>CM035837.1:492634283-492959283 GCA_020510985.1 Pholidichthys leucotaenia
ATGTGGTTTTCGTCCTGGCCGTGGCACATCGGACCAGCTCTTTACCCTCTCGAGAATTCTTGAGGGTTCGTGGGAGTTTGCCCAACCAGTTTACATGTGTTTTGTGGACTTGGAGAAGGCATTTGACCGCGTCCCTCGTGGATTTTTGTGGGGGGTGCTTCGGGAGTATGGGGTATCGGGCTTGTTGTTACGAGCTATTCGGTCTCTGTACGACCGTTGTGAGAGTTTAGTTCGTATTGCCAACACTCGGTCGGAGTCATTCCCAGTGAGAGTTGGACTCCGCCAGGGCTGCCCTTTGTCACCGGTCCTGTTCATAATTTTTATGGACAGGATTTCTAGGCGCAGCCAGGGAATGGAGGGTGTCATGCTTGGTAACCACAGGATCTCATCTCTGTTGTTTGCAGATGATGTTGTCCTGTTGGCTTCATCCAGCAATGACCTACAGCTCTTGCTGGGACGGTTTGCCGCTGAGTGTGAAGCGGCTGGGATGAGAATCAGCACCTCCAAGTCCGAGTCCATGGTCCTCAGCCGGAAAAAGGTGGATTGTCCTCTCCGGGTTGGGGACAGGCTCCTGCCCCAAGTGGAGGAGTTTAAGTATCTTGGGGTCTTGTTCACGAGTGAGGGGAAAATGGAGCGAGAGATCGACAGACGGATTGGAGCAGCATCTGCAGTGATGCGGACATTGTACCGGTCTGTTGTGGTGAAGAGGGAGCTTAGTTCTAAGGCAAAGCTGTCGATTTACCAGTCAATCTACGTTCCTACTCTCACCTATGGTCACGAGCTTTGGGTAATGACCGAAAGAACGAGATCGCGGATACAAGCGGCTGAAATGAGCTTTCTCCGTAGGATTGCTGGACTCACCCTCAGAGATAGGGTGAGGAGCTCAGTCATCCGGGAGAGGCTCAGAGTGGAACCGCTGCTCCTCCACATTGAAAGGAGTCAGTTGAGGTGGTATGGGCATCTGATTAGGATGCCTCCTGGACGTCTCCCACTTGAGGTGTTTCAGGCACGTCCCACTGGGAGGAGACCCCGGGGCAGACCCAGGACTCGGTGGAGAGACTATGTCTCCCAGCTAGTCTGGGAACGCCTTGGTGTCCCCTCTGAAGAGCTGGAGCAGGTGGCTGGGGAGAGGGAGGTCTGGGCTTCTCTGCTTGGGCTGCTGCCTCCGCGACCCGGACCTCCGGAAAAGCGGTAGAAGATGGATGGATGGATGGATATATATATATATATATATATATATATATATATATATATATATATATATAGAGAGAGAGAGAGAGAGAGAGAGAGAGAGATTTTGATTTTTAAAAGATCTTTAATAAACACACACTTGTCCATCAGTCAATACAATTTCTATGTCATGCTATATTACACAGAAAATTATTCCCCAAAAAAACGCCCCCAAAAAAGCTGTCCATCATGAACTGAACAGAGGACATTCTCCAGGGACCAGAGGGTCCTGAAACCTTCCACATCCCCATTCCCCATAAAAAACTGAAAGTCCAGCCTGATTCTGGCTTTAAGTAGCCTCACAAATAAAATTTTGACATCAACATCATTCTCAACATTTTCAAGTTTTCTTCTCCGGCTTACATAGATAGCCAACTTTGCCTGCCCTAAAACAAAGTTCAGTAGTTGACACTTCTGCTTAAAACGACGATTGTACATAAAACCACAAATGAAAACCTGCTTAGAGAAAACTTCCTTAAAAATATGAAAAAGCTCTGTGAGAAGTTCAAAGAGGCCACTCAGGCGCTGACATTCAATAAAACAATGAAAAACAGTCTCCCTAGAGGAACAAAAAACACACTGATCACTGACACTGCTGTTAATCACAGAAACAAAAGCATTGACTGCTATAATACCATGCAGGACCCTCCACTGTAAGTCTCCATGCCTCTTAGGGAGAGGGGCTTTGTAAAGAGCCCTCCAGGCAGGCCGATGCCCTTTTCCTAGTTTAAAATAGGCTCTCCAAGGAGTGTCCACACAGGTGTTCAATCTGTCCTTGTTGAGTGCCATCACAACCAGTCTGTAGAGTGCCTTACCACTGGCTCCTCCAAAGTCCACACCAGTGGGAGCACAGAATGCCAGTAAGGAGCAAGGAGCGACGTCAAAGTCCATATAGAGCGTGAGAGAGGGAAAGGGGTCCGTGCTTTCCGGCTGCAGCGTGCCATTGCTAAAGTCCATGAGTAGGGAGTGCTCAAGTCCATGAAGCTCCTGTTTCCAGTGTGCAAGAAGACCATCGACGAAACGATTCGACCTGACACCAAGATGAGCTGCTAAAGCTGAGGCGTTGTTGAGGCCAGGACCAGCTAGTTCCACCACTTGCTTCAGAGTGAGAACGTTCCTGGAACACAGCCTATCAAGGAAGGTCCTTCCAACTCCCGGCAGGACACCAAGGCGACCACCAAAAACCAGCGGCTCCCTCAACAACCAGTAGAGGGAATCGCATGGCCCTCTTTGTTTTTTAAAAAGAGTCCACACTGAAAAGAGACTGCGGTAAAAACTGGGTAAAGACGAGTTCTTAAAATCTATTAAAAACACAGGGAGGTCTAGCCCAAGCCCAAGGACTCTCTGTAAAATAACACAGGCCAAAGGCCTCCATACCAGGTCCTGGGGGCCCGTCAGCAGTCTCTGTATGAAAGTCAGTCTAAAAGCAGCACCTCTACTAGCTAAATGAATCACTCCTTGCCCCCCCTCCTCTTTGGGAAGAAATAACAGGGCTTGAGGAACCCAGTGGAGTCCACCCCCCCAAAAAAAGTCCACCAAAACAGACTGAATTTTGGACAACAAACCAGCAGGGGGGTCCATGCACATGAGGCGGTGCCACAGGGATGAGGAAACAAGATTATTTAAAATGAGCACTCTTCCTCTAAAAGATATTCTTGGCATTAGCCACTTCCACTTGTTTAGACTCCTGTTAATTTTCTCTATGACCCCATCCCAATTTTTTTGCTCAAACTGCTGATTTCCAATAAAGACACCAAGATACTTAAAACCTCCTTTTTTCCAAATCAACCCACCAGGCAGCGTAAGCTGATTTTCTAGTTTCTCCCCCACCATCAGAGCCTCGCTTTTTCCCCAGTTTATCTTTGCAGAGGAAAGTTGGCCAAAAAGATTGACACTCCTAACCAGAACGTCAATGTCACTCTGCTTATTTAGCAGAATGACTACATCATCTGCATAGGCCGACAGCTTGAACGTGGTGTCACAGCCAGGAAAAGTAACTCCTGATAGATCCCTTCTCAGGCAGTGAAGCAAAGGCTCTATGGCGAGGGAGTACAGCATCCCTGAGAGAGGGCAGCCCTGCCGAACCCCCCTCTGGACTTTTAAAGGGGCAGACAGGCCCCCATTTATCTTCAGCACACTCTCAATGTCACTGTACAAGAACCGTATCCTGGCTATGAAGCCTGGGCTGAACCCAAAAGCTGTTAAAACTGTCCATAAATATTGGTGTTCAACCCGATCAAACGCCTTTTCCTGGTCAATTGAAATCAAACCAGTTTCTACCGCCAATGAACCAGAGACCTCCAAAATATCCCGAATTAAAGTGACGTTGTCACTAATCAGCCTGCCAGGCACACAGTAAGTCTGGTCTACATGAATGAGCTCGCTCATCACCTTTCTCAGTCTTCGGGCCAGATCTTTTGAGAGAATCTTATAGTCTGTGCAGAGCAGAGAGACTGGCTTCCAGTTCTTTAGGCTCTGGAGGTCCCCCTTTTTCGGCAACAGTGTGATGATGGCCCTCCTGCAGGTCGTGGGTAGGGTCCCCCTTTCCAAGCTATCTTGGAGAACCTCCAGCAGGTCTGGACCAAGCAGGGGCCAGAATTCCTTAAAAAAGTCCACAGAGAGACCATCTATGCCTGGTGATTTTCCATTCTGGAGGCTCATTAGCGCCGTATGCAGCTCAGACAGAGACAGTGGAGCATCCAAGCCGGCAACAAGGTCCTCTGAGAGCACTGGAAGACCATCAAGGAAAACCTGGCCCAGTGACGTGTCCTCCCTCCACTCTGCTCTAAACAATTCACTGTAAAAGCTAGCAGCTTGTTTCCTGATCTCTGCTGCTGTGGAGATTGTTCTCCCGTCATCGCCCAACAAGGAGTGAATGAGCTTTCTCTGTCCATTTTTCCCCTCCAGTCCAAAAAAGTACTGGGAGGGCGAGTCCATCAGAGCTACATCCATGTAGCGTGAGCGGACCAGAGCACCCTGTGCGGTGACCCCTAGCAAGCTAGCCAAGGCTGACCTTTTTGACTTGAGAGCCTCTAAGTGCTCCTGTTTTCCTGTACAACTGAGCAAGTCCTCTAGTTCTACCACCTCAGTCTCCAGAACTTTCAAGGATTGGGTCAAGCTACGAGTGACATTTTGAGTGTACTGTTGGCAGAGTTGTTTTATCTGGGCCTTACCAAAATCCCACCACAATTGGAGAGAACTAAAAGAGGGTTTTTGTTCCCTGTGTGATTTCCATACATCATGAAAAACCTCTTTAAAAAACACATCATTTAAAAGTGTATTGTTAAAATGCCAAAAAGCACTCTTACACTTTACATTTTCAATAAACACAGAACAAAACAGCAGGCAGTGATCAGTGAAACCAACAGGACAGATACAACTATTTTTAAAACCACTCATTTGATGTTTAAAACCATAAAAACGGTCTAACCTAGCCATAGATAAAAGGTTATCTTTGACATGGCTCCAGGTGTACTGCCTCTGGTCCCCATGATGTGATCTCCACACATTGGCCATTTCATGTGTTTTCACCAGTTCTCTCAGCCTATTGGCAGAAGCAGGGTGAGGCTCCTGATGGTTCCTGTCTAGTCTGTGGTTTAATGTACAGTTAAAATCACCCCCCAGAAATAAAAAACTATTTGGATCACAGGACCTAACCGTATCCGAAAGCACGTCAAAGACCCTGATCCTCTCTGCTCTCTGTGTTGGCACATACACGTTTATAAAAACGAAGTTCACGTTTTCAAACTGTACCTTTAATAAGAGGAAATGACCTCTCACCACCTCTTCTACCTCATAAGAGACAGGCACACAACCCCTAGAGAAAAGTACAGCCACCCCCCCACTGCTACTGGATTTGTGGCTGAAAAAAATGCAGCCATCCCACTCTTTTCTCCAATGGCTCTCAATGTCCACAGTGCTGTGAGTCTCCTGGACCATCAGCACGTCAAGTTTCTTTAAATTAAAAAGCTTGTATAAAGAGGCCCTTTTTACATCATCCCTGGCCCCATTAATATTGAGAGTGCCAATTCTAAGGTGGGGCATTAAAAAGGATAAAAATAGGGTACAGTAAAAAAACACACACATAGCATAAAAGGGAAGAAACAAACTAAGAGTGAACATGACTGTTAGTAATTTGCGATTTCAGTTTAGCAACCAGTTTCTTTAAACGATAAATTTCCTGATTAGTGAAAGTCTCATTCCCATCATTCAGTTTCATAAATTTGCGAGCTGATGCCACAAATAACTCCAGATCTGGAAAGTAATTTTCCACTTTCACAGCTCTGCTCCCCTTAGTCACCTGGAGAAATTGCCTAATTTTAGTAAAACAATAGGAGCTTTGCTCCTCCTGCGTCTGCGTCTGCATCAGTTCAGACTCATCTCCACTTTCGTCAGAAGCGCTCTCATTCAGTAAATCTAAATTCCCAACCCTACTAGATTTAGCAGAGCTCTGCAAGTTTTCAGCACTTTTCCTTTTTTGTGCAGCTTTAAAAGGATCCTCTTCAACAAAACTACATTCCTGCATTTCTTCATGAACTGCAACGTTTGTCATGCAGTGTTTGCTCTGTGTGTCCACTACAGCCTCAAACCGCTCCTCCCCCACCTGCAAAGTCTGTTCATTCACGTTCCTTCGTTTAACTGCACTTTTACTTACACCCTCCACCTCTTTACCCCGGGCGACAGGCTCGTCACAATGATCAGAGCTGCCGCCAGACAGAAATTCCCCACCATCACTGTTTGGGGGGGCAACTACCGCGCCCGCCGCGGCCACCCCAGCAGAGGCGGCCGCGTCCGCCCCAGCACAAGCGGGCGCCGCAGCGGCATCTGCCGCACCACATGTAGCGCTACCCTCCGGACCACCAGAAACAGCGGCGTCACCTTTCTTACCGCCAGTGCTCTTTGTGTTCGCCTTTTCAGGACATGACCTAAAATTATTATTAATAATTATTATTATTATTAGGACATGACCTAATAAGATGGCCTTCTGCACCACACGCAAAACACCTCATGGTTTCAGAAGTTGCAAACACCATTTAGCTAAAGCCGTCAATCCTGAAATTAAAAGACGCGTTCAGTTCAGCAGAGCTGTCTTTCAACACCATGAAACACTGCCTCCTGTGACATATAACATGCTTCAGCAGGGGGGACTTACTACCCAGAGAGACCATTCTGATAGGGGAAACAACCTGGCCAAAACGGGACAACTCTCTTATCAGCTGATCATTTTTAATGAAAGGAGGAGCGTTTGAGATGGTGATCCTCCTAGACGGGTTGGCCAGCGGTAAAACGGGAGTAAAAGTGTCACTTATGACCACTCCCTGTGCCACCACCTGATCAGCTTTTTCAGTCAAATCCAGAAAGATCACAATTGCGCTGTTCATCCTCGATGCTGATTTTATACCGTCATGCCCAACCACCTGTCCTACAGCGAGGCTGGCCTCCTCCACAGAACAGGGAACTGTCGGGAGGATTCTCACGCCATGACGCCGGGTTAAGCGCTCAAACTCCACACCACCATCAATCACCGGCATGATGGCCGGCCGGGAAAAACAGGCAGCAGAAGCTACCGTTCCCCAACACACCCACTCCAACACTCACACCCCAGCACACACACACACTCAACCCACTATATTAAACACACACACCTCAAACACACACGATAGAGAAAAGTTAGAAAAAACAAAGTTTAAAGTACTCACTCGGCACCACTCCACACCCCTGCTCCCACAAACGCTCACGCATGCGCACGAGAGAGAGAGAGAGAGAGAGAGAGAGAGAGAGAGAGAGAGAGAGAGCGAGAGAGAGAGAGAGAGAGAGAGAGAGATTTTGATTTTTCAACACACCTTTATTGTCACAAATTCAACAGAAAAACACAACTAAAACAACTAAAAGAAGCAATGGAAAAGAAAAATATCTCACTGACAAGAAATCAAAGACACAAGTAACCAAACAAGGAAAAACAAAAACAAAAAACTTGCTTCTTACATCAGGACCATGCCATAGGTAATTTTCCCCTCCTTAACACAACACAGGATGTGCTTAAAGCACCACATAGCCTCAAAGGTTTCAACGTTCTGCATCAGATGATAGTAATTGTAATCAATCACTATTCGAGCCTTAATCATGCCAACCAGCATGTCTTTTACATTACAATCCAGCAGTTGTTCAATTTTTCTTTTCCTACTAACATAAATAGCCATTTTAGCCTGACCCAGGATGAAATTTAAGAGTTCACTCTTTTTCTTAGTCCTCAGTCTATATGGAAAGCCCAAGATAAAAATCTGCTGGGAAAAGACTTCTCCAAACAGATAAAACAGTTTCCCCAAAAAAACAAACAACGATTGCAGTCTGTTACAGTCCAGAAAACAATGGAACACAGTTTCTTTCTGAGGACAAAATGGACAAACCTCAACAACATTTGGGTTTAAAAGAGCGATAAAAGCATTTACAGCCACAGCACCATGTAAAACTCGCCATTGTAAGTCTCCAACCTTCTTAGTTAATGGTGGTTTATAGAGTGCTCTCCAGGCAGGCCTCACCTCTGGACCCAGACCCAAGTGTTTCCCCCATGGTGTATCAGCTCGACCTTTTAACTTATTCACATTTAGAATTTTCACCAAAAGTCCATACATTTTTTTACCAGGAGAGTCACAAATGTTAATGTGCTCAGAGTTTAAAAACACACCAGTGCCATCTTTAAAATCAGGAGATAAAATACTAAAAGGAAAAGGTTCATCAGCAGTTTGTACAGAGTTTTCGCAGTGTAAAACAATAGCAGAGTGTTCTTCTGCAGACAGGCAGTCTCTCCAATCTTTCAACAAGTTCATTATAACTCTGACTGAAGAGACGCCAAGAGCCGAGCACAGGGCAACAGCATTGTCCAAGTTAGGACCACATAAATTTACCAAGTGTCCCAGCGTTGTGACCTTTGCAAAAATAAACTTTTTTAAAACAGAAGGTCCTAAAACATTGCCCACATCAAAACGGGTCCCGAACACAAGTGGTTCCTTTAAAAGCCAGAAAGGCGGCAAGGAAGCCTGGGGAGAGTTCTTTTTAAAAAGTCCCCAGATTTTAAAAGCCCTTTGGTAAAACTGGGGAAGTTCTGGGAGTTTTTGGCCCCTTAAATCCATTAAAAGCAGCGACTCCTCTAGTCCAAGCCCTCCACAGCGAGCCAGGACAGCCCTGGCAATAGGTCTCCACACAAGGTCAAGGGGGCCACTCAGCAGTCGCTGAATGAACTGCAGGCGAAAGACAGCCCCCCTGCTGGCCAGATGGATGAGCCCTTGACCACCTTCTTCCCTCGGTAAAAACAGGATACTCTGTGGAACCCAGTGAAGACGGTCCCAGAAAAAGTCCACGACTATAGATTGCACTCTGGCCAGCAAATTGGGTGGAGGGTCCAGACAAGACAGTCGATGCCACAGCATTGAAGCAATCAAGTTGTTGATAATTAAAACACGACCTCTGAAGGACAAGTTTGGCAGAATCCATTTCCATTTTTTTAGTCTTCCTTCAGTTTTTTCTAAAAAACACTCCCAATTTTTCTCAGTAAAAGTCTGATTTCCTAAAAACACACCAAGATATTTAAAACCACCTTGTGTCCACGAGAGGCCACCAGGTAGGGCAATTTTTTGTGGTCTCCCCCCCACCACAACAGCTTCACTCTTACCCCAATTCACTCTCGCTGAGGAGCACTCACCAAAAAGATTAACAGTTCTTAAAAGGTAGTCTACATCATTTTGATTTCTTGTAAAAACAACAACGTCATCAGCATATGCAGACACTTTAAAAACAGAGTCAGAGTTGGGGACTTTAAAACCAGTGAGGCCTTGCCTTAGTTTACAAAGGAGGGGCTCAATGGCAAGAGAGTACAGCATACCTGAGAGGGGGCAGCCCTGTCGGACACCCCTCTCAACTTTGAAAGGAGCACTCAAACCACCATTAATCTTAAGAATACTCTCAATGTCTCTATACAAAGCCTGGATCATGGTGATGAACCCTGAGCTGAAACCAAAGGCCTCTAATGTCTGCCAAAGGTATGGATGTTCAACTCGGTCAAACGCCTTTTCTTGGTCTATTGAAATAAGACCAAGTTCTTTGACCAATGAGCTGGAGAGGTCCAAAACATCACGAATTAAAAAAATGTTGTCTGTAACCAACCTACCAGGTACACAGTAGGTCTGGTCTACATGGATGACCTCCTCCATCGCCTTCCTCAGTCTGGTAGCCAACACTTTGGAGAGAATTTTGTAGTCAGTACAGAGGAGGGCCACCGGACGCCAGTTCTTAATGTCTTTCAAGTCGCCTTTTTTTGGAAGGAGGGTGAGGACTGCTCTCCTACAACTTAGGGGCAGGTGACCCTTCCGCAGACTGTCAGACAGTACTTCCAGCAAGTCCTCACAGATCTCAGACCAGAACGCCTTGTAGAACTCCGCTGGTAGGCCATCTATCCCTGGGGCTTTTCCACACTGAAGAGACTGGACAGCCACTGCCAGTTCTTGCAGAGTGATCCCGCTCTCCAGCTCCGCATTCACGCTAGCCATCACCTTTGGCAAGTCCGTCAAAAAATGACTCAGTGCATGTGGATTCTCAACAAATTCTTTCTTAAAGAGATCCTTGTAGAAAGCAACTGCAAAGCGACGGATCTCCGCAGACTCATGGATCGGCCGCCCGTCCTCGGAGCTGAGAGAGTGGATCATCCTCCTCTGACCATTCTTCCTCTCCAGACCAAAGAAAAAATGAGATGGAGCGTCCATTAGTGCAATGTTCTGGAACCTACTGCGTACCACAGCGTCCCTGGCAGCCACTCCCAGTAGGTCAGTTAAAACAGACTTTTTGCCATTGAGGGCCTCAAAATGTCCTCTTTCTCCTGTGGAGCCTGCCAAAGACTGCAGCTCCACTACTTCTCTCTCCAGGTCCCTGACAGACCTGGCCAAGTCTCCAGAGACATTGCGAGTATACTGTAGGCACAGATTCTTTATTTGGCTCTTCCCTACATCCCACCACTGCTGCAAAGAACTAAAATTTGATTTTGTTAATTTAAAATTACTCCAAAAAAACATAAAAGCAGTTTTAAAACTGTTATCCGATAAAAGTGACGTGTTAAAATGCCAGTATGCACTACTGCACTTTATATTCTTGATAAAAACACAACACTGAACCAGGGAATGATCTGTGAAGCCAACAGGGACTATAAAAGCACTTTTAAAAATGCTAAAATGGTGCTTAAAACTGTAAACCCTATCCAGTCTAGCTAAGGACAAAATATTGTCCTTTCTATGGCTCCACGTGTACTGTCTAGCCTTGCCATGAAAATTTCTCCACACATCACACAGATCATGAGCTTCTATGAAACCTTTTAAAACTCTTTTGGATGCAGCATGTGGCTCTGGGTGATTCCTAACCATAAGAGGATTTCCTGTGCAATTAAAATCACCTCCCACAAATAAAAAATCATCATTACTGCAATTTTTGATCGTATCATCTAAAATATTTAAAAAGGCCAATCTTTCTGTGCCTACGGTTGGAGCATACACATTTATAAAAACAACTTTCACATTCTCAAAAACAGCTCGAACTTTTAAAATGTGGCCTGCAATTATCTCATCAATGTCATAAGAAAGTGGAATAAAATCTCGAGAAAATAAAATACCCACCCCACCACATTTACTGCTTCTATGACTAAGAATAATTTCACCCCGAAATTCCCTCCTCCAGTCAGCAGCATTGTCCTCAGAACTATGAGTCTCCTGAACAAACAGAACATTAATTTTCTTGCATTCTGCAAGAGTAAAAACACTCGCTCGCTTGGACATTTCTCTTGCCCCATTGATGTTGAGTATGCCAAAATTAAAACTACACATGTATATAAGAGGGCAAAGCCAATATAAAAACAGAAAAGAAAGAATGAGCGATAAAAGACTAATCATCCTGGGCAATTTGGTTCTTAACTTTTAGCACAAGCTTTTTTAGTCTGTAGATCTCCTGATCAGTAAAACTTTCCTGCTCAAGCTCTCCCCTATTTTTCATGTAGACCCGAGCAGAGTCAACAAAACGTTTTAGATCAGGGAAGAAGCTTTCAACTTTAACCATTCTGACCCCCTTAGTGTCCTGCAAAAACTTCTGTATTTTTGTGAAGGGGTAACCGCCTCCACTGGCCACATCATCACTGCTTTCACCATCACTCTCTATCTCAGACCCAGCATAAGAATCTGGCTGAGATAGAGAAACCTCAGAACTGTCTTTAACAACCCTTTTTACTTTGCTCCTCTGCTGTTTGGTTTCCAAATTCTTCCGCTTGATGGAGGTTTTACATAACTCCTCATCTAATTCGATGTCATCCTCATCCTCCAACACTGACTCAGCCACCCTGGTAGCTGTCTCTTCCTGTCTTTCGCTCACCCTGTGCTGTGCTTTTATATTCATCTTTCTGGTCCCACCATCTACCTGGGCCTCATTCGGCTCATCTGTCTGACCCTCAGCGTCATCCCTCTCGGTAATATCACCCTTGTCTGCAATGTTGGTCTGTGCAGCAGCCCCGTGATGTGCTTTAACTTTTGTTGCTGTTTCAGTTATGATCGACAGGCCGGCTGCGGAGGGCGGCGAAGCCGCCCCGCCGCCAGACAGCCTCGCGGCCTCGGCCGAAGCGCCGCCGCCAGACGGCCCCGAGGCCACACTAGCGGCCTCCCCCGAGTGATCACCCCCCACTCCCTGAGGGCATGATCGAATCAAGTGTCCCTCCATTCCTCAGCCGAAACACTTCATATTATCGGAGGTGACGTGGATGGTATAATCAAAGCCGTCAATCCGGTATTTAAACACGAGGTTGAGGCTTTCCTCGCTATTCTTTAAAATCATGAGCACCTGTCGCCTAAAAGACATGACATGCTTTAAATGCGGGGACTTACAACCGAGAGGGATGTGCTTAATCGGGGACAAAAGCTGCCCGTGTCTCGACAGCTCCTTCTCCAACAGCTCGTTCTTTAAAAATGGTGGGACATTTGAGATGGTAATTCTCTTCGTGGGATTTACCAGAGACAGAACAGGAACCAGTGTGTCTTTAATCACAACCCCGCTCTCCACTACCCGGTTAACTTTTTCCACACTATCGAGGAAAATCACCACGGCACTATTCATTCTCGAAGCTGATCTAACACTTTCATAACCGACCAGCTCCCCCACAGCCAGACTACATTCCTCCACTGAGCAGCTGACAGCCGGTGTCAGTTTGACAGCATGCCGGCGTGTCAGCGTCTCGAATCCGGAGCCTCGCTCCAAAACCATGCTGACCAGCAGAGCTGGCAGCAGAAACCCCCCTCCCAAAACGCCTACCCCACCCCAGCTACAGAAAACAACAAAACTTAAGATTATTTAACAAAAAAAAAAAACACCTTAAACACGAAAAGATAGAGAAAAAGTTGAAAATAATTCACTCACGCTGTCACACGCTCTCAGCTCGCACTCACGACCACACCCACTCAGAGAGAGAGAGAGAGAGAGAGAGAGAGAGAGAGAGATATACAGTGGGGCAAAAAAGTATTTAGTCAGCCACCAATTGTGCAAGTTCTCCCACTTAAAAGATGAGAGAGGTCTCCAATTTTCATCATAGGTATACCTCAACTATGAGAGACAAATTGAGAAAAAAAAATCCAGAAAATCACATTGAAGGATTTTTAATGAATTAATTGGTAAATTCCTCAGTAAAATAAGTATTTGGTCACCTACAAACAAGCAAGATTTCTGGCTCTTACATACCTGTAACTTCTTCTTTCAGAGGCTCCTCTGTCCTCCACTCGTTACCTGTATTAATGGCACCTGTTTGAACTCGTTATCAGTATAAAAGACACCTGTCCACAACCTCAAACAGTCAGACTCCAAACTCCACTATGGCCAAGACCAAAGAGCTGTCAAAGGACACCAGAAACAAAATTGTAGACCTGCACCAGGCTGGGAAGACTGAATCTGCAATAGGTAAGCAGCTTGGTGTGAAGAAATCAACTGTGGGAGCAATTATTAGAAAATGGAAGACATACAAGACCACTGATAATCTCCCTCTATCTGGGGCTCCATGCAAGATCTCACCCCGTGGGGTCAAAATGGTCATGAGAACGGTGAGCAAAAATCCCAGATCCACACGGGGGACCTAGTGAATGACCTGCAGAGAGCTGGGACCAAAGTAACAAGGCTACCATCAGTAACACACTATGCCGCCAGAGACTCAAATCCTGCATTGCCAGACGTGTCCCCCTGCTTAAGCCAGTACATGTCCAGGCCCGTCTGAAGTTTGCAAGAGAGCATTTGGATGATCCAGAAGAGGATTGGAAGAATGTCATATGGTAAATAGAACTTTTTGGTAAAAACTCAACTTGTCGTGTTTGGAGGAGAAAGAATCCTGAGTTGCATCCAAAGAACACCATACCTACTGTGAAGCATGGGGGTTGCAAAGGGACCAGGACGACTGATCCGTGTAAAGGAAAGAATGAATGGGGCCATGTATCGTGAGATTTTGAGTGAAAACCTCCTTCCATCAGCAAGGGCATTGAAGATGAAACGTGGCTGGGTCTTTAAGCATGACAATGATCCCAAACACCCGGGCAACGAAGGAGTGGCTTCGTAAGAAGCATTTCAAGGACCTGGAGTGGCCTAGCCAGTCTCCAGATCTCAACCCCATAGAAAATCTTTGGAGGGAGTTGAAAGTCCGTGCTGCCCAGCGACAGCCCCAAAACATCACTGCTCTAGAGGAGATCTGCATGGACGAATGGGCCAAAATACCAGCAACAGTGTGTGAAAACCTTGTGAAGACTTACAGAAAACGTTTGACCTCTGTCATTGCCAACAAAGGGTATATAACAAAGTATTGAGATGAACTTTTGTTATTGACCAAATACTTATTTTCCACCATAATTTGCAAATAAATTCTTTAAAAATCAGACAATGTGATTTTCTGGATTTTTTTTTCTCATTTTGTCTCTCACAGTTGAGGTATACCTATGATGAAAACTGGAGACCTCTCTCATCTTTTACAGTGGGAGAACTTGCACAATTGGTGGCTGACTAAATACTTTTTTGCCCCACCGTGTATATATATATATATATATATATATATATATATATATAGATATAGATATAGATATAGATAGATAGATAGATAGATAGATAGATAGATAGATAGATAGATAGATAGATAGATTACGCACATTTGATTAGTTTTCAATTGTTTGTGGGTTTGTGGGGTCTTTTTGCAGGTGAGAGGTGTTGGTGGTTTCTTGTCTTTACAGTGTTATTTTTCTACCACGATGCTGTGCTGTTGCACAAACCTATCTTTGCCAGTATAGATTACTAGTTGCCTTAGAAACAACAGCCGTTTTTGTTAACATTTTCTTGGTCCGTGGAATAAAGGTTTTTCGTGAAATTTTCAGTCTGTCTACTCTCTGCCTGCTGCATATATATATATATATATATATATATATATATATATATATATATATATATATATACACTGGTGTGAAAAAGTGTTTGCCCCCTTCCTGATTTCTCATTTTTTTTGTATGCTTGTCACACTTACATGTTTCAGATCATCAAGCAAATTTAAATATTAGACAAAGACAACACAAGCAAACACAAAATGCAGTTTTTAAATGAAGGTGTTTACTATTAAGGGGAAAAAATCCAAACCTATATGGCCCTGTGTGAAAAAGTGATTGCCCCCTAAGCCGAATAACTGGTTGAGCCACCCTTAGCAGCAACAACTGCAATAAAACATTTGCCATAACTGGCAATGAGTCTTTTACAGCGCTGTGGAGGAATTTTGACCCACGCATCTTTGCAGAATTGTTGTAATTCAGCCACATTGGAGGGTTTTCCAGCATGAACCGCCTTTTTAAGGTCATGCCACAGCATCTCAATCAGATTCAGGTCAGGACTTTGTCTAAGCCGCTCCAAAGTCTGTTTTTCTTAAGCCATTCAGAGGTGGACTTGCTGGTGTGTTTTGGATCATTCTCCTGCTGCAGAACCCAAATGTGCTTTCACTTAAGGTCACGAACAGATTGCCAGACATTCTCCCTCAGGATTTTTTGGTAGACAGCAGAATTTATGGTTCCATTTACTACAGCAATTCTTCCAGGTCCTGAAGCAGCAAAACAGCCCCAGACCATCACACTACCACCACCATATTTTATGTTGGTATGATGTTCCTTGGCCCTGTGATGGACTGGCGATCTGTCCAGGGTACATCCTGCCTCTCGCCCAAAGATACTGGGATAGGCTCCAGCCTCCCTGTGACCCGAAAAGGATTAAGCAGAAAAAGATGGATGGATGATGTTCCTTTTCTGTAATGCTGTGTTACTTTTACGCCACATGTAATGGGACACACACCTTCCAAAAAGTTCAACTTTTGTCTCATCAGTCCACAGAGTATTTTCCCAAAAGTCTTGGGGATCATCAAGATGTTTTCTGGCAAAACTAAGATGAGCCTTTATGTTCTTTTTGCTCAGCAGTAGTTTTTGTCTTGGAACTCTGCCATGCAGGCCATTGTTGCCCAGTCGCTGTCTTATGGTGGAGTCATGAACACTGACTTTAACTGAGGCAAGTGAGACCTGCAGTTCTTTGGATGTTGTTGTGGGGTCTTTTGTGATGTCTTGAATGAGTCGTTGCTGCGCTCTTGGGGTAATTTTGGTCAGCTGGCCACTCCTGGGAAGGTTCACCACTGTTCCATGTTTTCACCATTTGTGGATAATGGTTCTCACTGTGGTTTGCTGGAGTCCCAAAGCTTTAGAAATGGTTTTATAACCTTTTCCAGACAGATAGATCTCATTTATTTTGTTTCTCATTTGCTCCTTATTTGCATTGGATCCCATCATGATGTCTATCTTTTGAGGATCTTTTGGTCTACTTCACTTTTCCAGGCAGGTCCTATTGAAGTGATTTCTTGATTGAGAACAGGTGTGGCAGTAATCAGGCCTGGGTGTAGCTAGAAAAATTGAACTCAGCTTTCCAAAGACGTGATAAACCACAGTTAATTTATGTTTTAACGGGGATGGGGGCAATCACTTTTTCACACAGGGCCATGTAGGTTTGGATTATTTCTACCCTTAATAATAAACACCTTTATTTAAAAACTGCATGTCGTGTTTACCTGTGTTATCTTTGTCTAATATTTAAATTTGTTTGATGGTTTGAAACATTTACGACAAACATACAAAAAAAAGAGACATCAGGAAGGGGGCAAACTCTTTTTCACACCACTGTGTGTGTGTGTGTGTATATATATATATATAATGCACCAAAAATATGACAGCAAAACAAAATAAATCTCCTTGAGAAATTTCAGCTGTGGGCGACTATTTTCTATTCATTCTCTATGTAGTCCACTGTTTACAGCACTGAGCGCCCTCGGCGCTGAAGCACTCTCGGCGGTGGCCGCTTTTTGTCACGGCACTTAGTGCACTCACAGTTGAAAAAAGTTCAACTTTTCAGACTGCAGCTGAGCTCGTCAATGTTAGTCCTTTCTAAGCAGCCAATCAGAATTAAGGAATGGCAGGACATAGTATGCCAGTACAGTCTGTACTCAGACTCCTGCTTTCTGTGTAATCATATTTTGCATCCAGAGCTTATCCGAATGCTAGAATATGCTTCCTTTCCACTGTTATTTAGAGACTGCTATTAAAAACTAGAAAAGCACTCATAGAGCGCATACCTCTGCCAAGGCTCCTTCCATTTCTCATGGATCACCTCCAAAATGTAATGGGTTTGTGTGTAGGCCTATAGCCACTTGTGGTGAAAATGGCATCAAAGTCTGTCCATCAGTTTTGGAGTATTGTTGCTAACACACTGTGAGAAGATAAGAGCCTTGGCTGAGGTATGCATTCTCAGATGATCACCAAAATATAATGGGTTCCTCTCTAGCCCAAGAACCACCTCTGGTGAAAATTTCATCCAAATCCATCCAGTAGTTTTTGTGTAATCCTGCTGCACAAATACAAACAAAGCCCTTGGTGGAGGTATGCACTCTCAGATCATCCCCAAAATCTAATCATCTGTTCCCCGTGCCATTACACACCTTTCCTAAAAATTTCATCAAAATCCGTTCATAACTTTTGGAGTATTGTTGGTAACAGACAGACAGACAGACAGACAGACACACCCCGGTAAAAACATGACCTCCTTAGCGGAGGTAAGAATGTCTGACTATAGGAAAACCGGAAGTGCTGAGCTGTGAGTGACAAGCTGTTGCTGGGATTCAGGGCATAGACGTTTGTTTTTTTGTTTTTTTTTTCCAGAGGCCGACGCACAAGCACTGAAAAGAAGATGTTCAGGGCAGTCAAGTGACAAAAAACCCATTTGGTGGCCACTTAGGCTGCATGTAATCTCCCAAAAATGTGACTGCTCCCCCGCCCCCCCCCCAAAAAAAATCTCAATGAGAAATTTCCAGTTCTTAATTTTCTGCTCCATGTGTAATCATTATCCAGGATTTATTGGTTCACT
The DNA here is from genome assembly GCA_020510985.1 of Pholidichthys leucotaenia. Taxonomy (NCBI): domain Eukaryota; kingdom Metazoa; phylum Chordata; class Actinopteri; order Cichliformes; family Pholidichthyidae; genus Pholidichthys; species Pholidichthys leucotaenia. Next base: position 492,651,996 of record CM035837.1, read on the forward strand.
TCAAGTGTGGGAATCAAACAGCGCTGATGTGGTGTCAAGAAGTAAATGACATTTAACGGGATTTTATGTTATTATTAATGGAGAGAGATGTAACAGTCAAAATATAATCAGCTGTCATTTTATTTATATCGTAATTAACTAAATAGTTTATTTATTCCATCCACATTCACATATTAATTGCGCACTTAGTGTTGGTGTCTATAGTGTTATTTTATTATTTTTTAGATGAATGAATGATTGAACATGGGAAAACGATATGCAGAAGCAACTACATAGATATATAAAACAAAAATAAATACTGAAATGTATGCCCAAGGGAGATGTGTTCACTCCAGAAGCAGAACAGCAAGAAGCCTCCACATCCACTGATCTTTATATGAGTGTCACCTGACGCTGATGACAGCTGACCTGCGCTGAGTATCTCTCTGATTTTTCAAAATGTCTGTAAAAGTCGGTCCAAACGCTATAGAGTGAACCCAGTTTTAACGTAGGCTGACTTACACTACTGTTCAAAAGTTTGGGGTCACCCAGACAATTATTTTGTGTTTTCCATGAAAAGTCACACTTATTTACCACCATGAGTTGTAAAATGAATAGAAAATATAGTCAAGACATTGACAAGGTTAGAAATAATGATTTGTATTTGAAATAATAATTTTTTCCAGATCTCAACCTGCTCAAAGGAAGGTCAGTTTTATAGCTTCTCTAACCAGCTAAACTGTTTTCAGCTGTGCTAACATGATTGCACAAGGGTTTTCTAATCATCCATTAGCCTTCTGATGCAATGAGCAAACACATTGTACCATTAGAACACTGGAGTGATAGTTGCTGGAAATAAGCCTCTATACACCTATGTAGATATTGCACCAAAAACCAGACAGTTGCAGCTAGAATAGTCATTTACCACATTAGCAATGTATATTAGATATTAGAGTGTATTTCTGATTAGTTTAAAGTTATCTTCATTGAAAAAAAGAGTGCTTTTCTTTCAAAAATAAGGAAATTTCTAAGTGACCCCAAACTTTTGAACGGTAGTATATGTAAACTTTGCATAACTTAGCCCAGTGTTCAGGAACTCTTACAAACTGAGCACAACTTTCACCAATGTTTATTTCCAAACGTCAGCAAATTTTCAGCATGCTGAAAATTTTCAAAGAACACAACTTTCGCCAGCATTTGCCAACAAACACCAGCAATCATTAACTTTTGCTAGCAGAGCCAGACGTTTGCCAAAACATTAGTAAAAGTTGGTCCAAACATATTTCGTCTTCTTCTTTTAGATTTGATTGGCGGTTGGTAACCAGCTTACAGGTGCATTGCCGCCACTGACTTGATTATCATCGCTCTATATCTTTGTATAAGGAGTTCTTATAAGGAGTTCTGAACAACTCCCTATGTGTGAAAAAATTATCCAGTGGGAATCGACCTTTAGTGTTTAGCCTCTCGTACAACTCACTATATGCCTTTTCCTTTGCCTTAGCCATCTGTCTCTTTGCCATGCACCTAGATTCCAAATACTCCTGTCTAGTTCCTTCATCTCCCTGAGTAACCCACTTTTTCTTTGCTAAGCTCTTCCTTTGGATACTTTCCTGTACTGTCATGGTCCTGAGCATGGGTGGGTGCCATGTTCAGTATCCAGTTTGAGTTAAGTCCTTTTCTGTTTGTTTGTTTCTTTGTTTATGTGGCAGGTATTATGGTCTGCTGTATTTGGTCTCTGGTTATTTTGCAATTGCAGCCTGTTATGCTTTACCCAGAAAGGATAATCAAACAAAGAAATCAATTGTGATGCGCTTTGTGAACAGAAGGGTAAAGAATGACATACTGAGGCAGGCCAGAAAGCTCCGGGGAACAGAAGTTTACCTAAATGAACACCTAACAAAAATGAATGCTGAAATAGCATGGCAAGCACGGATCCTCAAAAGACAAAATAAGATACAGGCAACATGGACAAGAAATTGTAGAGTTTCGATCAAACTAAATGGAACACCTGTGGAAGCAAAGAGTATAATAATCAGAGAAGCTACTGACTTAAATAAATACAGATGAATGGTTGTCTGTCTCTCTGCGTTGGCCCTGCAATGGACTGGCGATCTGTCCAGGTTGTACCCTGCCTCTCGCCCAAAGATGCTGGGATAGGCTCCAGCCCCCCCGCGACCCGAAAAGGATTAAGCGGAAGAAGATGAATGAATGAATGAATGAACACTGATTAAAAAAATTAAGAGACAATGATAATCCATATCCACACACACGGCAAGAATCGTTCTTTTGACATACCATGTCAATGTACTTTAAAAAAAAAACAACTAAACAAAACAAACAAAAAAACTTATGACTGACTTGAGTAGACATCAATTATCCCCAGTTGGAGGAAGTCATTTGACACAGAGTGAGGAAACTCAAACTCTGAAAATATGCCATTATGCTGAACATAAACTACAAGAGATGGAGAATGATATTGCTCCTGATAACCACTTTTTCAATAATATTCATAACCATTGTGAATATTACACTGAAAAGCAATTCAAAAGTCAAGTGCAACTAGATGGTAAACTATCAATAATACACTTCAACAGCAGAAGTCTTAACAAAAACTTTCCACAGATTCAGGACTATTTAAAACAGCTAGACAGAACATTTCCTCGTGCTGGGACTGCACGGCGTAGAGGCGCGGCCCCCGGGTGGCGGATGGGGGATTGCACACGTGGACCAATGCAGTCTAAGGGAAGGACACCCTGACAGAAAACCCTGGTCCTCCAAGCCTGGGGGTTGGGCAGAACGCCAACTACCTTCTCCTGTAAAAAAAACTAGAGTTACAGAAACTATGGACATCAATCTACAAGACAACCTGGGAGGAGCAGGGATCGCCGACTCAGGCAAAATGACGGCTGTGGGTGAAAGCCTACGGGAAGCTTAGCGCCCGACAAGGTCCATTGCGACCCCCAAATACAGACTGAACATCGGACACTGGAACGTCAGGACCATGTTCAGAGAAGGAGCAGTAGCACAGATAGTGAGGGAGATGGAGAGATATAAATTAGACATTCTAGGGATCAGTGAATGCAGGTGGACGGGAGCCGGAAAGATACAGATAGCATCAGGAAAGACAGTGCTCTACAGTGGGGACAAGGAACTGCACGAAGGAGGAGTTGCCATCATGGTCAGCCAGCAAGCAAGGAGAGCATTCATGGAATGGACACCCATCAGCAAGAGAATCATCATGGCTCGATTCTATTCAAGACAGAGAAGGGTCACCATCATACAAGTTTACGCCTCCCACAATGAAAAGGAGGAAGCAGAGAAGGAGCAGTTTTACCAGGAGCTACAGGAAACAGTTGATGGATGCAACAAGAATGACATCATTATCATCATGGGCGACTTCAACGCCAAGGTGGGCAGGGGCAACACCGGATATGAGAGGACGATGGAAGTGCACGGCCTGGGAGAGCAGAACGACAATGGGGAGAGGCTGTGCGAGTTCAGCCAGATGAACGGCCTCGTCATAACTGGGACGCTATTTCCTCACAAGGATATTCACAAGGCCACTTGGGTATCAGCTGATGGGAAGGTGAAGAATCAAATAGACCACCTGTTGATCAGCGGGCAGTGGAGATCATTTGTCCTGGACTCTAGGGTACAGAGTGGAGCAGATGCCAACAGCGACCACTACCTGGTGAGGACCAGCATCAAGATGAGACTCAAGGCCCACAGAGACAACAACAGAGTCAAGCCAAAGCTCAACATGGAACGGCTAAAAGATGAAGAAACGAGGAGGACATACTGGCTGCACGGTGGCACAGTGGTTTAGCACTGTGGCAGCACAGTTTTACCCTCGGCCGGGGGATCGCGGGGATCATGAGATCGTGGGTTCGATCCCAGCCCCCGACCAACAGTGAGCTGTGTGGAGTTTGCATGTTCTCCCCGTGTTGCGCGGGTTTACTCCAGGATTTCTCCGGTTTCCTCCCGCACACCAAAAACATGTAGGTTTAGGGCGCTCGCGCACGCAGCGACCAGCAGCCGGTGGCTTGTCACCAGACTGCAAACCAAGTCTACCTACGGGTACAAATAAGTAACAAAAAAAAAAAAAAATACTGCGAGGCAGTAAGGAGCAAAACAGAAGAAAATAGGACAGAGAGCGAAGATGTAGAAGAGGTGTGGGAACAACAGAGAAACGCATATGTCAATGCTGCAAAGGAAGTGATAGGTTATAGGAAAGGGAAGAGCAAGCCACGGATCAGTGAGCACACCTGGAAACTGATCGATGAGAGGAAGGACATCAAAACAAGGATGGACAGCACCCACTCAGAAAGAATCCGGAACAGGAGGAGAGAGGAGTACAAAGAGAAAGAAAAGGAAGTGAAAAGGAGTGCCAGGGAAGACAAGCGAAAGTGGATGGCTGAGAAAGCACAGAGAGCACAAACTGCAGCGGAGAATGGACAAGAGAAAGAATTATACAACATTGTGAAGCAGCTAACAGGACAAGGCACAAGACAAGCAGCAGCAGTGAAGAGCAAGAACGGCGGTCTACTGAAGAACAAGGAGGCAAGACTGGCAAGGTGGAAGGAGCATTTCCAGGAAGTCCTCAACAGAGACGCACCGGAGGAGCCCCCACAAGCAGAGGAAGAGGGGAGAGAAGAACTTGATATCTCAACCGAAGCCCCAACTTTAGAAGAAATAAGATCAGCTCTACGCACACTCAACAACGGAAGAGCAGCAGGAATTGGCCAGGTTACAGCAGAGATGTTGAAAGCGGACCCAGAGCACACCAGCACAGAACTGAAGAGACTATTCGATCTCGTATGGGAGAAGGAAGCAGTTCCCGACCAATGGATGAAGGGGCTCATTTGCAAAATTCCAAAGAAAGGCAACCTTCAGGAATGTGGCAACTGGAGAGGAGTCACGCTACTGCCACTGGCCAGTAAAGTCCTCAGCAGGGTCCTGATTAATAGGATAAAAACAGGGGTGGATCCGTCGCTCAGGAAGGAACAAGCCAGGTTTAGAAAAGGAAGAAGAACAACAGAACAGATATTCATACTGAGGAACATCTTGGAGCAAACCAATGAATGGAATGCTACTCTATACATCCACTTTGTGGACTTTGAAAAGGCCTTCGACTCCATCTACAGAGACAGCCTCTGGATCATCATGAGTGAGTATGGAATCCCCAAAAAACTCATCAGAATGGTTCAAACGTTGTACAAGGGCTTCCAATGCTCGGTCATAGACGAAGGAGAGACAACAGACTGGTTCCCTGTTATCACCGGAGTAAAACAAGAATGCTGCATGTCAGGGTTTCTGTTCCTGCAAGTAATTGACTGGGTCATGAAGAAGACCACAGATGGAGAAAGAACAGGCATAAGGTGGAACTTCTCAACCCTGCTGGAAGACCTTGACTTCGCCTACGATCTCACGCTTCTGTCATCTGCCATGAATCACCTACAGCAAAAGACAGCCAGATTGGAGGAAAACGCCTGCAAAGTCGGACTGAAGATGAACGACCACAGGTGCAAAGCCATGAAGGTGAACAGTAAGTCTGCGGAAAAGTTGAGAGTCAGAGGGAATGAAGTAGGAGAGGTGGAGAGCTTCACTTATCTTGGAGCCACGGTAGCCAAGGACGGAGGCGGAGGAACTGACGTCAAGAGAAGGATAGCCCTGGCCAATGCCTAGTACAAGCGGTTGAGCAAAATCTGGGCAACTGAAAACATCAGCAAGAAGACAAAAACCTCCCTGTACAGAAGCCTGGTGCTGTCAGTGCTTTTGTACGGCTGTGAGACTTCGAAGCTGACCAAAGGAGAGGAGGAAAAGCTGGATGCATTCCAAGCCAAGTGTCTGAGAAGGATATTCAAGGTGCGCTGGCAGCAACACATATCCAACAAGACAATCCTGGAAATGGCAGATACCAAGAAAATCAGCGAGGTAATCAGAAGAAGGAGATGGAATTGGATCGGCCACATTCTCAGAAAAGACCCGAAGGACGACTGCGCTGTAGCCATGGAGTGGACCCCGGAAGGACGCAGGAAAAGAGGCCGCCCAAAAACAACCTGGAGAAGGATGGTGGAAGTAGAGCGGACCATTGCTGGCTGGAGCTCTTGGGGCGAAGCACGCCACGCAGCTGCAGACCGACACCAGTGGCGGATTGATGTCCAGGCCTTATGTGCCTCCTGGCATGGAGAGAATTAAGGTTAAGGTTAAGACAGAAAATTTACAGCTATCGCAGTCTCTGGAACTTGGCTTAATGAAGAGCAGGCTCCCCTGATGGCAATAGAGGGATATCAGATGTTTCATATTAACAGATCTCAAAAAAAGGGTGGTGGTGTTGCACTGTATATTGATGACCTGTATAGGTGTAAACTTGTAAATGGAATGTCCTTTGCACTACCAGGGATTTTGGAATGTGTTACTGTTGAGATTGACCAAGATAAAACAAAAAATCTAATTATAAGTTGTATATATAGAACGCCAGGAACTTGCATTGAGACATTCAGAGATAAATTAGTCGAGCTGTACAATAATATCACTAGTAAGAAAATGGTTGTAATTTGTGGAGATTTCAATATTGATTTACTAAATCCATATCAACAAAATGTAATTACAGAGTTCATGAATTCTATGTACAGCATGAGTCTATATCCCACAATAACACATCCCAGTAGAATCACAGTTCACACTGCTACACTTATTGACAACCTGTTTGTTAATATTATTGATAAGAAAATAGAAAGTGGATTATTGATAAATGATATAAGTGACCACTTGCCAACCTTTGCACTTATTCATGGCCACACAGGGGCCAATACAGAAAAATTTTTTAAAGTCGTTCAGATACAAATCACAAAATGCAATCAGTTCTTTTAAAGAGGACTTGCTGAAGCAAGACTGGACAGAAGTCTATGTATCAGATGTAAATGAAGCCTATGACACATTTATAAACATTGTAACCACTCTTTATGAAAAAAAATGTCCATTAGTAAAGAAAAAGCTTAAACATAAATTTGCTGATAAGCCATGGTTAGCCAAAGGACTACAAAAGGTGTGTAAAAAGAAAAATTTATTATATAAAGCTTTCCTAAAGAAAAGGACAAAAGAAGCAGAGCAGCGGTATAAAACATACAAAAATAAGTTAACATATATAATAAGATGTAGTAAGAGAGACTATTACAGTAAAGAACTGGAGAAAAACAGAGACAATATTAAAAATACATGGACAATACTTAACAATATTCTTGGAAATAAAAACAGAAACACAAGCTACCCAACCGATTTTTCAAAAAATAATAAAACGACTCAGAGTGTGAATGCAGCTTCACCTGCAGATGAATTTAATAACTTTTTTGTTAACATTGGTCCTAATCTGGCTCAAGAAATACCCATTACGGCACCTACAGGTGATACAATAAGCAAAAACACTGCTATAAAAGACTCCATTTTTATAAAGAACACAGACGAGAGAGAGGTCATTGAAATTAAACATCTACGGACTGTGATGGTATTGACATGCTCTTAGTCAAGACTATTATTGAATGTTTAGTGAAACCACTGACGTATATCTGTAACCTGTCTCTCCAAACAGGTATATTTCCCAATGCAATGAAAATAGCTAAAGTAATTCCAATATACAAGACGGGTGACAGAGGGGAATTCTCAAACTATAGACCAATTTCACTATTGCCGCAATTTTCCAAGATACTTGAAAAAATATTCTATGAGAGAATTGAAAACTTCATGATACACTCGGAAAGGAATTAGGAAAGCTTAAACTGTGGTTTGATTCAAACAAATTAATGCTCAATTTAAGTAAGACAAAATTTATAGTTTTTAACAACCATCACAACAACTCAGCATCTAAACTCAGTGTAAATGGTATAGAGATTGAAATGGTATCCAAAACTAAATTTCTTGGAGTAATAATTGATAATAAACTGTGTTGGAAGTCACATATTAATTATATTAAAGGTAAAATATCCAAATCAATTGCAATACTACACAGAGTGAAATATTTACTGAATCAACCCACACTATATACCTTGTATCATTCATTAATACTCCCATACATGACATATTGTACTGAAGTATGGGGAAATACATATAAAACAAACATATATGCAGTCTTTATGCTTCAGAAGAGAGCTATTAGAATAATAAACAAAGCTGCTTACAGGGAACCGACAAACCCACTTTTTCTTAAATTAAAAGCTCTCAAGATGAAAGATCTGGTTGACTTTAAAACTGCAGTAATAATGTTTAAAGTGAAGAATCTATCACTGCCCGCAAATATCCAAAAGTTGTTCCAAATAAGGGAGAAACAATATCATTTCAGAGGAACATGTATATTTCAAAAACCTTCAGTGAGAACTACCACCAAGCAACACTGTGTTTCAGTGCAAGGAGTCAGACTGTGGAACGCTTTTGGACCTGAATTAAAATCATGTACAACGCTTGGACAATTTAAACAAAAACTAAAGGGAGAAATACTCCAAACATATATACAAGATGACATGTAAACTCACATAAGGATTGTCATGTCTGCGTTGTGTTGTAGCTTAGTTTTTTTTGTCACATTTTGTCTTAGCTTTGTTCTGAATTGTAATCACTCTTGTTTTGTTTTTCTTTTGAATTCTTGGATGGAATATGGTGGGCAATAGAAGCTGCGGCTTCAGCCATCACCCATTTCGGATAACTTATGTTGAACTGTATAATCAGAGGAGTTATTGTCTAATTTGACCTTTTTGGATTTTCTTTCCCCCTTTGTTATATTATTCAGTTTCTTTTAATCTGTACTTTTAATCTATCCAAAATAAAGATTCATTCATTCATTCATTCATTCAGGTATTATGGTCTGCTGTATTTGGTCTCTGGTTATTTATGAGTTGTTTTGTATTCTTAGATTTGTCCTTATAGTACTGTCTATTTATTGTGTGTCACTTTGTTTTTATGATATTATTACCTCCGCCAAGGAGGTCATGTTTTTACCGGGGCTTGTCTGTCTGTCTGTCTTTCTGTCTGTTACCAACATAACTCAAAAAGTTATGAACGGATTTTGATGAAATTTTCATGAAAGGTGTGTAATGGCACTGGAAACAGATGATTAGATTTTGGGGATGATCTGAGAGTGCATACCTCCACCAAGGGCTTTGTTTGTATTTGTGCAGCAGGATTACACAAAAACTACTGGATGGATTTGGATGAAATTTCCACCAGAGGTGGCTCTTGGGCTAGAGAGGAACCCATTTTATTTTGGTGATCATCTGAGAATGCATACCTCAGCCAAGGCTCTTATCTTCTCACAGTGTGTTAGCAACAATACTCCAAACCTGGTGGGCAGACTTTGATGCCATTTTCACCACAAGTGGCTATAGGCCTACACACAAACCCATTACATTTTGGAGGTGATCCATGAGAAACGGAAGGAGCCTTGGCGGAGGTATGCGCTCTATGACTGCTTTTCTAGTTTAAATCTTTTGGGGTTGTGTTATCTTATCCTTGCATCATGTTTTAGTTTCTGGTCTGTGCTTTTATTTTGAAAGCACTGTGCAGCATTCAGCTATCAAACTCTGTTTCGTGGGTTGCATAGCTGTCACTTGTTGTTTTGATCATTTCCACATTCATGTACCCACACCTGTCATTCACTAATCATTTGTCCCATTCACCTATTTAAGGATATGGCAACGTTTCCCCCGTTGCCGTGTCCTACTGTTTGCTTCCTCTGAGCATCAGCCAAGCTCTGAGTGAAAGCATTTTTCCACAGAGGTGAACAGGTGAGCTCCACCGTGGATTTAATCCTTTTCCTGTTTCCCTGAGCAGTGGGCCCCGTTTCCCTTCAGGTGTGACTCTGGTAACAGTTCATCTCTTTTTCCCCGGCTTTCCCGTGTGATAGACTGATTTTATCAATCACTTGTTAGCATGTAACAACAGTCAGTTTAAACAGTGTGTTAATACAAGGGGTTAAACAAAACTTTCTTTAAAATATATATATATACAGTATATATATATATATATATATATATATATATATATATATATCTATAACCTTTTGATTTAATCTCTGATCTACCTGCTAAGGTTGTGGAGTGATGATGCTGTGATAGATTAGTCATGCCTGCAACATAGAGTTAAAGGGGCGCTCTCGCGCAGTGCTTCATTCTAAATGAACTTGGAAAAGAAGACCATTTGTGTCGAGCATTTATTTACTTATCTATCCCTATTTTTAGGTATGAAATAAGTGTTTATGTACTTGAAACGTGAAAAGTGGTTGCTAAGATGCTTTGTATTATTGTGCTGACAGAAGTTTGTCCTTTTTTAAAGCATTTTTTTCAATCTTTAGAAATTTGACTAGTAAATTGTGATAACCGTTATTTACTGTTAACCCTTTTGGTTGGCTTTAAATGGTTACAGCTGTGAACTGGAGCTAATCCGCTGTTCAGTCAGAAACCATTAACAGCTATCTGATCTTCTTGGTAACGGATAAACCAGGCTCTTGGTGCGGCATGTAACAGTTGTTAATTACACTTGTCACAGCAGTAAATTATTACTAACTTTAAGTTGCATATTTTCATTCAGCTGGTAAACTGTTGAAGCTGATACGTGAGGTTAACCCTGTCAGTGCACAGTACACCGTTATAACCGTTAATTAAGGTTCACCCTTTTACAGGCAGAAAACAGTGTACTCTAGTTATTATTTTTATTATAGCTATATTACTTGGTGTTTGTTATCGTTGTTTATTTATCAAAGACAGTGACACTGAAAAATTATGTATCTGTATAATTTATTTTGGTGTAGTAAAAGTGCCTTTTGTATTGAATTCATTCTAAATGAACTTGGAAAAGAAGACCATTTTTGTCGAGCATTTATTTATTTATCTATCCCCATTTTCAGGTCAAAATACACCAAACTTGGCGGTGTAACACCCGCACGCTTGAGCCTGTGCTCTATCCAGGCTATCCCCTTTTCCTTCGGCAAGAGCCCCGTTCTCCTCCAGTGCACCTCATCTCCTCCTTATGTGTAAGTGTAGTGCTTTTTGTGTTTTGTTCATGTTTATGTTAATAAATGCTGTAAACTCACAGATGGCATTTGGTGTCCTCTGTAGCCCTTGATAAGGGCGATTTATGACAGAAGAACACAGCCAGTGTGTGACACCAGCCTCTGTGAGTTTAGCACTTTTTCTTTTTCCCTATAATTATTGTTAGTCCTTTTTGTTTCTTCACGCATGCTGAGATGTCACCAGGCAGAAGACAGTACCCTCTGAGCTTAAGGTGGGAGCTCCGCACAGCCGTTATGGAGATAGACAATCTCACTGTCAACGTACATCAATATTCCACCCCGAACAACACTCTGTGGTACTTGGGTCTTGTGGAGGTGGCTGGGCAGCCTCACCCTTGGCTTGTGTTGCATGCTGATGGAAGGGAGAGGATTTTCCTGGTAGAAGACCTGCAGCGGGAGTATTGTGGGAAGGTCAAGAGTCCTGTCAGTGAACCGAGGTCTGCACCAATGAGAGAGCATTCCTGGACTTCGGCGCCATCGGCTTCTCGCCAGCCCCAAGCTCCAGTTCCTGCTCCATCAGCTTCATAGCCACTCCGCGGGAGAAGGTCCGGCAAACCATCTGCGCCGAGGTCTGTGCCCACGAATGAGCGTCCCCGGACTCTGGTGTCCTGCCCGCCTCTGCCTCCTTGCCAAGTGACCTCTGCAGCCTCCACCTTTCCAGCAGTCTCCTCCTCGCTGCTCTGGAGAACTGCAGCAGCAGCCCCCTCACCATTTTTGAACTGTTTCCCATCAGTCTCCTCCTCTTTGTCTGCTGCTGCTGTCCCCTTCTCCTCCATGGTGTCACCTCCCATTGCTGAGTGGCAGGTCATCAGCATGCCTGCGGGGTCGTCTCCTCTATTTTCTACATTGGTGGTCATGCCCGCTGCAGCCATGAAGAGGAATTCACACTGGGTCTTCAGCAGCAGTTAACATCAACGTCCGGGAAATAAGGCAAGTACATTTTCATTCTCAAACACTTTTAGATGAAAAGCCTTGTCTTATTCCCGGTGGTGAGGCTCAGCAACAACAGCCCAATTTAGCTGAGTCCTCACCACCTGCTGCTGTTATATTTCCCTCACCTGTTTCTCCCGTGTCCTCCTCTGTGTATCCTGAGTGTCTGCCGGTCCTGGGAGAGAGCCGCCAAATGACAGAGGGGCCTGCAGCTCTCGAGGACTCTGTTGCAGCCCCACAGCCATGTCTTGGCTGGGAGAAGAGTGTCCCCTGTGCCCTGAAGACTGAGACGACAAGAGAGTGTCTCCTGACTTCAGCTGCACGGGTCTCTGCGCCAGCCGTGAGGCAACCTCCAGCATCATCCGCCACGCCTGCAGCTCCAACAGCGTCAGTCGCCACGTCTGGAAGTTATTCAGCAGCAGATACCAACGTGCTCCGGGAAATAAGGCAAGTGTGTTTTCATTTTCCTGCACATAAAAATTAAATTTGTTGCCTTATCCCTGGTGGTGAGGCTCAGCATCTGCAGCCCACATTAGCTGAATCCTCACTGTATGCTGCTGCCAATGATTCCTCACCTGCCTCTCCCAAGTCTCCTCCTGTGTTTCATGAGAGTCCACTGTTCCTGGAATGAAGCCGCCGGATGATGGAGGAGCCTGCAGTCCTGGAAGATTCCGTTCCAGCTCCACAGCCACATCCCGGATGGGAGAAGAGCGCTATCTGAGCCCCAAAACTTGAGCAGACAGGAGAGTGTCCCCTGGTTTCAGCAGCACAGGAGTTGGCATCATCAGTGAGGCAACCTCCAGCTTTAGCCGGCACTCCAGGAGTCCCACCTGCATCGGTCGCTTCACCTGGAGGTCCTTTGGCTGCATCCACCATTATGCCTGCTGCTGAGGTCATTGCAGCAAAGTCACCGGAGTCCTGGACAGTGGTGGAGCTTGAGTCGAGGCAAGTTCTCTTTTCAGTAACTCCATTATTAGCCTTAGAGAAATCAGCTGTAGATGTCCTCTTCTCCTGAGTTCTCCTTGCCGGTCTCCACTACTGCCAGTGACAGTGTTCTGGTGTCCATCTCCTCCTTCCCGTCTGAGGTGGCCATGTCGGGAGTAGACGCCCAGAGGAACGAAGTCAAGATGTCCCAGCCTGTGTTGCCGGAGTCCTGGATGGCGGTGGAGCTCAAGCCTGGGCAAGTACTCAGTTCTGTGTTAATACCAGCAGGTCTAGAGAAGTTTTCTCTGGCTCATGGTGAGGGGAATCAGCTGCAGATGTCCTCTGCTCCTTAATTCTCCTTGCCGGGCTCCACTGCTGCCGGTAATGTTCCAGTGTTTCTTTCTTCTTCCTCGTTGGAGGTGACCATGCCGGGACCAGAATGCCAGATGTCCGGAGTCGAGATGTCGCAGTCTAATTCACCAGAGTCCTGGACGGTGGTGGAGCTCAAGCTCAGGCAAGTTCTCTTTTTCATTTTCACTATAAATGTATTACAGAGATATTGCTTGGTTCTTGGTAGGGAGGACCAGTTGCAGCCACCAACTGCACGTGAGTTCTCTTCGCCGGGCTCTACTGCTGCTGGTGACTCTTAACCGGTGTCTGTTTCCTCTCTTTCTGAGCCTCCATCTCCACCAGAGGTCACCATGGGTCCTTCATTTCCCCCAGAGGTCACCGTGGGTCCTCCATCTCTGGCAGAGGCCACTGTGGGTCCTCTGCCTCCGCCCGAGATCACCGTGGGTCCTCTGCCTCCGCCCGAGGTCTTTGAGGGTCCTCCATCTCTGTACGAGGTCATTGTGGGTTCCCTGCCTTCACCTGAGTTTGTTGTGGGTTCCCCACCTTTGTCTGAGGTCTCCGGTGAGCAGCCTTCCCCTTCATTCTGTCCATTTGATGGTTAACCACCTTGGTCAGCTGTCCATTTGCCTGGTCCCTTTGCAAGTCAGCTGCCATCACCGTCTCAGATTGTGGCTGGCCAGCGGTCCTCTTCAGGGATCAACGCTCTCCTGCTATAAGTCCACTTGACCCATGCATCAGCCCCCATAGCCCGCAGGGAACACACGTTCCAGCTGCTCCCTCCAAGAGGGGGCATGTCGTGTTCTATGGTCCGTTGGTTCAGGGATGCTGGGAGGCCACCTGGCAGATTAAGTCCTTTTTTTGGGTGGCTTAAAGACTCTGGGAGGCCACCTGAACTATCTCAATTTTTATTCTGTTTCTTTGGTATTCTACTACTACCTGTTTTACAGTGTTGTGGGTCATGATTTTTTTGTTTTGTTTTTTTTGTTTATATTTTCTGGTAGGTTTCGGTCCCTCCGTGCCTGGGTTCGCCCTCCTCCCGTCTGGGGTGGGTTGTTTTTTCTTGTTGGGGGATTTTCTTTTTGGGTGGGTCTATTTTCTTTTTTGATGTTATATCAGGGTGTCTGGGTTCCACCCTTGGGGGGGAGGGGGGCACCATCATGATCCTGAGCACGGGTGGGTGCTGTGTTCAGTCTCCAGTTTCCAGTTTGAGTTAAGTCTTTTTCTGTTTGTTTGCTTCTTTGTTTATGTGGCATGTATTATGGTCTGCTGCATTTGGTCTCTGGTTATTTATGAGTTGTTTTGTATTCTTAGTTTTGTCCTTATAGTACTGTCTATTTATTGTGTCATTTTGTGTTTATGGTATTATTTACATCATTTAGGGTTGTGTTATCTTATTTTTGTATTGTTATTTAGTTTCCAGTCTGAGCTTTTATTTTGACCGCGCCATGCAGCTTCCGGCTGTCAAACTCTGTTTCGTGGGTTGCACAGCTGTCACTTGTTGTTTTGATTATTTTGTCATTCATGTACCCACACCTGTCATTCACTAATCATTTGTCCCATTCACCTATTTAAGGATAGGGCAACATTTCCCCCCATTGCTGTGTCCTACTGTTTGCTTCCTCTGAGTATCAGCCAAGCTTGAAGTGAAAGTATTTTTCCACAGAGGTGAACGGGTGAGCTTCGCCATGGATTTAATCCTTTTCCCATTTCCCTGAGCTGTGAGCCCCTTTTCCCTTCGGGTGTGGCTCCGGCTAGGGTTTGTCTCTTTTTCCCCAGCATTCCCGCACACCTCAGCCTGTGCTCCGTCCAGGCGGCTCTCTTTTCCCTCGGCGAGAGACCCATTCTCCTCCAGCGCACCTCATTTCCTCCTTATGTTTAAGTGTAATGTTTTTTTGTACTGTATTTGTGTTTATGTTAATAAATGTAAACTAAGAGATGGCGTTTGGGGTCCTCTATTTATGACATGTACCTCCTCATTCCACCACCAAGTCTCTTTGTCTTCCTTCCTCTGTCCACTGGATACACCACATACCGTTCTACCCATTTCCCTCAGTGCTTTACTGTACTTTCCCAGTCATCTGGTAATTCTTCCCTACCACCCAGAGCCTGTATCAACTCCTTCCTGAACTCTGTGTGACCTTCTTCCTTCTGTAGCTTCCCCCACTTAATCTTTTGCTCTGCCTTCACTCTCTTCCTCTGCTTGTTTTCCAAAGTCATCCTACAGACTACCATCCAATGCTGTCTAGCTACATTCTTCCCTGGCATCACCTTGCAGTCCCCCATCTCTTTCATATTTCTCCTTCTGCATAAGATGTAGTTCACCTGTGTGCACCTTCCTCTACTCTTGTAAGTCACCCTATGTTCCTCTCTCTTCTGTAAGTATGTGTTCACCACAGCCATTTCCATCCTTTTAGCAAAATCCACAACCATCTGTCCTTCCACATTTCCCTCCTAAAGACCATACCTACCCTGAACCTCCTCATCACCTCTGTTCCCTTCGAATACATGTTCATTAAACTCTGCTCCAATCACCGTTCTCTCCCCCCTGGAAACACTCTCTACCACTTCATCCAACTTAATCCAGAATTCCTCTTTCTGTTCTATCTGACATCAAACTTGAGGGGCATACGCATAGACATCATTCAGCATCACACCTTTGACTTCTAGCTTCAAACTCATGATTCTATCTGACTCCCTCTTTACCTCCTGAACACTTCACATACTCTTCCTTCAAGATTACTTCTACTCCAATTCTCTTCCTATCTACACCATGGTAGAACAGTTTAAATCCCCATCCAATGCTCCTGGCCTTGTTTCCCTTCCATTTGGTTTCTTGAACACACAGTATATCTACCTTTCTTTTCTCCATCATATCAGCCAACTTTCTGCCTTTAACAGTCATAGTCCCTACATTTAACATCCCGACTCTCACCTCCACACTTCTATCTTTCCTTCTCTCTCTCTCGCTCCCTCCTAACACGCCTCCCCCCTCTCCTCCTTGATCAACAGTAGTCCAGTTTCACCCGGCACTCTGTCGGTTAACAGCACCGGTGGTGGTCGTTGTTAACCTGGGCCTTGACCAATCCGGTATGAAAGTCTCATTTATCATGATCAGCATGTTTGATGTGGCAAAGGTTTTACGTTGGATGCTCGTCCTGACAAAACCTTCCCCATTTAATTGGACTTGGGACCAACACTGCGAAAATACTAGCTTGTGCACTCTCTGTGGCTGGGTTGAAAACTTATCGCTGATAAACTTGTAAAAAATTTTGTGCAAATTTGAAACATTTTTCTTGTAAATTTAAAACGTCTCACCAATTTGTGGCATTTTTTATCACATAAACTTAAACTATTTTTCTTTCTAAATTATTAACTGTTTTCTCAAAAACTTTCAACAATTATCACATGAATTTGCAAGTTTTATCTTGCCAATTTGAAAATTTTCCTCATGAAGCAATTAAGAAAATGGATGGATGGATGGATGGATGGAATCTGCAACTTTTTTCTCACAAATTTGCACTTTCACTCATTTTGTTCAGGCACAAATAAGAACACAAATATTTGTTTGTGTCTGTTATGCCAATAGGTACAAATAAATCAATAATCTGATACCCAAATATTTGGAAGTAAAGCTTCCACTAAATAAGTCAATATTCAATTCAATTCAATTAAACTTTATTTATAAAGCACCATTTAACAACAGTCATCTCATAGCACTTTCAACTGTTGGGGAAACCCCCACAACTGCAGAAAGACCCCAGCAATCAGGCAATCCCCTGTGAGCAAGCGCTTGGCAACGGTGGAGAGGAAAAACTCCCTTTTAACAGGAAGAAACCTCCAGCAGAACCAGGCTCAGGGAGGGGCAGTCATCTACTGCAACTGGCTGGGGGGGTGGGGGGGGATAGAGAAGACGAAAAGAAAAGACATGTAGAGAGCAAACAACACGATGGAGACTCAATCTATGGGAGAGAACCAACAGATATTAATGACCAGCAAAAATATTTCATTGAGAATGAAAAAAGGAGTGAAACCCAGTGCGTTATTGGAGGTCATCCGGCTGTCTAAACCTATTAGCAGCATAATTAAGGGAGGGCTCAGAGACACATCATCCCTCCCTAATTGTAGGCTATATCAAAAAGGAAGGTTTTAACCCTCTTCTTAAAAACAGAGATCGAGTCTGACTCCCGAATCCAGATTGGCAGCTGGTTCCACAGGAGAGGAGCTTGATAACTGAAGGCTCTGCCTCCCATTGTACTTTTGGAGATTCTAGGTATTACAAGTAATCCAGCATTTTGGGAGCGTAGTGCTCTGTTAGGATAATAGGGTAGTATCAGATCTTTTAAATAAAGAAGGGCCTGATTCTTTAGAGCTTTGAAAGTGAGAAGAAGGATTTTAAACTTAATTCTAAACTCTATGGGAAGCCAATGAAGGGAGGCCAGAACCGGAGAGATATGATCTCTCTTTCTAGTACCTGTTAAAACTCTTGCTGCAGCATTTTGGATCAGCTGAAGACTTTTTAAAGATGTTTTAGGACAACCTGACAATAAAGAGTTGCAATAATCTAATCTCGAGCTAACAAAAGTGTGGATCATCACTCTGAGACAAGATGCTCCTAATCTTGGCAATATTACACAAATGATAGAAGGCAGTCTTAGAAATGAATTTAATATGTGAATTGAAAAACAGATCTTGATCAAAAATAACTCCAAGGTTCCTCACAGAACTATTCAAGAAAGAGCAACCACATCCAAACTAAGAGTTTGATTTGGGAAGGTATTTCTAAGGTTTTTTGGACCAACTAGAATGACTTCAGTCTTATCTGAATTTAATAGCAGGAAATTACAAGTCATCAAAGCTTTGATTTTCTTAAAACAGGCCTCTAGCTTGGCTAATTGATTACTATCATCTGGCTTCACTGACAGATATAATTGTGTGTCATCTGCATAACAATGAAAATGTATACAGTGCTTTCTAATAATGTTGCCTAACGGAAACATATATAAACTAAAAAGAGTAGAGCCTAGCACAGATCTCTGTGAAACTCCATGACTGAGCTTTGAGTTGGAAGAAAACTCATTAGTGACATGAACAAACTGGAACCTATCAGATTAAAAAAAAAAAAAAAAAGATCTAAACCACTGTAACGAAGTTCCATTAAGTCCAACATAGTGTTCTAATCTATCAAGTACAATATTATGATCGATAGTATCAAAAGCTGCACTAAGGTCTAAAAGGACAAGTACAGAAAAAGTCCATTATCAGATGCAATAACGAGGTCATTAGTGACCTTCACTAAGGCTGTTTCAGTACTGTGATGGATTCTAAATCCAGACTGAAACTCTTCAAATAAACAATTTCCCTGCAAGTGGTCAAATAATTGTGTAGCAACAACTCGTTGTCAGATTTTTGAAATAGATAGATAGATAGATTAGTTTATTTGACAGGGACAGTGCAATAAACATAGACAATTAATCAATGACAATCAATCTGATGTGTTGCACATAGAGTATATAGCTATTAGCTAATTTGCAGCTCTTGTCCCTGGATGGGCTTTAGAAAAGAGAATCAAGTGAAGAAAAGAAAAAATACACAATAACCACATACATCAATGCAAAAAGATTATAAATATACAATTATAAATATTATAAATATTATAAATACACAAATATAACAACCTGACTCACATTTGCCTACTCTCCCTCCCTTCGTCACTCACTATAAACAAACACATTCATTCCTTCCCTTCATTCACTCTCACTTTGCAGACAATCAATTCATACATGAGTACATTCTTGTTTATTTTTCAGCCAGTTTTTAACCTTTTTAGTGAATGTTTTAAGGTCCGTTATTATTTTAATTACATTTGGCATTGTGTTCCAGATGTGACTGCCCTTTATAGAGAAAGCTGTTTGTCCAAATGTGGTTCTGCGGTGGAATATTTTACAGTTATTGTTAACAGAACTCCTGGTGGCTCTGCTGCTGTCCTGTCTTTGGACGAAACCAGCAAGTGGCTCAGGCGCTGATTTATGGAAACATTTGAACGTTAATTTCAGAAAACAGAGGTCAATGAAACTCTCAAAACTCAATAGGTTGTATTTTTTTAAAACATTACAGTGATGCCACCTAATGGGCTTTTTGTCCAAGATTTTTAGGGTTTGATTATATAATGAACCTATATGTCTTATTGTGGAAGGGGTTTCTTGAGCCCAGACTGTCAAACAGTATGATATATGAGAAAAAACCATAGAATGCATATACAGTACAGCTGCTTCGTAAGGTATGTAATATCTAATTAATTTAAAGCAGTTCAGATTTTTTTTACTGTTTTTGAAATTTTCTTTATATGAAGATTAAATTTGAGTTGAGGATCTAGTACAATGCCAAGGTATTTGAATTCTGTAGCTAAACTGATGTCATGATCATGTATATTAACTTTAAAACGTTGCAGGTTACATTTTTTGGTTGAAAAGCACATTGAGACTGTTTTCTGAAGGTTCAGCAATAGATGGTTCAGCAATATGAAATGCTGGGAAATGAAAGGGAGATTAGAGATTTGTCTATAGTTAGCTAAAACTCCTGGATCCAGTGTTGGCCTTTTGAGAAAGGTTTTATTTTCAGCAGTTTTAAAAGCCTGCGGTACATGGCCTAATGTTAATAAAGAATTGATTATTTGAAGAATAGAGCTACCAATAAATGGGAAGATTTCTTTGAATAACCTGGTAGAAATGGGGTCTAAAAGACAAGTTGAAGGCTTTGATGAGGAAATTATTTGATCAATCTCTAAAAGGTCAATTGGAGTAAACTCATCCAAACAGATATCAGTTGAAGGAGTTGTAGTAGTTTCTGTATTTAAGTTAATGGTGGGAAGAATCTGACTGAGTTTATCTCTGATAGATGAAATTTAATTATTGAAAAAGTTCATAAAGTCCTGACTAGTAAGCTCTAAGGGAATGCTAGGATTGACAGAGTCCTGACTCTTTGTCAGCCTGGCTACAGTGCTGAAAGGAAACCTGGGATGATTCTTGTTCTCTTCTATTAATGCAGAATAATAACTTGTTCTAGCTTTTCTAAGAGATTTTTTATAAATTAAAAGATGATTTCTCCAAGCTAAATAGATTTCATCTAATTTAGTGGAACACCATTTTCTTTCTAATTGACAAGTCTTCTGTTTTAAGCTATGAGTTTCTGTGTTGAACCAAGGAGTTAAAAATCTCTCATTAGACTTTTTCTTTTTTAAAGGGGCCACCAGAGTCTGATGCAGAGAAGCTGTAATACAATCTATCATGCAATCAATTAAAGAAGGTGCAAGCTGTCTATAGCTTATTTCCGTTGTGTTGAGACATGGCATAGAGGAAACAATCTGCATAAATTTGGTTACAACATCATCTGAGAGGCATCTACTGTAGTAATATTTTTCTTTAGGAGCCAAATAGTAAGAAATAGTAAAATCAAAGGTTAACAGACAATGGTCTGACAGTACAGGGTTATGAGGAGACACTACCAGATTTTCTATTTCTATGCCATATGTCAGAACAAGGTCCAATGTGTGGTGGAGATAATGGGTAGAATTTCCTACTTTCTGAGAAAACCCCATCAAGTCTAATACTGAATTAAATGGCATATTAAGGCAATCACTATCTACATCTACATGTATATTAAAGTCCCCACTATAATTATTGTATCTGATTTCAGCACTATTTCAGCGAAGAATTCAGCAAATTTGGATAAAAACTCTGAGTAGGCTGAGGGAGGACGATAAACTATGGCAAATAAAAATTGGGTTTATCCTAAAATTGCTAAAGTGCCCAATACTGAGGACCAGGCCCTCAAAGGAATTATAACATGCTTTTTGCTTTACATTAACTAGTAATTTGGAATGGTAAATTGTCGCTACTCCTCCTCCATGAACAGAACTCCTGGGATATTGACAGTTTAAATAATCAGAGGGAGTTGATTTAAACCAACATAATCCTCTTGCCCTAACCAAGTCTCTGTAAGGGATATTAAATCAATCTGATGATTAATTAACAGATAATGGACTAGCAGAGACTTGGGAGTTAGAGATGCAATATTGAACAATCCATATTCAATTTTTTAAATTATGAGGAGGGAGAGAGGCCAAATAATTAAATTTAGATGCTTCATTTTTAATATGAGTTTTACCAACTTTTTGTTTAATCACTTTGGGATGCTTATACATAAAATTTTTATTTACTGGTTGTCTGTCTCTCTGTGTTGGCCCTGCGATGGACTGGCGATCTGTCCAGGGTGAACCCTGCCTCTTGCCCAAAAGATGCTGGGATAGGCTCCAGCCCCCCCGCGACTCAAAAAGGATTAAGCAGAAGAAGATGGATGGATGGATGGATGGATGGATGGATGGAGCCGACAATGATTCTCTGATGGGAAAGACAGTGGCTAAGTTGACGGGTGGTGGATGGAGAGGAGCTGCAGAGAGGCGTGTAAGACTGCGATTCTGTTTCCTGGTCCCAACTCTGAGTTGTCAAGGTTTTTGAAATTTGGATAAAAATGATGTCAGATTGTTAGATAAATGAGACGCACCATCCAAAGTGGGATGGACGCCGTCTTGTCTAATAAGACCAGGTTTTCCCCAAAATGAGCTCCAATTGTCTGTGTAGCCCACATTGTTTGCAGGACACCACACAGACAGCCAGCAGTTGAAGGATCACAAGAGCCTAAACATGACATCACTGGTCAGATTGGGGAGGGGCCCAGAGAATACTACAGAGGCAGACATTGTTGTTGCAAAGTCACACACCGATTCCACATTAAGTTTTGTGACTTCCGACTGCCGGAGTCGGATGTCGTTAATGCCGGTGTGGATAACAATTGTGGAGTATTTACAGTTACTTTTAGCCAGCATTTTCAAATTTGACTCAATGTCACCTGCTCTGGCCCCGGGAATGCATTTGACTATGGCCGCTGGACTCTCTAGGTTCACGTTTCTGACTACAGAGTCGCCAATGATCAGAGTTTTTTCCTCAGCGGGTGTGTCGCTGAGCGGGGAAAAGCGATTAGAAACATGAAGAGGTTGGTGGTGAACCAGAGCCTTGTGACTAGGCTTCCTTCTCACCGTCACCCACCCGTTCTCTCCTGGCTGCTCAGGAGAGGTCGGAGCCAGGGGACAGCTAGCAGGCCGCCCTATGCTAGGGAGCTCCGCTGCAGCTAAGGGGTGTCCATCATTATTAACTGGCACAGACGGTGTTTCAATGCAGCGGAGCCGAGATTCCAAATCACATAACCTCACCTCAAGCGCCTCAAAAAGACAACATTTATTACATTTACCATTATCACTAAAAGAGGCAGAGGTGTAGCTAAACATCTGACAGAGAGAGAGCACACCAGAGGAGAAGGGGAAAGAGAGCTAGTAGCCATAGCTAGTGGCTAACGTGAAGCTAACAAAAACACTGATGAAAGGTGAACAGAAGGCTAAAGAGGGTGATTAGGTGACACTGAGTGCACACACAGGTGCAAGATGCTTGATAAACAGAAGTGAGTGTCATCACCCGCAGCTCACGGGCTTCCACCTCAGCTGTGCGCATACCTGCGCCTCGTTAGTGTGCCGCTATTTATTCCATCCTGCCCTGAGCTGCAGCCTGGAGCCGTCTGTCTCCCAACATCGATATCTCCCAGCAGCTTCCACCTCATCAGGCCTGATGATAAGATAAGAGATAAGATAAGATAAGCCTTTCTGATCTACACTAAGGACACGTAAGCTGTCATTATTATCTGCTCACCTTCTTCTATCAGCCTCCCCTGTGCACAGGTGGATAACCCGGCGGCGGACTAACCCTCCATCGTCCCGCCGCTCCTCTGCCTCACCGCTTCGCCTGGACGCACAGCAGGACGTTGTCTCCCAGGCTTGGGACCTGCCAACGCCAGCCACCTCATCTCTGCAAGTAAGCACAGCTCTAGATCACGTTCCCGTGTGGTTGCCTAGCTAACCCCTTTTCTCCTCTCTCCCATAGGGTTGTCTGGCCGCACGACGTGCTGCTCTGTCCTGGCTTGCATCCTCCACCCGCATCACACACTTATCACTCACACACGCATCCATACGCTCACCTTGTTGTTTAATAAAGCTGTCAAATCTACCTGAGCCTGCGTGCGTGTTTCCTGGGCCGACAATATGTCAGTACGGCTCCAGCAAAGCGTCCCAGAAGACAGCGGGCTCGCACGCCGTTTTTCCACCCTTGAGGCTCGGGTGGATATGATAGCTCACCAACAGCAGGTGATATTCAATCAATTGACATTAATTACTGACCGATTAGACCGCCTGGATCCTCCACGGTCCTTCCCTCCGGGTCCTCCTGGTGCCGCGGCTCCGGCTGCCTCCTCGGCCGGCCAGCCTGGCTCGGGGGCACCAACCCGTCTCACACCCATCCCAACCCCCGCTCGCTTCAGCAGGAAACTCGGTGGAGCGAAGGGGTTTATTCTGCAGTGTGAGTCGGTGTTTCTGTGCGTCCCCGGGGATTTCCCCTCAGACCACAGCCAAATCGGTTACATGGCCAATCTTTTCGAGGGGCGAGCGTTAACTTGGGCTTATGCTGTAATGATGAAGCCCAGTTACGCTAACCTCTCGTATGACCGGTTCGTGTGGGACTTTCTAGAGGTTTTTGACCATTCCCGTCTCGACAGCGTCCTCGCTGACCAGCTTCTCGGCCTCCAACAGGGAGGCCGGTCAGCGGCGGAATACGCGGTCGACTTCCAGGTGGCAGCGGAGGAGGTGGGCTGGTTTCATGTATTTGGGTTTACTACGGCACCCGTCGTAGTGCCTTTGCTAAAAGCATTATGGGTAATGTAGTATGTTGAGAGTGTGTTGTCGTTGGCTGTGTGCTAGGAGTTGCTGCTATGCTAATAAACCGTGAACATTACGTCGATGGTCCGAGTTATTATTGTTATATTAAGTAACGTAACGGGTGAAAGATATAACAAAAAGTGGCGACGAGGACGTCTGGACCGACGCTGCAGTCCGCGACGGAGGAGAGTTTTTTTGTCGTTTTTTTTTCCTGCCGCTACTTCGTGCTGACAGGGTGATACACCGCGCCACTGTGCTGAGGTGAATGCTGCGGGCTGTCTGCTAAGCGGGGAGGAGCGGAGCAGTAGAAATCGTTAAGGACAAAAAAAAAAAAAAAAAAAAAAACTCTGTGAATAACGCCGGAGGGAAGAAACGACGTTACAGAAAGGAGCCGCGAGGGAAAGAGCGACATTCAACCAGGAGTGTTAAAATGGCTGGAGTCATTGGCTCTATCGGGCCCTTTGATGAGAGCGCGGAACAATGGAGCTCCTATACAGAGCGCTTTGACTACTTCATCACGGCCAATGGAATAACGGATGAAAAGTTAGTGCCTGTGGGGAGACTTGAATAACGAAACCGAATTGTCTTTCATTTCAGTTTATTCAAGAAATCATTCCACTGTCTGCTCTTATTCTTGAGCAGCGAACAAAGGGGGTGAACACACCAAAGTTCTCTCATTTAAACCTTCTCACATCAAACCATTTCCCTCGCGGGGGAAATCACACATCTATATCAAAGTCTCTTTATTCACATTCATTAGCCTTTTATTTACATAACTCCCCCTTCTCTCTTCCCGAGCCTCAGTGGTCAGGAAGTCTTCTGTCCCCTGTCCTCCGCAGGGGGTCCAGGCTCTGTGGCTCCGCACCGCAGGGGGCTGGCTCTCCTTCATCGTGGTTAAATCACATATGCAGTGTCCAACATATACATGTCTCACAACACAGCCATATAACCCCCCCCCAAACGATGAAGAACAGACTAATTCCCAAAATTTAATAGCACCTTACTCACTACTGAATAATCAACACCAACATTCAGTCTGTGCGCCGCTTGGGCTTCAGCCGTCTGCCGAATCTGCTGTGCGTTGGCCCCGCCTTGCCTGCGGTGCTGTTCTGCTCCGGGTCTGTTGACTGAGGAAGAGAGTGGTTAATTGCCCTCTGCGGGGGCCTGCCTCGTCGAGGCGCCACCGCGACCGGTACAGACACGTCCTTCATGACAAAAGCAGGTTTTAGTCTGTCAATACTGACTGTCTCTTTTCTGTCCCCAAAATCTAGCACAAATTGCTTATCACCTGCCTCCAGCACTCGAAATGGCCCTTCGTAAGGTGGTTTGAGCGTTGCCTTAAGGGCTTCGCGCCTGACAAAAACGAAATCGGCATTTTTCAAAGCCTTGGGGACGAAAACTCGTGGAAAAGCGTGATGAACCGGACCCGGGAGCGTGTCTGCCCCCGTGCCAACTAACGGTCCCAGAGCAGAGAGAGGTGGGGGCTCTGGGTGCTCTGGTAAAAACTCGCCCGGCAGCCTCAGAGTTTGTGCGAATACCAGCTCCGCTGGGGAGGCGTCTAAGTCCTCTTTAGGCGTAGAACGCAACCCTAATAAAACCCATGGGAGTTTATTTACCCAATCTGCATCCGTGAGCGACGCTCTGAGTGCTGCCTTCAAAGACCTATGAAAACGCTCGCATAAACCATTAGCCTGAGGGTGGTAAGCCGTAGTGCGGTGAATTTTGGCTCCTAAGCCGTTGGCCATCGCTGACCACAGCTCAGAGATGAATTGCGGTCCTCTATCGGACGTAATGTCCGACGGAACCCCGAAGCGCGCCACCCAAGCCGTTAAAAAAACGCGAGCCACCTCCGCGGCCGTGGTCGTCGCAAGTGGGACCACTTCCGGCCAACGTGTGGTGCGGTCCACCATTGTCAAAAGATACGTGAACCCCTGTGATGCCGGTAGGGGGCCCACAAGGTCGACGTGCACATGGTCGAACCTTCTGGCCGGAATGCGGAACGGTTCTAACGGGGCTCTTGTGTGCCTGTGAATTTTGGCCCGTTGACAGGAAATGCAGGTTTTTGCCCATTCCTTCACGTGCTTGCGCAGGCACGGCCAAACAAACTTTTCCGCCACTAGTTTCACCGACGCGCGCACCCCCGGGTGCGCCAGTGAGTGGACCGAGTCAAAAACACGGCGGCGCCACGTGGCCGGAACCACCGGACGCGGGCGCCCCGTCGACATGTCGCAGATCAGGGGGGGCATACCGGTTTGTAAACACTTGCTCTCCAGCCTCAACCCTGTTGGTCCAGACTGGAGCGCGCGCACGTCTGCGTCCGCCCCCTGGTCCGCTGCCATGGCTGCGTAATCTATACCCACGTGCACCGGGGCTGCGCGCGCTACCGTGCCGCTCCCTTGCGGCGCGGTCACGGTGGCCCGTTCTGCCTCTGCGCGTGTCGGGGTCGTGAACGCGCGTGAGAGACAATCCGCTACTACATTGAATTTGCCCGCGACGTGCCTAATGTCAGTGGTAAATTCCGAGATTGCGGCCAGCTGCCTCTGCTGCCTGCCGGACCACGGATCTGAAATTTTGGCCATGGCGTATGTGAGCGGCTTGTGGTCCACATAAGCGGTGAAGCACCGTCCTTCCAGCCAGAACTGGAAATGACGAATAGCCAAATGCAGCGCCAACAGTTCTCTGTCAAACGCGCTGTATTTTCGCTCAGCCGCGCTTAAAGATTTGCTAAAGAAAGCCAAAGGCTGCCAAACTCCGGCTACCTGTTGCTCAATAACGGCCCCTATGGCTAAATCTGAAGCGTCTGTCGTCAGCGCGATACGTGCTGCAGGGTCTGGGTGGGCCAGGAGCGCAGCGTCAGCCAAGGCCTTTTTAACCTCTGTGAACGCGCGCTCCCGCTCCGGGGACCATTCGACCGCCTGGGTCGGCTTTTGTTTTTTGAGCGCGGCATATAACGGTTGCATGATTTGAGCTGCGTGGGGCAGGAACCGGTTATAAAAATTCACCATCCCCAAGAATTCCTGTAGTGATTTGACCGTTTGTGGACGGGGAAAATCCGCTACCGCGCGTACTTTCTCTGGTAACGGAACCGCTCCCTCCGGGGAGACGCGGTGACCCAAAAAATCAATCCGCTCAACGCCGAACTGGCACTTGGCTGGGTTAACTATTAAGCCGTGCTCTCCCAGCCTCCTAAAAACTGCTGTGAGGTGCGTTTCGTGTTCGTCCTCTGAAGTACTCGCGACCAAAATGTCGTCGAGGTACACAAACACGAAAGGGAGATCGCGTAACACGGCATCCATCATCCGCTGAAATGTTTGCGCCGCCCCTTTGAGACCAAACGGCATGCGTAAAAATTCGAAAAGTCCGAACGGGGTTATTACCGCTGTTTTAGGAATGTCCTCCGGTTGGACCGGGACTTGGTGATAGCCGCGAACTAGATCAATCTTTGAAAAAATGCGCGCCCCCGCCAGGTGCACCGAAAAATCCTGAATGTGCGGGATGGGATAACGATCGTGTGCCGTAGCGTTGTTTAGCCTGCGGTAATCCCCGCACGGTCTCCAGGAGCCATCGGCTTTCGGTACCATGTGCAGCGGCGAAGCCCACGGGCTCTTCGACCTACGAACGATGCCCAGCCTCTCCAGGCTGGCGAACTCCTCGCGCGCAATGGCGAGCTTAACTGTATCCAAGCGCCGAGCTTTTGCAAACACGGGAGGACCAGAAGTGGGGATGAAGTGTTTCACCCCGTGCTTCGCGACCGTCGCTGAAAAAGTGGGCACAGTGAGCGCTGGAAATTGGGTGAGGAGTGTGTGAAACTTACCACCTGCTGTAGCGACGTGGGTCTGTACTGGTGGCGGGGACACTCGAGCTGAACAGGGGAGAGAGTAAAAAGAGAGTGCATTTACCAGCCGTCTATTAGCAAGATCAACTAACAGATTGTGTGAACACAAAAAATCCGCGCCCAACATGTTGAAACTCACCGCCGCTACTACAAAAGTCCATTCATATGTGCGGCCATGTAAGCATAAAGGCAAGGTCCTTCTCCCGTAGGTGTTGATGTTCGAGCCATTTGCCGCTGTAGCTCCGTCACCGTGGGGTCCAGCCACCCGGTCCGCGTATGTTGGGGTGATGAAGCTCACTTGTGCTCCGGTGTCAATGAGGAACACTCGTCCGGAGCGCGCATCCGTGATGTAGAGCAGCTTGTTGCGTTCTCCGAGGGTCGAAGCTGCTAGCGACCCCCGGTCTTGCCGTTTCCCGAACTCCTGAAGATGCAGGGCGGCACACACCTGCGTGCCTTCTCTGCGAACCTCCGATGGTAAAAGCAGAGATCTTCTCCTCCGCTGTGTCGTGCCCGCGCCTCTGTCGCCGGGCTATTGGCTCCCCCTCGTCGCGGCCGTGTTGCCGCCATCGTCGGCCAGTCTGGTTCTGCCGCCTCTGGCTCCCCGCTGTCTCGGGTCGCTGCTGTGGTTGCTTGCCCGCCGCAGGCGTCCAGGATCCCGTCTGCCTCCTGGGCCAGCTCCCGGAACTCCTCCAGGGTGTGACACTTTTTGCCGGCCAGCGTGCTTCTCGCATGCGCCGGGAGGTTGGAGAGGAAGATGAACTGAAAAATGAAATCATCGTTGTCCAACCCTCTCAGCTGTATCATCTCCTCCATCAGGGCGCTCGGCCTGTGTCCACCTTGGTCTAGCAAAGACAGGATCCTCCTCGCCCTCACTTCAGCCGAGGGGGTGAAAAACTTGATGAGGGTGGATTTCAGCTTGCTGTACCTGTCGGTCGCGGGTGGCTGCTCCACCAAGCTTTGCACGCACCGAGCTGTGC
This sequence comes from Pholidichthys leucotaenia, assembly GCA_020510985.1. NCBI lineage: Eukaryota > Metazoa > Chordata > Actinopteri > Cichliformes > Pholidichthyidae > Pholidichthys > Pholidichthys leucotaenia. Next base: position 492,680,861 of record CM035837.1, read on the forward strand.
TGTTGTCCAGTTTAGCGATGACATGGTGGAACTTAGTGTCATCCACCGTTACTCCTGCGAGCGCGAACTGCGACTCTGCTTGCAGAAACCACGACCGTGGGTTATCCTGCCAGAAATCAGGCAGCCTAACGGCCACTGCGCTCGCCAGCTCTGAGCGCTGTGAGTCCGGGACCCTGAGAATTTCTTCGTTCATTCTCAACGTCGTCAGTCACCAATGTGGGGAGACTTGAATAACGAAACCGAATTGTCTTTCATTTCAGTTTATTCAAGAAATCATTCCACTGTCTGCTCTTATTCTTGAGCAGCGAACAAAGGGGGTGAACACACCAAAGTTCTCTCATTTAAACCTTCTCACATCAAACCATTTCCCTCGCGGGGGAAATCACACATCTATATCAAAGTCTCTTTATTCACATTCATTAGCCTTTTATTTACATAACTCCCCCTTCTCTCTTCCCGAGCCTCAGTGGTCAGGAAGTCTTCTGTCCCCTGTCCTCCGCAGGGGGTCCAGGCTCTGTGGCTCCGCACCGCAGGGGGCTGGCTCTCCTTCATCGTGGTTAAATCACATATGCAGTGTCCAACATATACATGTCTCACAACACAGCCATAGTGCCCACTTTTCTGAGTGTGATGGGTCCCAAGACATTTAACCTACTACGTTACCTCCTACAGCCAGTAAAGCCAGGCTCTAAAACCTACAAAGAACTGGTGGACACACTGACCCACCACTTCTCACCCAAGCCTCTAGTGATTGCAGAAAGATACAGGTTTCACAGACGTAACCAAGAAGAGGGTGAGTCTGTTAACACGTTTGTTGCAGCGCTACGCAAGTTAGCCGAACACTGTGAATTTAAAGATGTTTTAAATGACACATTAAGAGACAGGCTTGTGTGTGGACTACGAAATGAAGCAGCACAGAAGAAGTTACTCACAGAAAGTGATTTGATGCTTGAAAGAGCCATTAACATTAGTGTGATGATGGAGATGGCTTTCAAAGAAGCACACCAACTGCATGCTACAGGCAGAGTATATAAGCTCAACAGTGGTAAAACCAATGCAACAGGTCCATGTTTCCGCTGTGGCAAGGTGGGACACCTTCCTAATGACTGTTGGTGCAAAGAGATGGACTGTAACAACTGTGGAAAAAAAGGCCACGTGGAGCGGGCATGTAGAAGCAAAAGGAGCAAAGACAAAGGCCCAAAGACAAGGAATAAAAGTGACATGGTAAAATACAAAAAGAAAAGAAATGTTCACACAGTTAAACATGGCGAGGACAGAGTGAGCGACTCCTCAGAGGAAGAGGTGTCAACTGCAATAAATACTGTTCGGATTATGAATGTGAATGAAGGCTCAGAAGGCTTTTGGACTAAACCAAAAGTGGAGGGACATTTTATTAAAATTCAGATAGACACCGGATCAAAGGCATCACTTGTGTCGCATGGCATTTACAAGAAGTTTCTGAAACATCTTCCACTCCGACCTTCAGACACCGTCTTCAGGGCGTATACTGGACACCGAGTGCCCATGAAAGGGATGACAGAGGTAACTGTTCAGTACAATGGCCAAACTGCTGAGCTTCCAGTTTATGTTACCAAGAACAACTGTCCAGCTATAATGGGGCGTGTGTGGCTAAAGAAAATCCAACTTGACTGGCAAGAAGTAAGGAAGCTGTCACACAGTTCCACTCAGCTGCAGGCCATACTAGAAAAGCACAAAAAGGTTTTTCGTGATGAGCTAGGCAGTATGAAAAAAATTATAGGGAAGCTGCATGTCAAACCTGACAGTAAACCAGTGTTTATGAAAGCCAGGCCAGTGCCGTACGCCATCAGAGCAAAGGTGGAGGCTGACTTGGATGCTCTGGTCAAGAATGGAGTGCTGGAGCCTGTGACAACCAGTGAGTGGGCCACGCCCATAGTTCCAGTACCCAAAAAGGACGGAGGAATCCGGACCTGTGGAGACTTTAAGGTAACCGTAAACCCTGTACTAACAGCAGAGCAGTATCCCCTTCCACTGATTGATGACTTATTTGCGGGGCTGAGTGGGGGACAAAAGTTCAGCAAAATAGATCTCAACCAGGCTTACTTACAAATGCATGTAGACGAGCAGTCACGTGAAATGCTGACTATCAACACCCATAAAGGACTCTTCAGATACTACAGACTGCCTTTTGGCATTACATCTGCTCCAGCACTTTTTCAGCGAGCTATGGATCAAATCCTGAGTGGATTACCAGGAGTGCAGTGCTACCTGGATGATATCCTGTGTACAGGAGCAGATGATGAAGAGCATCTGCGCAACTTGGATGCAACTCTCAAGAGACTGGAGGAGTATGGATTGAGAATCCGCAAGGATAAATGCGAGTTTTTCCAGTCATCCGTGGAATACTTAGGTCATGTGATCGATGCTAAGGGACTACACACTGCACCATCAAAAATCACAGCCATTGTGGATGCACCTCCACCCCAAAATGTCAGTCAGCTGAAGTCTTTCTTAGGACTGCTGAACTATTATGGACGTTTCATACCAAACTTGGCATCACTATTAAAACCGCTGCATAATCTGCTGCGCAAAGAGGAAGCATGGAAGTGGACAGCAAGCTGTCAGGAGGCTTTTCAGAAGGCCAAGGATGCGCTGACGGCATCAGAGGTTCTGACCCACTTCAACCCATCACTTCCGATCCAGCTTGCCTGCGATGCCTCTCCTTATGGCGTAGGGGCGGTGATTTCCCACGTAATGCTAGACGGTGAGGAAAAGCCAATCGCTTTTGCGTCAAGGACATTAAACAAGGCAGAAGCTAACTATGCTCAACTGGAAAGAGAGGCTCTGAGCATTGTGTTTGGTGTCAGAAAATTCCACCAGTACTTGTATGGACGGAAGTTTACACTTTTTACTGACCACCGACCTCTCACAACCATCCTTGGACCATACACAGGAATACCATCTCTTGCAGCGTCCCGACTGCAGAGGTGGGCGTTGCGGTTGTCAGGACACTCCTATGACATCAGGTATCGAAAGTCAGACTGTCATGGTAATGCAGATGGGTTATCCAGATTACCACTTCCTGTCATGAAGCCAGAGTCAAGCACTGTGGACATCTTCTACTTCACAGAGGTAGAAAACTCACCTGTTTCAGCTGTGCAGGTGAAAAAGGGGACTAGAAATGACCCTGTGTTGTCGGCAGTCATGGACTTGGTCATTAAAGGACAACCTGCGGGTGATGACGCAACCTTGAAGCCCTTCCTTGGGAAGTGGACAGAATTGTCTGTTCAGTCGGGTTGTTTGCTGTGGGGGAGGAGAGTGATTATTCCCCTGTCATGTCGAACAAAAGTGTTACAGCAACTTCACGCAGGACATAGTGGAATCGTGAGAATGAAAGAAATAGCGAGAAGCTATTTTTGGTGGCCAAACATTTACAAGCAGATTGAAGAAATAGCCAAAAGCTGTTCATCTTGTCACAAGGTACGGAACAACCCACCATTGGCTCCTCTCCATCCCTGGGAGTTCCCACAGGAGCCATGGCATCGTTTGCACATTGACTTTGCAGGTCCGTTTGAGGACAGAATGTTTCTCATTGCTGTGGATGCACACAGTAAATGGCCTGAAGTGGCTATTATGAGGTCAACCACCACAGAGAAGACCACAGAGGCATTAGGAGAAATGTTTAGTCATTTTGGGTCTCCTACACAACTAGTTTCTGACAATGGACCTCAGTTGGTTTCACAAGAAATGGATGCTTTTCTACAAGCTAATGGAGTGCAGCACATTAAATCAGCTCCATACCATCCTGCGACGAACGGCCTTGCAGAAAGGTTTGTGCAGACAATGAAACATGCATTGAAAGCATCACAAGGTCAAGGAACACTGCATCAGAGGCTGCACAAGTTCCTGCTAAACTACCGCAACACTCCACATGCAATCGCAAAGACAACCCCTGCTAGTCTGATGTTCAAGAGAGATCTGCGCACTACCTTTGACCTTTTGAAACCCTCAGAATTAAAGGACACTGTGCAAAAGCAACAAGAGAAACAAATTATGCACAGAGAACATCAGGCAAAGGACAGAGCGTTCACGTCAGGAGAATCTGTGCTGGCCAGGAACTACAGAGGTGAACCTAAGTGGGTTCCTGCAACTGTTATTGCACAAACTGGACCAGTCTCATATACAGTTCAAACCACTGACAGTGTTTGGAAAAGGCACGTGGATCAACTCCTGAAGACACTGCCAGCGCATGCAGAACCGTCTCTTGGATATCCTAAAGTTGCACTCACCAACTCACCACTTTGTCCACCTACACCAGTACAGAACTCAACCACTTCAGAGACCAGAGTTCCAGCTGGAGATGTGACATCTTCTTCTGCATCAGCACCAGAAGCAACCTCCACATTAGAAAGAACACAGACTCATGTTCCTGCAGGGCGCCGATACCCTACCAGGGAGCGACGACCTCCTGTCCGTCTGAGTTATTAGACTAGACAGCAACTGACCCACATTTATGGGGCAGAATAATCCCCAGGGGTACAGTTATGGGATGAGGTAGTCTACCCTCACTCCTAAGGTAGCATAATAATTAAAGAAAAAAAAAAAGAGACAAACAAAGACACAAGAATTGCAGCAGACACTTGATATCTCCTGTAGGACATCTATTGTAAGAGGGGAGGAGATGTCATGTATTTTGGTTTACTACGGCACCCGTCGTAGTGCCTTTGCTAAAAGCATTATGGGTAATGTAGTATGTTGAGAGTGTGTTGTCGTTGGCTGTGTGCTAGGAGTTGCTGCCACGCTAATAAACCGTGAACATTACATCGATGGTCCGAGTTATTATTGTTATATTAAGTAACGTAACGGGTGAAAGATATAACAGCTGGGATGAGGCATCTCTCTGCAGCATTTTCCTCCGTAGCCTCAACTCTGGTCTGAGGGATGAGCTAGGTGGCCGGGACCTCCCAGGGCAACTCTCTGAGCTAATCTCGCTCATGATTAGCCTGGACAACAGGCTACGTGAGCGGGCTGCTGAGCGGAAGTCTGCCAGCCGCTCGCGCGGAGCTTCCCTCCGTCCAGCTCAGTTTTGCCCCCTGGCGTTACCGGCTCCGGAGTCCGCCGATGAACCAGAGGCCATGGCTATCCGGCGCACTAGGCTCCCTCTAGCGGCGAGACAACGCCGGCGGGAACGGGGTCTCTGCATGTATTGCGGAGATAACCAGCATCCCGTGGAGCTGTGCTCGGTTAAGCCAAACGGGGAGGTCCGCGAGTCACTATAGGGGGCCTCGCGGACTCTAACCAGTCTAAATCCCTATCCTCTTGTATACTGCCCTTACTATTCTGTCACAACTCCACTGGGCACTCCATTCACGCACTGGTGGATTCCGGGGCAGAGCAGAGCTTTATTTCTAAAAGCCTGGCAACCCGTTTGGGCTTACCATGTCAACCACTGCCTAACCCCTTAAACTTGGTCACACTCTCCCGTTCTCCCCTGGGTACTGTTACACATCGCACGAAGCCAGTCCCCATCATCGTCTCCGGCAACCACCGGGAGGATTTGTCCTTCTACGTCCTGCCCTCCTTGTCGGACCGTGTCATCCTGGGATACCCCTGGCTATGGCTGCACAACCCTGTCCTGGATTGGAGGACTGGCAGCATCCTGTCCTGGAGCACCTTCTGCTTGGGCACCTGTCTCCAGTCGGCGCCCTGCGCACTGTCCTCCCTTCTATCAGCGCCCGTCTCCTAACCTCCGGACCCGACCCTGGTGCCGCAGGAATTCCACGACCTAGGGGTGGTGTTCAGTAAGTCCAGAGCCTTGTCTCTTCCCCCGCATCGACCCTACGACTGCGCGATCAACATCCGCCCGGGGGCCCCCCTGCCGTCAGGCCATCTGAACAGCCTCTCTGCACCGGAGCGAGAAGCAATGGACACGTACATTAAGGAGTCACTCAGCGCTGGGATCATCCGCCTCTCTTCGTCCCCACTTGGAGCGGGATTCTTCTTCGTGGCAAAAAAGGATGGGTCCCTACGCCCCTGTATTGACTTCAGAGCCCTGAACGACATCACCATTAAGGACCGTTACACACTGCCCCTTATGGATACTGCCTTCCACTCCCTCCAGGGGGCGACCTGGTTCACCAAGCTTGACCTCTGCAGCGCTTACCATCTCGTCAGGATCCGGGAGGGAGACGAGTGGAAGACGGCCTTTAGGACGCCCAGCGGCCACTTCGAGTATCTCGTGATGCCGTTTGGGCTTACCAATGCACCTGCCGTCTTCCAACGTCTAATCAACGACGTCCTCTGGGACTTTCTGGGAGTGTTCGTCTTTGTACATCTGGATGATATACTCATCTTCTCCAAGGCACGAGATGAACACCAGGCCCATGTGAGGCGGGTCCTGCAACGGCTGCTGGAGAACCGGCTGTTTATTAAAGCTGAGAAATGCGAGTTTTATGCCTGAACCACCTCCTTCCTGGGGTTCGTCATTTCGCATAACCAGATCCTCCCCAACCCCGCGAAGGTTAAAGTGGTGGTCGAGTGGCCCACGCCCACGTCCAGGAAGCAGGTGCAGCAGTTTATTGGCTTCGCAAATTTCTACCGGCGCTTTATCCCTAAGTTCGGCGCCATCGTCTCCCCCCTGACCCGCCTCACGTCACCGAAGGTGCCTTTCCAGTGGTCCAAGGAAGCGGCCACCACCTTCAAGACCCTCCAGGCGGAATTCTCGTCCCCCCGGGTCCTGCCCCAGGTCGATCCTGCGCTTCAGTGCTTAGTGGAGGTTGACGCATCTGACACGGGGGTGGGGGCGGTGCTTTCTCAGCGCTCGCCGGTGGATGGAGTCAAGTGGCCCTGCGCCTTCTTCTCTCAATGGCTGACGGCGGCGGAATGTAACTATGACGTCGGCGACAGGGAGCTTCTCGCTGTCAAGCTCGTGCTGGAGGAATGGCGTCACTGGTTGGAGGGGGCAGCCCAACCCTTTGTGGTCTGGACGGACCACAAAAATTTCGAGTACCTGAGGTCAGCGAGGCGTCTGAACGCCCGCCAGGTGCGCTGGTCTCTATTTTTTGCTTGTTTTAACTTCACTATCACGTACCATCCAGGCTCGAAGAATGGGCTGCCCGATGCCCTCTCCAGACAGTTTGCCCCCGAGGGTCCAGAAGAATTCGGTCATACCATCCTGCCCAAGTCGTGCATCTTAGGAGTGATCGCCTGGCCCATTAAGGACAAGATTCTGGACACTCAGAAGACAGAACCGGATCCTGGCGGGGGGCCGGAGGGGAGGCTCTTTGTTCCATCTGCAGTTCGGGGTGAGGTGATCCATTGGGCCCACACCTCCAGACTCGCTTGTCACCCTGGCATTACCCGCCTGGTGAGTTGGCTGCAGCGCTCATTTTGGTGGCCAGGTCTCCATAAAGACGTTACCAACTATGTCCTGGCCTGTCCCCAGTGCGCAACCGGCAAGACCAAGAACTCTCCACCTGCGGGCCTACTCCAGCCCCTGCCGATCCCGGGCAGGCCCTGGTTGCACATCGCTCTTGACTTCGTCACCAGTTTACCAGTCTCTAACACCTATGACACGGTCCTGATAATTGTGGACAGATTCTCCAAGGCCACCCATTTTGTGCCTCTTCAGGGTCTCCCTTCAGCACGCTAGACGGCCGATCTACTGGTCCACCATGTCGTCAGACTGCGTGGTATCCCGCTGGACGTGGTCTCGGACAGGGGCCCACAGTTTGTCTCCCAGGTCTGGAGGAGTTTTTGCAGCGCCTTAGGGGCCACGGTGAGTCTCTCCTCAGGTCACCATCCCCAATCCAACGGGCAGTGCGAGCACACAAACCAGGAGTTGGAAGCCGCTCTGCGCTGCGTAACATCCTCCAATCCGTCGTCCTGGAGCTCCTACCTGACATGGGTAGAATACGCCCATAATTCGGCCCTGTCCACGGCAACTGGAGTGTCACCCTTTGAAGCGTCCTTGGGGTATAACCCCCCCTGTTTTCCCTGAGCAGGAGGGTGAGTTAGCCATCCCCTCCGTCCAGGTGCACATCACGCGCTGCCGGAGGATTTGGGCCAAAACTAAGGACGCGCTTTTACGCACAGCGGTGCGCAACAGCTCCACCGCCAATCGTCACAGGAGACCAGCTCCTGCTTACCAGGTGGGTCAGCGGGTGTGGCTGTCATCTCAAGACATCAACCTGAAAGGAGAAAAGAAGAAATTAGCCCCGAGATTCCTCGGCCCCTTCGTGATCTCCAGAATCATCAACCCGGTGGCTGTGCGTTTGGCCCTCCCCCCTCCCTCCGTGTGTGTCCCACTTTCCACGTCTCCAAGCTTAAGCCTGTTGTGTCCAATTCACTCTGCCCTCCTCCTAGGTCTCCTCCCGCGCCTAGAATGATCGACGGTGACCCGGCGTGGGGTGTTTCTGCCATTCTGGACTCCCGGCGTCGGGGTCGCGGGCTGCAGTACCTGGTGGATTGGGAGGGCTATGGGCCAGAGTGGAGATCCTGGGTGCGCTCTTCGTGGGTGTTGGATCCAGACCTCATCGTGGAGTTTCACCGGACACACCCAGGTAAGCAAGCGCCAGTAGGCGCTGGGGGGGGGGGGAGTACTGTCATCACCCGCAGCTCACGGGCTTCCACCTCAGCTGCGCACACACCTGCGCCTCATTAGTGTGCCGCTATTTATTCCATCCTGCCCTGAGCTGCAGCCTGGAGCCGTCTGTCTCCCAACATCGATATCTCCCAGCAGCTTCCTCCTCATCAGGCCTGCTGATCTACACTAAGGACACGTAAGCTGTCATTATTATCTGCTCACCTTCTTCTATCAGCCTCCCCTGTGCACAGGTGGATAACCCGGTGGCAGACTAACCCCCCATCGTCCCGTCGCTCCTCTGCCTCACCGCTTCGCCCGGATGCACAACAGGATGTTGTCTCCCAGGCTTGGGACCTGCCAATGCCAGCCACCTCATCTCTGCAAGTAAGCACAGCTCTAGATCACGTTCCCGTGTGGTTGCCTAGCTAACCCCTTTTCTCCTCTCTCCCATAGGGTTGTCTGGCCGCACGACGTGCTGCTCTGTCCTGGCTTGCATCCTCCACCCGCATCACACACTTATCACTCACACACGCATCCATACACTCACCTTGTTGTTTAATAAAGCTGTCAAATCTACCTGAGCCTGCGTGCGTGTTTCCTGGACCAAAAATATGTCAGTGAGAGGTGATGGTAGACAGAAAAAAGCAATTAAAATACAATTAAAGACAATAATCCTCAGCAGAGCAAACCACAAACCAAACCACAACAACAGCCAGCAACACAGGAAGTGACGATACGTTACCACAGTAAGCATCCGGCTACCTCACCACTGTCAACTGTCAAGATATATTTCCATTATCAATGGTAGTCACACACACTGCAGAAAAAAGTTTACAAACTGTGCAAACTTTGCAAAGACAGCAGCTAGAACAGGCTAAAATAATTGAAAGTCTATCACATAATAGTGCAGCTAAAAAAAAAAATAAAAAGTGATTATAACTGTTACTCCGCCACCGCCTGGAAGCAGCTCTGCGATCCACATGGTGAGGACATCGATGGCCTCATTCACACCTTCACGGGCTACCTCAGCTTCTGTGTGGACAAATCCGTTCCCACCAAGACCATACGGCGTCACTCAAACAACAAACCCTGGATCAACCCTGAGATAAAAACACTTCTGAGAGAGAAGAAGAGGATCTTCAGGTCAGGGAACAGGGAGATGCTGAAGTCCGTACAGAGGGAGCTGAGGAGAAAGATCAGAGAAGGCAAGGACAGCTTCAGGAAGAAGATGGAGGACAAGCTGCAACAGAGCGACATCAGCGGGGTCTGGAGAAACCTCAAAACCATCTCGGGGCTCCAGAATACCTCCCCCCAGGCCACAGGGGGCAGGGAGTGGGCGAACAACCTGAATCTGTTTTTCAATAGATTTGACCAACCGCCCTCCCCCCTGACTGCACAACAACCACTGCTGCCTCTAAAGAAATCAAGTCCTGCTGCCCACTCCCCACTCCACCAACACCCCCCCACTCCCAACACACAGCCCCCCATCCTGACCCTGACCAGGACCCAGGTGAGGACGGAGCTGAGGAAGATCAAGGCGAGGAAGGCGCCGGGACCGCACGGCATCAGCGCAAAGCTCCTCAAGTCCTGTGCAGACCAGCTGTGTGGGATTGTGACGTATATCTTCAACATGAGCCTGAAACTGGGGAGGGTACCACAGCTGTGGAAAACATCTTGTGTGGTACCTGTACCAAAAACTTCCCACCCCAAAGACCTGAACAGCTACAGACCGGTGGCCTTGACGTCCCACTTGATGAAGACCCTGGAGAGACTGCTCCTTGCTCACCTCCGCCCCCTGGTGGAACCAGCGATGGATCCACTCCAGTTCGCCTACCAGCATGGCATTGGGGTGGAGGATGCGGTGATCTTCCTCCTTCACCGTTCTCTGTCCCACCTGGAGAAGCCCGGGAATATGGTGAGGATCATGTTCTTTGACTTCTCCAGTGCTTTCAACACCATCCAACCGATGATCCTGAAGGACAAGCTGCTGTGCGCAGGGGTGGACCAGCACCTGTCATCATGGATCCTGGACTACCTCACGAACCGGCCTCAGTTTGTGAGAACCCGGGACTGTGTGTCCGACACGATCATCAGTAGCACGGGGGCCCCCCAGGGAACGGTGCTGGCTCCCTTCCTGTTCACTCTTTATACTGCGGACTTCTCACACAACACAACACACTGCCATCTACAGAAGTTCTCTGATGACTCTGCGATCGTTGGCCTCATCTCCAATGGAGATGAAGCTGAGTACAGAGGGCTTATCCAGGACTTCGTGGACTGGTGCCATCGGAACTGCCTCCAGATCAACGCGAGGAAAACTAAGGAGCTGGTGGTGGACTGCCGCAGGCATGGGCAGCCCCTCACAGTACCAGTAAATATACAGGGAACAGACATCGAGATGGTGGCATCCTATAAGTACCTGGGTATTCATCTGAACAATAAACTAGACTGGTCACACAATACTGATGCACTCTACAAGAAGGGACAGCGCAGGCTGTTCCTGCTGAGGAGACTCAGGTCTTTTGGTGTACAAGGGGCGCTGCTGAAGTCATTCTATGACACGGTGGTGGCATCAGCCATCACTTTTGGAGTGGTCTGCTGGGGCAGTGGCATTACTGCAGCCGATAGGAAGAGACTGAACAAACTGATTAAGAAAGCTAGCTCTGTCCTGGGGCAGCGCCTTGATCCGATGGAGGAGATAGGAGAGAGAAGGACGGTGGCTAAACTGTCATCTCTGCTGGAGTCCGAGTTCCACCCTATGCAGGACATACTGAATGCACTGAGGAGCTCATTTAGCAGCAGACTACATCATCCCAGGTGCACAACCGAGAGGTTTCGTAGGTCCTTCCTACCAACGGCTGTCAGACTGTACAACCTAAGCAGGGCTGCTCGCAGAGATAGCAAAAAGACGTAACAAACTAATAGTTTTTTGAATGCAAAAGATGCAATAGACTTACACAATGGTCCCCTCCGGCATACAACTAGGAACATACCGGTCGCTATGGAGGGTGAGAATATGTATGGGCACATAATCATACCATGTAGGATAACTAAGTAGACGGTTATGCTGTTTCATTCCATCTAGCAACAATGCTCTGCACTGTGTGTGTTTATATATTTGCATATTTATTCCATCTAGCTACAATGCTCAGCACTGGGTGTGTTTATATATTTATATATCTACATATTATTCCATCTAGCTACATTGCTCCGCACTGTGTGTGTTTATATACTTGCATATTTATTCCACCTAGCTGCAATGCTCCGTACTGTGGGTGTTTATATATTTACATATTTATTCCATCTAGCTACAATGCTCTGCACTGTGTGTTCATATATTCATATATTTATTCCATCCAGCTACAATGCTCTGCACTGTGTGTCTGTGTGTGTGTGTATATATATATATTTTATAGTAATACGTACATATGTTTATTAGCTGCTCTTGCTTGCTTGTTTTTTTTCTTGCCTTCTGATTGTTGCTCTGAGTGTTGCTATCCCTGTGCTGTTGCAATCCTGGAATTTCCCCGTTGTGGGACTAATAAAGGCTTATCTTATCTTATCTTATCTTATCTTACTCAGCTCCCAGTACCTTATCTCCAAACATAGTGGGAACATCCCAGGCTTGCAGTTTAACAAACTGTAAACATTTGTTGACTAAATGTGTTTTGTTTTTAAATTGTGACTGGTAGTGTTAATCTAGCCGACTAATAATTTTCAACATTGTCTTCATCAATGGTAAATGGTAAATTGGGTTCACTTATATAGCACTTTTTACTCATCTCTGGATGACCAAAGTGCTTTACAGATCCGGCTGTCCACCCATTCATGCACATATTTACACACTGATGGCGGCGGAGCCGCCATGCACAGATGATGCAAGGTGCTGGCCTGACCCAGCAGGAGCAACATGATATATAGTGTCTGGTGAAAATGAGATGTTAACTTAATAAAAACTAAGCAAAACCTCTGACTAAATGTCGTGACACTTTTTGTCAATAAATAAAAACTAAACAAAAATGTTCCAGAGACGAGATCTACTGTATGATAATCAAATATTTAAGAAGCTCTAGATAGCAAGTGAAAATGTAAAACAGGGATGATATGAAATCAATATACAATTAAAGCTGCAAGCAGCTGTAAAGGGCCCTCACCTGCCCCCAGCCCCTACTGCCGTGCGATCCTGTGTGCGCTCTGATAAACATCCTGAAATTTCATGTCATTCTGGGAACCACTGCTCGGCTAACCAAGAAAACAATTTGGCACAATATTTCCTTTAAGAACAAGCCAGCACTATATTCTTTGTCAATTATTTTCATAGAGGAGCATTTGGGGTCAGACTAATATCTACGGTAGCAAATTTGGTGAAAATCGGACATTTGTCTGAATGAAAACTGTCTGATGTTTTATGGCAAGGAGCCAAACTTTGCCATGTTGTCATGACAACACTTCCATATTAGGTACATGTTCCAGACCCACAGAGGAGCACAGATTACAGTCACCTTTACTAATGTGTCAAATTTCATGACTCTGGGATTTTTGTAACCATTGGAAAAAAGTACCGGATTTAATGGCGAGGAGTGCGTTGCCATGACAACAGCAGTGAAGGAATGGTAAACGTGAGCTACTTTGAAGAGCATTCACGTGCAATATTTATTTGTGAATATCACATCATAACATCAAGAATATGTGTACACTACATCCAGAAAGTCTTCACAGCGCTTAACTTTTTCCACATTTTGTTATGTTACAGCCTTATTCCAAAATTGAATAAATTCATTTTTTTTCCTCAAAATTCTACACACAATACCCCATAATAACAACATGAAAAGGGGGGTAGATTTTTGCAAATTTATTTAAAAGAAAAAACTAAGAAATTACGTGTACATAAGTATTCACAGCCTTTGCCATGAAGCTCAGAATTGGGCTCAGGTGATTCCTGTTTTCACTGATCATCCTTGAGATGTTTCTGCAACTTCATTGGAGTCCACCTGTGGTAAATTCAGTTGATTGGACATGATGTGGAAAGGCACACAGCTGTTTATCTAAGGTCACACAGTTGACACTGCATGTCAGAGCACAAACCAAGCATGAAGTCAAAGGAACTGTCTGTAGACCTCCGAGACAGGATTGTCTTGAGGCACAAATCTGGGGAAGGGTACAGAAAAATTTCTGCTGCTTTGAAGGTCCCAATGAGCACAGTGGCCTCCATCATCTATAAATGGAAGAAGTTTGGAACCACCAGACTCTTCCTAGAGCTGGCTGGCCATCTACACTGAGCAAGAAGGGCCTTAGTCAGGGAGGTGACCAAGCACATGATGGTCACTCTGTCAGAACGCCAGCATTCCTCTGTGGAGAGAGAACCTTCCAGAAGGACAACCATCTCTACAGCAATCCACCAATCAGGCCTGTATGGTACAGTGGCCAGACAGAAGTCACTCCTTAGTAAAAGGCACATGGCAGCCAACCTGGAGTTTGCCAAAATGCACCTGAAGGACTATCAGGCCATGAGAAAAAAAAAAAACAATCTCTGGTCTGATGAGACAAAGATTGAACTCTTTGGCATGAATGTCAGGTATCATGTTTGGAGGAAACTAGGCACCGCTCATCACCAGGAACGGGGACACTAGTCAGGATAGAGGGAACGATGAATGCAGCAATTTACAGAGACATCCTGGATGAAAACCTGCTCCAGAGCGCTCGTGACCTCAGATTGGGGCAAAGGTTAATCTTTCAGCAGGACCATGACCTTAAGCACACAACCAAGATATCAAAGGAGTGGCTTCAGGACAACTCTGTGAATGTCCTTGAGTGGCCCAGCCAGAGCCCAGGCTTGAATACAACTGAACATCTCTGGAGAGATCAGAAAATGGCTGTGTTCCCATCCAACCTGATGGAGCTTGAGAGGTGCTGCAAAGTAGAATGGGCAAAACTGCCCAAAGATAGGTTTGCCAAGCTTGTGGTGTGGTGACCCAGCACACTGCAGATTGACACGATTTCACACTCAGCAGGGCTGAAGGAAACGGGGGACAATTTACATACGGACAGAGTGCCCCTGGGGGCAATCACAACAATGGACTGTTGTGTATACATCCCCTGGATGAGGGAGAGGACATCCGGGCAACAGTTGGTCACGCTAATGATATGTATTGACTGATATGCTAATGTGCCATGCATTCTCTCTGTCTGTATCACTGTATGAAAGAGCTTGTGTGACATGCCTCAGCAGCACAGTAGCTCACTTAGCTACAATGTGTGTCTCATTATGTTGGAGGAAATAAAACCTTGCAACCTTCCAGCTTGTCACATCTCGCCTGATCTTTTACCTCCACAGTGGTGACCCTAGACATGTCATGGTGACGACAGCATCCTCTTCATCCACACCGGAGCACTCTCTCTGGACTGGGCAGTGCTGGGACCGACACGCACCATGAACGGCGACAAGAGCAAACTGAAGGAAGCAGCCTGAATGGGGAAAATCATTGGCGCCGTCTGCGTTGATTTCCACCAAGCTCCCCGACCCTGACTCACTCCGGACAGCGGACCTCCCGCACACAGAAGCCCCACACACACACCGCAGGATTACGAGGACAGCGCACCACACACAGGGACAAATCGGCTCCACAGACTGATACATCGTCCTCCGCTGCTGCACATGCCCAAGAAACACGACCGACCGCCATCCTCAGAACCTTCAGGGCTGCTCACGCACCTGAAGCAGACATGCAGCCCACACACAGACTTTGTATGGGTTTCTCGGCCATGGTGCACAAGGGGAATTTAGCCGATTGCTGTCCCCGATGGCTTTAGGGCTGCTTCCACACCTAAAAGCCAAACCGCCAAGCCCCTCACACAGCTGCAGTTGTTTCACAGCCGCTATGCATCCTCGGGGATCTTGGCCGTCCATCTTCCCCACATCCTCGCTGGACCAAGCCATGAGAGGAATCAGAGACTTAATTTTTTCACAGCCACTGCGGATCACCGCCAGGTTGACCGAGAAAGTCCCTCACCATCGTGGATCCACATGCAATTTTTGCGCGGCCCAGACACCTTTGACGTCCCGGGCTGGCACTCATTTACTCCCACCTTCCTCCCCCTCCTCCTCCACAGCGCTCTTCCCGTACCTCACTCCCTAAAGCCGGCCGATCGCCGGTTGGTTCCATTACACACGACGCGCACCGGCCCAGTGCGCCCACAATCCATGCCCGTTCAACGTGCTGGGACCTGGAGCGGAACACACTGTCTTTTCCACCCCTCCCCCATCCCCCCACGGACTGACATGCCCTCTGACACTCCTCTACAGCAGGACAGTTCTACCGGAGCTGGAGCCCAAACAACCGGGGGTGGGGGAGGGGGTCACAGCCCCTTCTGAGTGTTCTGGGGGGAGTCATGTGGTGTCCCAGCACACTGCAGATTGACACGATTTCACACTCAGCAGGGCTGGAGGAAACGGGAGACAATTTACATACGGACAGAGAGCCCCTGGGGGCAATCACAGCAATGGACTGTTGTGTATACAACCCCTGGATGAGGGAGAGGACATCCAGGTGTCGGTCACGCTAATGATATGTATTGACTGATATGCTAATGTGCCATGCATTCTCTCTGTCTGTATCACTGTATAAAAGAGCTTGTGTGACATGGCTCAGCAGCACAGTAGCTCACTTAGCTACAATGTGTGTCTCATTATGTTGGAGGAAATAAAACCCTGCAACCTTCCAGCTCATGGCACCTCGCCTGATCTTTTACCTCCACAGTGGCATCATATTCAAAAAGACTTAAGCCTGTAATTGCTGTCAAAGGTGCATCAACAAAGATTTGAGCAAATGTAACCCAGTGTTAAAAACATGACTAGAATTATAAATATTGATACCGCTTTAAGAAGAAGGGGACACTCATTTCACAATGGGAATAGATATTTTGAAGATGAGTATATAAATACAATATAAGTTCATAAAATATGTTCATAAATAGTTAAGAACATTTTCTGGAAAGTTTTGATGAAGTTCCAAATGTTTTTATTTGGTAATTTTGAGCAACCAATGGCTGTGCCGTTGCTTGGCAACGCCAGCCAATGGGTTAAGCGCTTTCTCCCTGAGTCTGGGTATGACTTGCATTTTTTGGCTCAGTCACACCAGACGCCGAAAGACACAGACCAGAGAGAGAGACAGTCCTTGATGATATGGCGACGCTAACGTGTTAGTAGCAGCCTTTGTCTCGGATAAAACCTGAGATTGATTTGGATCCAAAGGCTGTTAACCCCATTGAGCGCGGGAACCCCATGACGCACGTGTCACTTAGCTTGGTCAGGTTTTTTTTCTTTGGACTGGTTTGACCAGAACATGGATTCTCCAGATCTGGATGGCGAGCCGAAGCCCGAACCCTATTAACGGCTAGAGGTGATTCAACAGGTCACCTGGAACGGACACTAGAGAACTGTGAATCTTGTAAATGTATTTTGGGGTATTATTGTGACAAGTGTGTGTTTTTTGATTAAATGTACATATTTGTAAATAATACACATTTGTAAAAATATATATAGTTGCAAGTTCCATACACCGTGAGTGTGAGTCATCTATTGTTGTGTCCTCCGGGCTCCTACAAACCTAGGGTCTACCTGATCCGGCCCAATTGTCCCTTCCATCCAGGTAGTAGAGTTAAGGTAACTACACTGCCATAACACAACACTACCACAAGGGTACAAGATTGTACATCCTAAAGTAGTATCACACACCTAAAGTGCTACAAAGAGGTGTTACCCAATTACAGTGGTATTATACAAAAATCTGGCGAGCACAGTAGGTGTTACACACAAGTGAGTGTTACAAACAAAGCTGGCAAGCCAGCCAGGAGCCTGGAGCGTTTCACAACAGTAGTGGACTCTGTTTTGACCCCTGACCAAACAGCTCATATACTGTCAAAATTGAATTTGTTGAAAAATATGGTGTCCAAGTTCCAAATGCAGTCATTGTCAGTGGTTTACTTGACAAAGAAAAAGACAAAGACGTTTTTGAGTTCCTAGAGCAAAGTGGCACTATTCGTAGGGTGCTTAGCATTGATGATAACTCGTCTGAATTTGACAAAAGTCACATTGTTTGAGTTTGAGTCTGGATTAGCTGTTGAAACATTAGAACCTACGTTGCTGTGCTCTTTTCCATCTACTGACAATCCTGATGTTAAGTACTGCATTCAAGCCTTAACTGATGTGTACACCAAAACTGTAGGGGGCAGTGTTACTGAGGCTTATCTTAGCAACCTGAAGGGCTTAGCTAAGTTAAGTGGAAAAGGTTTTGAAGAGGTGTTGCGGGAGGCTATGTCCACAATAGGGAAGTCTATTGAAGCTGCTGAGACAGCTGAAACCGTCTCTGCTGACGTTGATCCTGCTTTCCCTATTGTAGAACCCACACAACGTGGAGTCTCTCCTCCAATCCAAGTTGAAGTGCCTCGCACCCCTAAAACCACTCAAGCACTCTTCCAAAGCCCTCTTAGACCAAACTTGACACCTCAAATGTTGAGTCCAGCTGATCTTAACCCACCCGAGGTTCAGAAAATCGTAGTCGAGCATGTCATTAAACATGCAGAGAAGTCGTAAAACGCCTATTCCTCTTGAAGAATCAGAGCTTTCACCGGCAAAACGCCAAGACCGTATACTGAAGCTGATTATGAAACATGACATTCACATGTTGACTTGATGATGGAAGATACTTCTTTGTCTGACTTTGAAAAATCTCGCAAGATCCTTGAAAGTCTTCTTGCTCCTGCATCTGATATTATCCGCCCTCTTGGGCCTGAAGCCACCTCTGCTGACTATCTTAAGCTTTTGGACTCAGCTTTTGGGACTGTTGAAGACGGTGAGGAACTGCTTGTGCAATTCATGAACACTTTCCAAGATTATGGAGAAAAACCCTGTGCATATCTGCATCGTTTGCAGGTGGCGCTCAATCTCACAGTGCGTAGAGGCGGTCTAGAGCCACAGGAAGTAGACAAACAGCTTCTCAAGCAGTTTAACAGAGGCTGTTGGGATAATAATCTGCTAAAAGAGCTACAGCTGGAACTAAAAGATAAACATCCACCTGTGTATGCAGAGTTATTGCTTCACCTTCGCACTGTTGAAAATAGACAAGAAGTTAAAAACACACGCATGAAAAGACACTTGGGCACCACAAAACCAAAAGCAGCCTACTACGAACAAACAGTCACCGAAACAAGTACAAATAGTAAAGTAGAGTCTGACAGTCTGGAAGAACTGAAAAAGCAAGTCGCTGATCTAAAAAGCCAATTAGCTGCTGTCGTGAAACAAAAGAAACAAGCACCACCGAAGAAAGACCCAACTAAGAAGTCTGGAAAAAAAAAAACCTGACCATGCCAAACCTGAAAACTTACCTTCGTCCAGCCGTCCCAGTACTAGGCCCAGACCATGGTATTGCTTCCGCTGTGGCGAAGACGGGCATATTGTAGCCACTTGTGAGTCAGAGCCAAACCCTGCACTCGTAGTTGCAAAACGCAAATAACTAAGAGTAAAAAGACAGATTTGGGACAGTCAGAACCCCCAATCTTCTTTAAAACTGAAGTCTACCCCTGCTGCGGGACAAACAGAGGCTAGTTCAGAGATGACCCATTCCAAACCAAAATCTCCATTCAAGACACGTGCTAAACTGAAGTCACACTCCAAAACAGACCCCTTTAACTTTCCAAATGGTCTAATTGGTACAAAAAGTACAGCACAAGTGAAAGTGAATGGCTGTACTGTGAGCTGTTTGTTAGATACAGGCTCCCAGGTGACTACTATCCCTGAGTCCTATTAAAGACAGTACTTATCCAACCATGAGATTAAGCCACTTTTTGAGCTGTTAGAAGTGGCAGGAGCTAACGGTCAGAGTGTACCTTACTTAGGCTGCATTGAAATGCATGTCACTTTCCCAAAAGACTTCCTCGGTATTGAAGCCGAGGTGCCAACGTTTGCCTTAGTGGTTCCCGATGTACATGCAGCTGATCAGTCCTTAGTGTTAATAGGGACAAACACATTAGATGTACTTTACGAGCTGTACTCTGATGCATGTTATGAACTGCAGCCAACCATGTCACTTGGTTATAAGGCAGTGTTAAAAGTCCTTGAGCTACAGCACAGACAGTCCAAAGACACTAGCCTTGATTTAGTGACCATGCGCAACAAAGAGCCACAATTAGTTCCTGCAGGCCAAACAGTTGTTCTAGATTGCACTGTAGCTGTGTTAGCCGGCAACAGTGAAAAATCTGTCTTGTTAGAACACCCGTTAATGTCAGCCTTACCTGGTGGTATCCTAGTACAACCATGTCTCATAGACTTACCTGAAAGAGCACCTTACCTTGTCCCAGTTATACTCACCAATGAATCGGAACATGACGTGACAATCCCTCAGAAGTGTATCATTGGAGAAATTTGTGCATATCAACGAGTCCTATCACAAGAACACTCCGTGAAAGTTAAAAAGTCCAAAACTGAACCAAACTCCACTGTGAAGTTCAACCTTGACTCTTCCCCCATTAGCGCTGAATGGAAAGAGCGCCTAACTGAAAAACTCAGTCAAATGCCCGAAGTATTTGCACAAAACGATCTTGACTTTGGAAAAACGGATCAAGTGAAACACACAATCAAATTATCAGATGAAACACCGTTCAAACACAGAGCACGTCCCATACATCCAAATGACCTGGAAGCGGTCTGTAAGCATCTCAAAGAACTCCAACAAGCAGGCGTGATAAGAGAGTCTATTTCCCCATTTTCTTCGCCTATTGTAGTGGTGCGAAAGAAAATGGCGATGGCCGCCTCTGTATTGATTACAGGAAGCTTAACATGCAGACTGTAAAAGATGCTTACGCCCTCCCCAACTTGGAGGAAACGTTTTCCACCTTGACTGGTTTGCAGTGGTTCTCCATCCTCGATTTAAAGTCGGGGTACTACCAAATTGAGGTAGAGGAGCTGGACAAACCAAAGACTGCGTTCGTATGTCTCATGGGCTTTTGGGAATTCAAAAAAATGCCCCAAGGCATTACAAACGCCCCCAGCACGTTCCAGCGCCTCATAGAGAAATGCATGGGCGACATGAATCTGCATGAGGTGATTGTGTTCCTCGATGACATCATTGTATTCTCCAAGACACCCGAAGAACATGAGGCTCGCTTAATGAAAGTTCTTAATCACCTAAAAGAATACGGGCTTAAACTCTCCCCTGAGAAATGCAGATTTTTTTCAAACTTCTGTCAGATACCTCGGTCACATTGTGTCCAGTAAAGGAGTTGAGACAAGACCCCGAAAAACTAACTAACTAACTAACTAACTAACTAACTAACTAACCTGCACTTATATAGCGCTTTTCTAGTCACAAAGACCACTCAAAGTGCTTTCACTAGTACTAACCCTCTATTCTAAGGGCACACAGGAAACAGATATCTAGGGACAATTTAGAACAGCCAATTAACCTAACATGCATGTCTTTGGATTGTGGGAGGAAACCGGAGCCCCCGGAGTAAACCCACGCAGCACAGGGAGAATATGCAAACTCCACACAGAAAGGTTCCAACCCCTGCCAGCCTGGGGATTCGAACCAGGAACCTTCTAGCTGTAAGGCAACAGTGCTAACCACTGCACCACTGTGAAAGCCCTAAGTACATGGCCTGTGCCCCGTGATCTCAAACAACTCCACTCATTCTTAGGCTTTTCAGGGTACTATAGGCGGTTCATTAAGAACTATTCCAGCATCGTTAAGCCCCTCAATGACTTAACATCAGGCTACCCTCCTTTGCGAAAAAGCACAAAGCCCAAAGCTAAGCCTGCCCAGTACCACGACCCAAAGACACCGTTTGGCGAGTGATGGACTTCTTCCTGTAATCTTGCATTCAAAACCATCATTGAAAAGCTCAGAACTGCACCTGTCCTGGGTTTCGCTGACCCTCAGTTGCCATATACACTCCATACTGATGCCAGCACTACAGGGCTTGTCGCCACCCTGTATCAAGAGCAGGAGGGCCAGCCTAGGGTCATAGCTTATGCAAGCCGGGGGTTGTCTAGAAGTGAGTCCCATTACCCCACCCATAAATTAGAATTTTTAGCTCTAAAGTGGGCAGTAACGGAAAAGTTTGCAGACTATATATATGGCAATCATTTTACCGTCGTGACAGACAGTAACCCCCTGACGTACATTTTGACTACTGCTAAGATGGATGCCATGAGTTATAGGTGGCTAGCTGCTCTGTCGACGTTTAACTTTAAGTTCCAATACAGAGCAGGCAAGCTTAACTCAGATGCAGATGGCCTCTCTAGACGGCCACATGGCGAGTTACTTAATGATGCAGTGTCCCAAAAGGAGCTTGACCGCATACAGCAGTTCACTCAAACTCACTTGTCTCTTCCTGAAAACAGTTTAAGTTCCGAGGTAGTGTCTGCTATATGTGAAAAACACCTTGTCTGTAGCTCTCCAGACAACACCTTCCCTTTGGTTCACTCATTAGCCCTCTCTGTAGCTGCCATTCCAGATGTCTATGCCGATAAAGATGGCTGTGTTGGTCTTCCAGTTGTACTCCACATGACTCCTAAACAGATCAAAAACGAACAAAGAACTGACCCCTGTTTAAGAGAAGTGATTGCACAAATTGAAACTGGGCAAAAAGTTCCACCAACTGTACGAACTGAACTTCCTGACATCAACTTGTTACTCTGAGAGCTCAGTCGACTTGAAATGTGCAATAACATCCTCTACCGCACTCGCCAAGATGGAGGGAATGTTACTTACCATCTCGTCTTACCTGAACAGCTCCGTGATTCAGTCTTTCAAAGCCTCCACTGTGACATGGGCCATTTAGGCACAGAGCGTACTTTGGATGTCGCCAGAACAAGGTTCTATTGGCCTCGCATGGCGGCAGATATTGAAAAGATCAAGACATGTAATCGCTGCGTAAGACGTAAAACCGCTCCAGAACGAGCTGCTCCGCTTGTTAATATCAAGTCCACCCGACCGCTCGAACTTGTCTGTATGGATTTCCTGTCCATTGAGCCCGATCAAAGTAACGCAAAGGATGTGCTCGTACGCTATAGCCATCCCTACCAGCAATGGTAGGGATGTGCAAAGTGCAAAGGATGTGCAAAACTTTGGGACAACTTTATCATCCACTACGGGATACTCGAACGGTTACATAGTGATCAGGGTCCCGATATTGAGTCCCATATCATAAAAGAACTTTGCAAAATCATGGGCATTCGCAAAATCCGGACAACACCCTATCACCCCAGAGGTAACCCGGTAGAACGTTTCAATAGAACGTTATTGAGCATGCTGGGTACTCTGTAGGAAAAGAACAAATCTCATTGGCACAACTATGTAAAACCACTTGTACATGCGTACAATTGTACGAAGAATTACACTACTGGTTTTGCCCCGTATGAGTTAATGTTCAGTCGTCAGCCGAGATTGCCCATCGACCTTGCATTTGGGCTCCCGTTTCACAACAAAAGTTTCAAGTCACATTCCCAGTATATTGAAAAACTGAAGACAACTCTGCAAGAAAGCTACAAACTAGCAACAGAAAATGCTAACAAGATGGCTGAAAGAAACAAAACAAGATTTGATATGCGAGTGAAACCCTCAAAACTAGAACCAGGCGACAGAGTTTTGGTACGTGCAGTCCGCCGCAGAGGAAAGCACAAACTAGCAGACAGGTGGGAAGCTGAAATCCACATTGTGGTGAATCAAGCAGGTGACTTGCCTGTTTACACTATAAAACCTGAGACAAAAGATGGTCCTGTTTGCACCGTTCACCGCGACCTCTTGCTTCCCTGTGGTTTTCTTGCCCCTGTTGAAGAAGAACCTGTCCAACCAAAACGTGTCCGCCAACCTAAGACAAGACAATCACCTGAACAAAGTGAGGAACGTGACAATTCAGAACCAGAAAATGAAGATGTCTATTGGTACAGAGAAGAACCAATCCAAACGCCCATAAAGCTCACTCGAGTTTATGAAATTCCCCATCCAAAGACATTCTTTAAAGGAGACATTCCTGCTGAGACTCACTTACCTGAGAATGACACCCAAATAGAAAATGTCACTTCACCTGGATGCGACAACTTGCCTGGAAATGACAATTCACCTGGATGTGACAACTTATCAAATGATGGAAACCTGGAGGAAACTGAAACAAATGTGGAACCATCAAACAATGAGAATGGAACTGAAAGTGAAACCAACTTATCTGATAAAAGTACCTGTGATGAACCTGTGGAAGAAAAAGAACCTGAAAAAGAAATCCCAAAGACTGAGACGTTCCGAGAGGACAACCTCCCAGCCAGAAAGACTACAGTATAGTCAGGTGGGAAACCCTCTCATAACTGTTGCCCAGTCCTTGTTTCAAGGACTAAACCTGGCTTTTACCAGAGTCTTAACAGATACAGATCCTAAGATTATTCAAACCTGGCTTTTACCAGAACCTTAACAGAGTCAAATCTTAGGAATATTCCCATGAACACTAGTTCTCCCGTCAATACCATTTAGCTAATCCCACGCAAAGGGACTTGCATGATTCTAAGGGGGGATAGTGTAACCCAGTGTTAAAAACGTGACTAGAATTATAAATATTGATACCGCTTTAAGAAGAAGGGGACACTCATTTCAAAATGGGAATAGATATTTTGAAGATGAGTATATAAATACAATATAAGTGTCATGTGGTGATCCTCGCGGATCACCAAGAGACGCCACAGAGTTCACCAGAGAGTTTGGCTAAGATGTTATTTATTCACAGACGTGACACAACAAAGCTATGAGCCCCTTAGGGCAAACACACACATGGACGAGACTTGGGCTCGTAGGGCTAACCCCAGCCGCTACGAGCTAAACTGTGACAAAGTTACATGAACGAACCTGACATGAAGGTCTACGGCACTCTCAGGCACGACAAGGCGTAGACCCAGACTTGGCAGGACGAGGACACTCAAACAATACAGACGTAATGTTGACTGTTGTTGACCAATACTCCTGCGTCTTACGGTCGCCAGTGTCGGGTTAATAAAGGCGAGACACTAACGACGGTAATGACAAACAGCTGACCGGCCATTGACAGGCGGAAGCCCTACCGAGCACTTTCACAATAAGAGCCCGGTGAGGCCAGAATACAGCCCGCAGCTGTCAAGGCCGGCAGCAAGCAGAACTTAGCCCGAGCGCGATCAGAACCGGCGCTCGGGTCATAACAGTACCTTCCCTCCATGGGCGGACTCCGAACGCCCCAAGGAACCACCCTGCCCCCCCCGCCCCCCCAGGGTGGGAGGCTGGGGGACAGGTGCGGAGGGAGAGAAACCAACCCAGGAACAAAACAGACAGAAAAAAAAAACATACCAGACAATGACAAGACTAACAAGAAAACGCACAAGGGAAAAAAAAGGCCAAAACCAGAACTACAGGGTCAGAAAAAATAAAATACAAGAACAGAGCATACCCGCTTCTACCAGACCATACATAAAACAAAAACAGAGCATTACTCGCTCATACCAGGCTATACATGAAA
The DNA here is from genome assembly GCA_020510985.1 of Pholidichthys leucotaenia. NCBI lineage: Eukaryota > Metazoa > Chordata > Actinopteri > Cichliformes > Pholidichthyidae > Pholidichthys > Pholidichthys leucotaenia. The sequence goes on from CM035837.1 coordinate 492,705,954, forward strand.
CAAAAAAAAAAAACAGAGCACTACTCGCTCATACCAGGCTATACATGAAACAAAAACAGAGCATACCCGCTCAACCCAGACTATACATATGCCAACAAGGCTACTGCAAGGCATGAACGCCACATACAAAATAACCAGGACAAAGGGAAAAAAACCCAAACACTGAGAAAAACCCAGGAACCACTACCCCCCCCCCCCCCCCCCCCCGACAGTTTATGTCGACCGGTGGTCAAAGGAGGCGGACCAGGCGGCTCACCAGAGTCCAAAGTCCCGCACGTCCGCTTCTCCGGTGGTCGAACCAGGTAGCCCCATGGCACACACAACAGATCGGGTGGCCGAACCGAGGCGCCGAACCAGCAAAACAGTCTCTCCAGCGGCCGACCCGTGTCCCTCAGCCACCAGTCCAGGGCATCAACAACCCGCAGCGGCCTCCCTGACGAGAACAAAACTCGGGAAAACCGGGGCGAGCGAACATGGACCCCCATGGCCCCTGGCGATGATGAATAGGGGCGGTGACTCAGAGGGGATCGATGAGCAGGGCGAGCCAAGAATCCGCTCCGCGAAGAAGGGTCTGCAGCTCCTCCTCCGCCAATGGACCACGCTCGCGCTGCATCACTGCTGGACTCAGATTGGGTCCCAGATGCACCCACGTTGGGCCCCGATTGGGCCAGAACCGCACCTGCGGTGGACCCCGATCAGGCCTCCAGTGCACCCTCGTTGGACCCCGATTGGGTCTAATCCACACCCACGGTGGACCCCGATTGGGCCTCCGACGCACCAATGTCGGACCCCGATTGGGCCAAAACCGCCTCCGCGGTGGACCCCGATTGGGCCCCCGGTGCACCCACATTGGACACCGATTGGGCCGAAACCGCCCCTGCGGTGGGCCCTGATTGGGCCTCCGGTGCAGCTCCGCTGACAAACTCCACCCCCAAACCTGGGACCTCCAACTCGGTGACACCGACCCGTTCCACGCCGGCGACACTGAAATAAAGCTCGAGGACAGGAAAACCGGGATCAGTATCACCGGTAGCAACGGAACCCAGCGAGACAAGCTCGGGCGCAGCAGACGGCTGCTCCTCACTCGCCTCCCCGAGAGGCAGGCAAAAATGCTCAACAGGGGACAGAGACAGGAGAGGGAGCACTTGCCTGCACTCGGGTTCCGTTGCCACCCAGGACTCCGACGATCCGGGTTCAGGGCGACTCTCGTCAGCTGGATCAGACTCAGCTGCGTCGGGCTCCGCAGCTGGCACAATGTCATCTGCAGCCTGAGGTTCCTCCAACGCTGCTATCCACGCCGTCAACCCGTCTGGCGTGGGGGCAGGGAACCCTTGACCCACTGGCTCGGACCACTCCGGCGAGGAGACCCGGGGACGCTTCTTCGTCGGCTCAGGCTCCGGGCCGCAGTCCGCTCCTCTCCTCCATCCAAGACGTGGCTGCAGGGCCAGATGCAGGCTTTCCAGCACTGCAGGGGCCCTTTTCGTCCGACGACGCTGGCCAGGCATCCCGGACCGCTCGACGGGGGGGAACACAGAGGCAGTGGTTTTAATAATTTCTTCCACAGCAGGTGGAGGGAGCTCGGGGGGCTGCGAACCCCGAACTCCGCCCCCAGGAGTCAGACAAGGCAGATCATTATTGAGATGTGACAAACAACCAACCACTTGCCTTCCTCCTGGGGCAGAGATGGTTCCTGCTGTGGGGGACGTCATTCCTCCTTCTCCCCACTGGATGGCGACAGAGGGCCCCCTGGGAAAACGAGGTGGGGCCGCTCTCGGAGATTCGCTGACGGGATACACTGGCAGCGAGTCCAGCCGGGGATTCCGCTGAGGGTTGCCCGCGCCGTTACGCCGACGTCCTCGTCGTCCCCCCCCAGACGGCGCGTACTCCTGGACCTGCTCCGGGACGGAAACGGGACACCAACGCGGGGAGCGAGGATGCCTCCTCCTCTGCTTCCCGCTCTCTTCCTCCTCCAACCCACAAAGAACCTCGTGCTGAGCGGCGAGTTCCTCCCACCTCAATATTACCTCCGGATGGTCATCATACTCGAGGGGAAGGTTGTCCAGATACTCCTCAGCGACGTTCAGATGCCAGCGCATGTCACTGGAGGTGTCGTCGAATGTAGCGGCAAGGAGCACCCTGTCGGCGTACTCCAACGCGCTTGCTAGCTCCTTACCCAGGCGCCGACCGCGGCCCCCGGATGACGGCATTCTCCAGACGTTGACACCCAAACGAGAAGAACAAACAGTCCAGTTATGGCACAAACTCCCAGTGAAACGGCGTCTCGATGCGGCGCCTCCGTTTAGGCGACCAGGCAGGAGTATACTGTCATGTGGTGATCCTTGCTGATCACCAAGAGACGCCACAGAGTTCACCAGAGAGTTTGGCTGAGATGTTATTTATTCACAGACGTGACACAACAAAGCTATGAGCCCCTTAGGGCAAACACACACAGGGACGAGACTTGGGCTTGTAGGGCTAACCCCAGCCGCTACGAGCTAAACTGTGACAAAGTTACATGAACAAACCTGACATGAAGGTCTACGGCACTCTCAGGCATGACGAGGCATAGACCCAGACTTGGCAGGACGAGGACACTCAAACAATACAGACGTAATGTTGACCGTTGTTGACCAATTGTTGACCAATACTCCTGCGTCTTACCGTCGCCAGTGCCGGGTCAATAAAGGCGAGACACTAACGATGGTAATGACAAACAGCTGACCGGCCCTTGACAGGTGGAAGCCCCACCGAGCACTTTCACAATAAGAGCCCGGTGAGGCGAGAATACAGCCCGCAGCTGTCAAGGCCGGCAGCGAGCAGAACTTCGCCCGAGCACGATCAGAACCGGCGTTCGAGTCATAACAATAAGTTCATAAAATATGTTCATAAATAGTTAAGAACATTTTCTGGGAAGTTTTGATAAAGTTCCAAATGTTTTTATTTGGTATTTTGAGCAACCAATGGCTGCGCCGTTGCTTAGCAATGCCAGCCAATGGGTTAAGTGCTGTCTCCCTGAGTCTGGGTATGACTTGCATTTTTTGGCTCAGTCACGCCAGACGCCGAAAGACACAGACCAGAGAGAGAGACAGTCCTTGATGATATGGCGATGCTAACGTGCTAGTAGCAGCCTTTGTCTCGGATAAAGAGTTTTAACAGGTTCAGGTTCAGGTTCAGGTTACTTTATTTATACCCGTAGGTAGATTTGTTTTGCAGTTGGTGACATCCATATTTACAAGCCACTAATTACATTCAACATAGACACAAACACAGGCACACATCTTACAAAATAGGTAAATATAAAATATGTACAATATAATTTTTATAGCTTGTTCAACTCTTTGACAGCAGCAGGGACAAAGCTGTTTTTGTAGCGCTGGGTTCTACTTTTTGGGACAGCAAACCTCCGTCTGGAGGGAAGAAGCTGAAAGTTGCAGTGCAAAGGGTGGGAGTCATCATTTAAAATCGAGTCGGCCATCCTCTGTACTTGTCTGGTGTACAGGGATGTCAGGCTCAGCTGTGACTCACCAAGCAAACGACTGGACCATCTGACTACCTGATCCAAGGATTTCCTCTGTTTCAGTTTTATCTGACCAAACCATGACATTAAAGAAAAGGATAAAACAGATTCAATAAAAGCCCGATAGAACATAGTCATTATGGTTCGGTCAATTTGGAAGCGTGCAAGTTTCCTCAAACAATGCAAATTTTGCTGACCCTTTTTGCACACCCTTTCACAGTTCACCTCAAAGTTCAATCCACTATCAATAATTGTCCCAAGATATTTGTATGATTGTACACATTCGGTGGTCTGGCCTTTTAGTATGGTGACTTTGTGCCTGGGAGTTTTCCTCCTAAAGTCAATAATCATATCTTTCGTTTTTGTTGTATTCAGCTGCAGGTAGGAATCCTCACACCAGTGAACAAAGTCATCAACTACTGGGCCGTGGCCACTCTCACCATCCTGGAGGAGACTGACAATGACTGAGTCATCAGCATACTTTATAATGTGTCTGTTGTCATGTCTGCTCCGACACATGTTTGTGTACAGGATGAAGAGTAGTGGTGACAACACACACCCCTGAGGAGAGCCAGTAGAAGAGCACTTTAGGTCAGACAGTGTGCCATTGACCCTTACTCTCTGCGTCCTGTTGGTTAAGAAATCCAGAATCCAACCCACCAGATTATTGCTTAAATCAAATTGTTGCAGGAGCCTTTCAACTAAAATATGAGGTTGGATTGTATTAAAGGCAGAAGAAAAGTCCACAAATAAAAGCCTGGCGTGGGTCCCATTAAAATCCAGATGTTTAAAAAGCATGCCAAACAGAGTGACAGTGGCATCCTCCACTCCTCTGTGAGGTCTATAGGCAAACTGCAGAGGATCCAATGCATGTTCAGTCTGCCTTAGGACCTCACGTCTGACCAGTTTTTCAAAAATTTTCATTAAAATTGAAGTCAAAGCAACTGGTCTAAAGTCGTTTACCGTTTTAGGACAGCTGGATTTTGGAACGGGAACAACCACGGCATCTTTCCAGATCTTAGGCACATGTTGTGTCTGTAAGGACTTATTGAAAATATAATGAAATATAGGACTCAGTTCATGTGCACAGGACTTTACCAGGCGTCCACATATATTATCAGGGCCCTTACTTTTGTTCACTTTTACAGCGCGGAACTCCCTTTTAACATCCTGCATCTCAATATTAAAGTGCTGATTGTCTTTGAGTTTCTGTTTCAAATCTTGGATTTCTGTGCTAAAATCAAAGGAGTCAAAACGACCATAAAAACAATTAAGAGCATTAGCCAGCTCTGTGTCTGAACTAAAACCATCTAAAAACACACGATTACTGCGCTCTGTGCTCTGAAGGCCTGCAATAGTTTTCATACTGGCCCAGGCCGAACCAAGTTTATTTGCTGCCATCTTGCTTTCCAACTCTGATTTATAATTCTGTTTTGCTCTTAAAATTTCGGCCTTCAGCTCCTTAGTGGCAACCTGTAGCGCAGAAACAGACCCTTGTTTAAAGGCAAGAGCTTTCCTCTGTAAGCAGGATTTAACTGATTTAGTAACCCATGGTTTGTTGTTGGGGTATATTTTGACACGTTTACGTGGAACAAACTTATTTTGACAGTAAGCCATGTGTGAGCATGTGAGCTCAGCCAGAGAGTCCAAATCATCCCCGCAGGCCATTATGAACATCTTCCAGTCTGTACAGTCAAAGCATTCCTGGAGGCTGTGCTCTGAATCTTCTGTCCACACATCAATGTCTCTGGTCTCCACTTTGCCTCTTCTGAGAGCAGTTTTATATGTGGGCAGCAAATGAACACAGTTGTGATCTGATGATCCTAAAGGAGGAAGGGGGAGTGATTTATAGGCCCTCTCTATGGATCCATAGCACAGGTCCAATGTCTTTTTTCGCCTGGTTGGGCAGGAGACATACTGATGAAAGTTTTTAAGTGTCTTCTTTAAAGAAACATGGTTAAAATCCCCAAGAATGAAGTTTGGCGCCTCTGGAGAAATTGACTGCAGCCGCTGCATCACATCAGAGATCATCAGAGATGGTGCTGGAGGCGGAGTCAGCGTCTGCCCTCGGATGAATGTACACAGTTGTGATGAAAAGTTGGGGAAACTCTCGAGGCAAATAAAAGGGTCGTAGTGACACAGACAGCAGCTCCACATGGGGTGTACAGATGCGCTCTCTGACCGTGACAGATGTGCAGTACTGCTTATTAATGTATAAACATACTCCGTCCCCCTGACGCTTCCCAGTTACCTCTTCCTGCCGATCCGAGCGCAGCGGAGCTCCAAAGCCGTCAATCCACAGGTCTGCATCTCGATCATGCGCAGTAAGCCAAGATTCAGTGAAAGCCATGACGCAGCAGTTCTTAAAATCCTTCTGGTAACGTACATTGCCTTGAATTTCCTCCACCTTGTTTCTCACAGACTGTGCATTCCCAAAAATGATCGAAGGAAGAGGAATGTTACCAAACTGACGTCTCCTAAGGCGCAATTTCACACCTCCACGTCTTCCACGCTTCCTCCTGCCGCTTCTTTTTTTACCGCTGTGTCCGTCTCTCAAAATAAAGTCCGGCAGCTGAAATTTGGGCGCAATCAGAGACTCTGCACCAGCTGTGTTAAAGCGCAGCAACACGTCCCTGGAATATTGTATTCTGCCCGCTATTCTGCTCGCCATGGAGCCGAACGCGTTTACCTCAGAGACAAAGAGCCACAGCACAGATAGCAGCAGTGCGAGATATGAGAGGAAATCCATGTTGCAGATACCAGGGAGCTGTTCGCCATATATTCCACAAACGCTCCAGGGCAGAAACGACACAGAGGATTTTCTAAAAACGTAAAAAAGTACAAAAAACACACACACGCACACATGCACTATATCACCAAGCTGCTGGTCGCTGCGTGCGCATGCGCCCAAAAGAGCCTAGAAGAGGTAAAAGAGGTACTAGAAAGAGAGATCATATCTCTCTGGTTCTGGCCTCCCTTCATTGGCTTCCCATAGAATTTGGAATTAAGTTTAAAATCCTTCTTCTTTCTTACAAAGCTCTAAACAATCAGGCTCCTTTTTATTTAAAAGATCTGATACTACCGTATTATCCTAACAGAGCACTACGCTCCCAAAATGCAGGATTACTTGTAATACCTAGAATCTCCAAAAGTACAATGGGAGGCAGAGCCTTCAGTTATCAAGCTCCTCTCCTGTGGAATCAGCTGCCAATCTTGATTCGGGAGTCAGACTCGATCTCTGTTTTTAAGAATAGGGCTAAAACCTACCTTTTTGATATAGCCTACAATTAGGGAGGGATCATGTGTTTCTGAACCCTCCCTTAGTTATGCTGCTAATAGGTTTAGTCAGCCGGGGGACCTCCAGTAATACACTGGGCCTCACTCCTTTCCTCACGCTCTATGAATTTTTTTTTTTTTTGCTGGTCATTAACATTTGTTTGTTCTCTCCCATAGATTGAGTCCCCATCGTGCTGTTTGCTCTCTACATGTCTGTTCTCTTCTTCTTCTCGATCCCCTCACCCCCCAGCCAGTCGCAGCAGATGACTGCCCCTCCCTGAGCCTGGTTCTGCTGGAGGTTTCTTCCTGTTAAAAGGGAGTTTTTCCTCTCCACCGTCGCCAAGTGCTTGCTCACAGGGGATCGCCTGATTGCTGGGGTCTTTCTGCAACTGTGGGGGTCCCCCCCTACAGTTGAAAGTGCTATGAGATGACTGTTGTTGTGAAATGGCGCTATATAAATAAAGTTGAATTGAATTGAATTGAATAAAACCTGAGATTGATTTGGATCCAAAGGCTGTTAACGCCGTTGAGCGCGGGAACCCCATGACGCACGTGTCACTTAGCTTGGTCAGGTTTTTTTCTTTGGACTTGTCTGACCAGAACATGGATTCTCCAGATCTGGATGGCGAGCCGAAGCCCGAACCCTATTAACAGCTAGAAGTGATTCAACAGGTCACCTGGAACGGACACTAGAGAACTGTGAATCTTGTAAATATATTTTGGGGTATTATAGTGACAAGTGTGTGTTTTTTGATTAAATGTACATATTTGTAAAGAATACACATTTGTAAAAATATATATAGTTGCAAGTTCCATACACCGTGTGTGTGAGTCATCTATTGTTGTGTCCTCCGGGCTCCTTCAAACCTAGGGTCTACCTGATCCGGCCCAATTGTTCCTTCCATCCAGGTAGTAGAGTTAAGGTAACTACACTGCCATAACACAACACTACCACAAGGGTACAAGATTGTACATCCTAAAGTAGTATCACACACCTAAAGTGCTACAAAGAGGTGTTACCCAATTACAGTGGTATTATACAAAAATCTGGCGAGCACAGTAGGTGTTACACACAAGTGGGTGTTACACAAAGGTTGTGAATACTTATGTACATGTGATTTCTTAGTTTTCATTTTTTAATAAATTTGCAAAACTCTAAAAAAAACTTTTTTCATGTTGTCATTACGGGGTATTGTGTGTAGAATTTTGAGGAAACAATGCATTTAATCAGTTTTGGAATAAGGCTGCATGTCCACCAAATGCGTTTTTTGTTGACTGACCGCCCTGAGCGTTTTGTTTTTTTGTTTTTTTTTCAGCGCTGCGGTCTGGGAAAAAAGTCTGTGCACTGTATCTTAGCAACAGCTTGTCACTCACAGCTCAGCACTTCTGCTTTGCCCATCCAGACTTTTTTAATAGCAGTATCAACAGTGTCTAAATAACAATAGACAGTAAACACATTCTGGCACTGGCGGCAGCTCTGGATGACAAATTTGATGAAACGCAAAAGAAAATCAGAATCTGGATACATGACATCAACAGGTCGAGGAATCAGCTGGGAGAGTACCGCTGTTTTGCGCAGGAGTTGCGCCTTGATGGTGCCCATTTCAAAGTATTTTAGATCGATTAGGAGTCAGTTTGAAGTGGTTTTGGAGAAGATTGGTCCATCAATACCATTTTAGAAAAAAATATTTGATTACAGAGATTTCTTCTGAAAGAGGTTTAAATAATTGTATTATTTTACTTTTTCAGCAAACCTAGTAAAATAACTTTTTGTAAAGGAAACTATTTCTTCTGAATTTTCAACTAAAACAACATTATTAATATTTTACTGTAACACGGACTCCATATCTTTTTTCTTAAATAAAAAAAAGAATGTGTAATTTAAAAACAAACAATTTTCTACAGTACTTGGTAAGATTATTTAATGTTTTAACTAAAAGTAGAGAAAGTTCAGTTTTTGTATGTGAAACGCAGGAATTCAAGCTTGGGAAAAGTAATTAATAAATTTATTTATTTACTTTTACAGATACCTATCAACAAGAGACTCTTTTTGCACCATTGCCTTTAGTTACAGAGTTGGCTTCTGCAAAGTGGCAAGAATTGTGTGAAGCGTGTGTGAGGAAATCTGGACTTCCATGGTGGAGGAGTACATGCCTGTTCCTCACGCAGATGCCTGGAAAAAAATAGCAAATGAATTTCAGAGGATGTGGGCTTTCCCAAACTGTGTAGGTGCTATGGATGGGAAGCACGTGATGATCCAAGCCCCCGCATCCAGTGGCAGCCAGTACTGGAGCTACACGGGTAGCTTTTCAATTGTGCTTCTGGCTGTAGTGAATGCTCAATACAAATTTTCTGAAGTGGACATAGGAGCCTATGGACAGAGTAATGATGGTGGCATCCTGGCGACTTCAGCCTTCGGGACAACTCTGTGGCTTGGAACCCTCAACCTCCCTCATGATTGTCACTTACCTGGAGCAGACCATCTTGGCCCCCAGCCACATGGTTTTGTGGCTGAGGACGCCTCGACGCCTTGACGTCATGAGACCTCATCCTGGACATCATCGACCCAGACGACAAAAGGGTGTTTAACTACTGTCTTTCTCATACCAGGCGTATGGTAAAATGCTCATTTGGGATTCTCTCAAGTCAGTGGAGGCTCTACAGTAGGGTTCTGGGAGTGTCACCAACAGTAGCAGAGTGTGTTGTAAAGGCCACCTGTGTACTACACAATTTCCTCCACTGAGACTCTGAAGTCCTCAGTGTCGCCCACACACCATCTACAGCAGCAGAACCCCAGGGCACAGTGTAGAACATCCCCAGAGCCAGCAGCAACAACGCCTCAAGAGAAGCAGCAGCTGTGAGAAACACCTTCACAAGCTACGTCTCCTCCCCAGAAGGCCGAGTGCCATGGCAGGACAGAGCCCTGCTCTAATAAACCCAACCACCTCAAAGATCCACACACCCACTGCTCACAATCAGGGTGTCAAATCTGCCTTATTGTGTGGGCCATAAAATCTACAGTCATAGCTGTATTGTACTGTATGCTGTATTTTCATCGTATATAATTACCTGGAGCTATTCAAATTGTATTTGTGCCTTTAGAAAAGCATGCAAGAATTAATGTTTCCTAGAATTTCAATATTTTGTTACCCTCATTCAGACCCATAGTTCTTGGAACAGCTGTTACTTTCTTATTTGGATCTTTTCACAGAATACATTGTTAACTTTTGCATAACTACAATGGGAGATTCCCCCCCCCACTTTAGTAACATTTTAAAACACATGCTTTAAAAACAGACATCAAAACTATGCTTCTGGTTGGTAGCAAAGTTTCTTTAGTAAATAAATATCTATTTTTCAAATATTAGAAAAAATCATATAACTTGTGTGTGGTAAAAAAAAAATCAAAATCAAAACTTAGCAATTTTAAAGGGAAAAGAGCAACATCTATCTAAACATCAAAGAAAAAAGATCATTTTGAATCCCCACCCAGTAGAATTTCAAACATCGGGCCCAAGCTCTACATCCATCAGTATTTGCTGGATTTTAATACAGGCCTGAGCTTTCTTGAAATTTGTCAGCCTCTTAAATGTTGGGACTGGAGACAAAAGGAAGTGTTCATCCTCATCTGGAGTTTTTTTTAAGTGCATTGAGGACATGCTGCTGGTACGTCGTCAGCTCCGGTGAAGGCGTTTCCTTTTGCTTTACTTTTCTTTTCTTGCTGGGGCAGGGACAGACTCTTTGGAAGCTGATGATGCAGCCTCAGACGTCGACAGGTCCTCGTCATAATCCAGTGTGAGAAGATAAAATAAGCTACAGTATACTGTAACCGCACACTTCACATCGTCTCAAGCCACTCACCCTTTAAAGTTCTTATATGACTGAGGTTGTGTGTAAACACAATTTCTAGAGCTCAAGCTTGTGAGTTTAAAAGTTAATTTAAAACTTATTAATGTCTACAAAAGAGAACATCATACAGATTTTTTTTTTTTTTTATCTGCAATTGTGCGACTACAGTGAGCCCCTTTAGCCACTACTGGGTCTGCAAGTTTTGCCTCAAATGTGTGGTTGTTAAATTACAACACTTTGATTTAAACCTTTTTCATAAATAAAAAGTTGATGAAAAAAATTGTTAAGGTGGACAATTTGTGACTAAAGTAACAAACTAACGTGCAAAAGTCACAAATTAATCACAAAGGTGAGAATTTATGAAGAAAAAGAAGCACAACTAGCATATGCTTAAGTGTGCATGGTCCTCAAACCATTTCACACCCTAAATTATTTTTTTATCATTTTGTTCTATTTATTAAGTAAAACATGACTATGCATTAATCTCTGCTGGTAACTCTATTTTTTATCATATACTTTCTTTACATCATATCATATTTTTTGCACATGTGTGCTTGTATGTTCTACTACAAGATCTAAATATTGTAAGCTGTGCAGCACTGTAGATAGTTACTTGGATTTTTTGACACTACTGTGCTCATCCAAACTAACCTCACTCTCAGCAGACATCATTGGCTTCAGCAGAGCCATGACTTCCTCTGAACCCTCAGGCTCAGCTTCAGCTTCAGCTGAGCCTCACGCTTCAACCTCACTTTGTTGAGAGAAGTTGGATGAGGAACATCTCTCTGTTGTATGGAGCTAAAGCAAGCTGAGCACAGCCAAATACTTCCACTTTTTTTTTAAACTGCTAGCTGACCCACTCCTCTTTAGCTGCTCCTGTCTTCTTTCCTTTGCATATCTGTCCCAGAGGTATTTCCTTCTTTTTTTACAGTCATCAACTGTACAAATTCACATAGTAACAAGGTTAACTGCCTTATCTACTGCAACAAACTTGTAAGAAATATGACCGTGACAAAAGAACAAACACTCACCTGACACGCTGACAGATGTGGACACATTCCTCCAAGTGTTTGATTTGAAATTTTGATCATGATAGCCTTTTAGCATCAGATCAAACAATACTGGGTTGTCTGATACAGCGACTATCAGCCTCTCCTCCGCCATCATATCCGCAGTCTGTCCCGCCCTTCCTTAATTCCGACTGGCTGCTTAGGAAAGTCTGACATTGACGAGCTCAGCTGCAGTCTTAAAAGTTGAACTTTTTTTCAACTCTGAGCGCCCTGAGCGCCATGACAAAAAACGGCCACTGTTTACTGTATATTAACAGTCCAGAGGTCATTGTGTGAATTTTTAACTTTCGAACAGCAACAGAAAAATTACAAGCATTATGTAACTGAAAATGACAAGTATCATTAGAATACAAAGCAATATTATTGAATCATATGTAACACAGTCAGTCAGTACTCTAAAATGATTAGAAATTGTCATGTAAACTGTTATCGATAATCTGAACTCTGAAAACTTCACAGGAGAAACAAAATGATAACTGATCAAAGATGTGATTTTGATATGTCTGACAGGTCATGAAGCTCGGCCACACTAATAAACTCCTGCTATCTCCTAAACTGCAGTCAGAGCAGTTTTTAGTTGATTCTGGAAAAGCCCCCCCCAAAAAAAGCTAATGTGATGACAGAACATCCACCGTCCGACGATCCGGCCACATTTCACAGAAATCATTACTCTTCCTAGGCATTTTCCCCAACGATCACCAAACTCACTCACAATGATTCTCAGGTGGGTCTGCATCTGGGTTGTTCTCAAGGTCAAGGTGGACTTCAAAGGTGATGAGTTTAATGTTTATTTGAAAGGGACATTACATACTAATTCAATTCAATTTTCAATTCAACGTTATTTATATAGCACCATTTCACAACAGCACTCATCTCATAGCACTTTCATCTATAAGGGAAAACCCCCAAATTGCAGCTAGGCCCTAGCAACCAGGCGATCCCCTGTGAGCAGCACTTGGCGACAGTGGAGAGGAAAAACTCCCTTTAGCAGGAAGAAACCTCAAGCAGAACAAGGCTCAGGGAGGGGCAGTCATCTGTTATGACTGGCTGGGGGTGAGGCGATAGAGAAGAAGAAGAAAAGAACAGACATGTAGAGAGCAAACAGAATGGCAGGGACTCGATCTATGGGAGAGAACAAACAGATGTTAATGACCAGCAAAAATACTTCATTGAGAGTAAAGGAAGGAGTGAAGCCCAGTGCATTGTTGGAGGTCCCCTGGCTGTCTAAACCTACTAGCAGCATAACTAAGGGAGGGAGAAGGGTCACCTGATGCCACCCTAACTATAGGCTATGTAAAAACAAAAGAAAGGTTCTAACCCTGTTCTTAAAAACAAATATTGCGTCTGACTCCCGAATATAGATTGGCAGCTGGTCCCAAAGGAGAGGAGCTGATAACTGAAGGCTCTGCCTCCCATTGTACTTTTGGAGATTCTAGGTATTACAAGTAATCCTGCATTTTGGGAGCTTAGTGCTCTTTTGGGATGACAAGGTACTCAGATCAGATCTTTTAAATAAAATGGGGCCTGATTGTTTAGAGCTTTGCAAATGAGAAGAGGGTGACATAATGCACGGCCCAGGAGACACACACGCAGGCTCAGGATAGATTTAACAGCTTTATTAGCAACAAGGAAGTGTATGGCTGCGTGTCTGTGGAATAAGAATGTATTGGTGGTGGCGTCTGCGTCAGGCACGGGGGCAGGAGGCCGTACAGCCGGACAACCCTGTGGGAGAGAGCAGAGGCAGAAGGGTAACGGGCACCACACCAATACAGGGAATAATGATGGTAGCTGGCTTACTTGGTTATGACAGGTGGCTGGCGCTGACAAGGGCGAAGCCCGGGAGACAGCGACCTGGGGTACCTGTGGCAGCAGCGTAGAGCCAACGGCGAGGTGATGAAGTCCGCCGCCGGGAATGTCCACCTGTGCACAGGGGAAGGCTAGAGGAGAGAGGTAAGGGGAGCTTACCCAAGATATCTTCACTAGTCAGTTTGAGATCTGTAGTAGCAAAGGGGCCGAAGTAGAGAGACGGCTTCAGGCCGAAGTCCAGGGCAGAGTGGATTAAATACCTTGCCGCTGACGAGGAGCAGGTGTGCACGCGGCTGGCGCCGCTGATGAGCGGCGAGTCATAACAGTACTCCCCCCTCTAGCAGCGCCTCCTGGCGATGGTTTTTCCGGGTGCGCTCGATGAAACTCAGAAATGAGTGACCGGTCCAACACCAGCGAGGAAGGCACCCACTGTCTCCACTCGGGTCCATAGCCCTCCCAGTCCACCAGGTACTGCAATCCGCGACCCCGGCATTGGGCGTCCAAGATGTCAGCGACAGTCCAGGCTGGATGGCCACCAATCATCCGGGGAGCGGGGTGCGCCGCAGGTGGAGGGCAGAGGGGGTCAGAGACCACCGGTTTAATTTTGGAGACGTGGAAGGTGGGATGGATGCGGAGGGAGGAGGGAATAGCCACACGCACAGCTACCGGGTTGATGATTCTGGTAATGGGATAAGGGCCGATGAACCGTTGGGCCAGCTTTCTCCTCTCACCCTTTAGGTTAACGTCCTGTGTGGATACCCAAACTTGCTGTCCCACCTGGTAGGCAGGTGCAGGTGTCCTATGTCGGTCCGCCGTAGACTTATTGCGCTCCGCCGTGCGTAAAAGCGCATTACGCGCCGTGGACCAAAGGGAGCGGCACCGCCTCAGATGTGCCTGGACAGAGGGGACAGCCGACTCGCCCTCCTGCGCGGGGAACAGGGGTGGATCATAGCCCAAGGATGCTTTAAAGGGTGACATCCCGATGGCCGTAGAGTGAGAGGTGTTGTGGGCGTACTCCACCCAGGCGAGGTGAGAACTCCAGGACGTGGGTTTGGATGAAGTAACACAGCGGAGCGTAGCCTCCAGCTCCTGGTTAGTCCGCTCACACTGCCCGTTAGACTGGGGGTGATGGTCGGAGGAGAGGCTTACCTTGGCTCCCAGGGCATTGCAAAATGACCTCCAGACGTCCGAAGAAAACTGGGGGCCGCGGTCGGAGACCACGTCGACCGGGATTCCATGCAGTCTGACCACGTGCTGGATGAGGAGGTCTGCCGTCTCCAAGGCTGAGGGAAGTCCACGTAGGGGCACGAAGTGGGCGGCCTTGGAAAAACGGTCAACAATGGTCAGAACTGTGTCAAAGTTGTTGGAGACAGGGAGCCCGGTGACGAAGTCCAGAGCGATGTGTGACCAGGGCCTGCCAGGGACAGGCAGGGGCTGGAGCAGACCCGCAGGGGGAGCGTTACCTGACTTATTGGCAGCACAGACGGGGCAGGCCCGGGCGTAACGGGCGGCATCCTTCCACAGGCCTGGCCACCAAAAGGATCGCTGAAGAAGGTCAATCATCCGCGAAGCTCCAGGATGGCAGGTGAGCTTGGAGGTATGGAGCCAGTGTATAACGTCCCCCCTGGACGGCAGATGGCACGAAGAGCCTCCCCTCCGGTCCGCCGCCAGGGTCCGGTTCCAACTCCTGCGCCCTCCGGATCTTGTCTTCTATGTCCCATGTAACAGCTCCCACGACGCACGACCTGGGCAAGATGGTGTGAGCAACGTCTTCTGCGGCCTCCGGGGCAAATTGCCTGGAGAGGGCGTCGGGCAGGCCGTTCTTGGAGCCAGGCCTATATGTGATGCTGAACTTAAACTTTGCAAAGAACAGGGACCAACGCGCCTGGCGGGCGTTCAGACGCTTGGCAGATCTCAGGTACTCCAGGTTCTTGTGGTCAGTGAGGACCACAAAAGGCAAGGTTGCCCCCTCCAGCCAGTGACGCCATTCTTGAAGGGCAAGCTTGATGGCAAGAAGCTCTCTGTCCCCCACATCGTAGTTTCGTTCCGCCGGGGACAGGCGCCGAGAGAAGAAGGCGCAGGGTCGCTTGACTCCATTGGCTGGGGACCGCTGGGACAACACCGCCCCAACCCCCGTGTCTGAAGCGTCCACCTCCACAATGCACTGCAGCACGGGATCGACCTGGCTGAGGACCCGGGAGGAGGAGAACTCTGTCTTCAGCGCCTGGAAGGCCGAAGCGGCCTCTTCAGTCCACCGGAACGGGGTCTTAGGAGAGGTGAGGCGGGTCAGGGGTCCGACGATGGCTCCAAAGTTCGGGACAAAGCGGCGGTAGAAATTGGCGAACCC
Organism: Pholidichthys leucotaenia; assembly: GCA_020510985.1. NCBI lineage: Eukaryota > Metazoa > Chordata > Actinopteri > Cichliformes > Pholidichthyidae > Pholidichthys > Pholidichthys leucotaenia. The sequence goes on from CM035837.1 coordinate 492,721,819, forward strand.
GATGAATTGCTGAACCTGTTTCCGGGAAGTTGGTGTGGGCCAATCCACCACTGCTTTGATCTTTGCTGGGTCCGGAAGCACCTGGTCATGGGAGATGACGAACCCCAGGAAGGAAGTCGTTTTGACGTAGAATTCACATTTTTCCGCCTTGACGTACAGACGGTTCTCCAGCAGTCTCTGCAGGACCCGCCTCACGTGGACCCGGTGTTCATCCCTGGACCTGGAGAAGATGAGAATGTCGTCCAGGTAGACGAATACAAACAGGCCGATGAAGTCCCGGAGGACGTCATTGATGAGGCGCTGAAAGACGGCTGGAGCGTTGGTCAACCCAAACGGCATCGCGAGATATTCAAAATGCTCGTTTGGGGTACGGAAGGCGGTTTTCCACTCATCTCCCTCCCGGATCTGGACGAGGTGGTAAGCGCTGTGGAGATCCAGCTTAGTAAACCAGGTCGCCCCCTGGAGGGAGTGGAAGGCAGTGTCCATAAGGGGCAGGGTGTACCGGTCCTTCTCTGTGATATCGTTGAGAGCGCAATAGTCGATACAAGGACGAAGAGATCCGTCCTCCTTTCCCACGAAGAAGAACCCTGCACCTACTGGAGAGGAGGACGGTCGGATGATCCCAGCACTGAGCGACTCCTTCAGATAGCTGTTCATTGCCTCCTTCTCCGGCGCTGACAGACTATAGAGGCATCCTGAGGGTAAGGGCGCCCCCTGGCGGATGTTAATGGCGCAGTCGTAGGGCCGGTGAGGAGGCAGAGACATCGCCTTGGACTTACTGAAAACGGCACCAAGGTCGTGGAACTCTGAGGGCAATAGGGTGAGATCCGGGGGCGCGGTGTCCTGAGCTGTGGGAGGCGAGGACGGGGCGCAGGCCGCGGATTGGAGGCAGGTACCCATGCAGAAAGTGCTCCACGCTGACACCTTCCCAGTCTTCGAGTCCAAGGCGGGGTTGTGGAGGCGGAGCCAGGGATAACCGAGGATGACAGGAGTTACTGAGGTGGGCAGGACGTAAAAGGAGATATCCTCCCGATGGTTTCCAGAGATGATCACGGGAACGGGGGATGTTTGGTGAGTTACTTTCCCCAGGGAAACTCGGGAGAGATTAACCAGGGCGAGAGGAGTGTCGAGGGAGTGACAATGGATGCCCAGTCGGGTTGCCAGGCTTTGTGAAATAAAGCTATCCTCCGCGCCTGAATCCACCAGTGCATGTGTGAGGTGCCCAGTGAGGTTGTGACAGAAGCGGATGGGCAGCGTCAAATGTGTGAGGGGACTTAACCGATTAGCGTCTGCGAGGCCCCCTACAGTGACTCGCGGACCACCTCGTTTGGCTTCTCCGGACAATGTTCCACCGTGTGCTGGCTACCTCCGCAATACATGCAGAGGCCCAGGTCACGACGGCGCTGTTTCTCCGCCAGGGGGAGCTTTGTCCGGCCCGTCACCATTGGTTCCGACTCCTCGGAGACCTCCGGCGGCGGCAACGCCAGGTGGCGAGCTTGGGGCAGATGTGCAGAGGCACCCTGCGAGCGAGAAGACTGCTTCCGCTCGGAGGCGCGCTCGCGCAGCCTGTTATCCAAACTGATGGTGAGAGAAATCAGCTCCGCCAGCGTCTCCGGGGTATCCCGTCCAGCCAGCTCATCCCTCAGACCGGAATTTAGGCTGCGGAGGAAGATGCCGCAGAGCGCGCACTTTTCCCAGCCAACTTCCTCCGCGGTAACCCGGAAGTCGATCGCGTAGTCGGCCGCCGATCGGCTCCCCTGTTGGAGTCCGAGAAGGCGGTCGACCTGGACACTGTCCAAACGCGAATGATCGAACACTTCCAGAAATTGTCGCACGAACTGGCCATAGGTGAGGGTGGCGTAGCTGGGCTTCACCATAATGGCGTAAGCCCAGGTAAGCGCACGACCCTCAAGGAGATTACCTATATAGCCAATTCTGCTATGGTCTGAGGGAAAATCTCCGGGAACGCGAAGAAACACGGACTCACATTGCATAATAAAACCCCGAGCTCCACCCAGCTTACCGCTGAAGCGAGCAGGAGTGGGGATTGGTGTGAGCCGTGTTGGCGCACCCGGAGTGGGCTGGATGGCCACTGGAGCCGCAGGAGCCACGCCACCCGGACGAGCCGAGGGGAACGGCTGCTGGGGGTCCAAGCGGTCTAATCGGTTAGTAATGATAATTAATTGATTTAATATCACCTGTTGCTGATGAGCTATTAAATCCACCCGAGCCTCGAGGGTGGAAAGACGGCGTGCGAGCCCGCTGTCTGCCGAGCCGCTCTGCTGAAGCCGTACTGACATAACGCACGGCCCAGGAGACACACACGCAGGCTCAGGATAGATTTAACAGCTTTATTAGCAACAAGGAAGTGTATGGCTGCGTGTCTGTGGAATAAGAATGTATTGGTGGTGGCGTCTGCGTCAGGCACGGGAGCAGGAGGCCGTACAGCCGGACAACCCTGTGGGAGAGAGCAGAGGCAGAAGGGTAACGGGCACCACACCAATACAGGGAATAATGATGGTAGCTGGCTTACTTGGTTATGACAGGTGGCTGGCGCCGACAAGGTCGGAGCCCGGGAGACAGTGATCTGCGGTACCTGTGGCAGCAGCGTAGAGCCAACGGCGAGGTGATGAAGTCCGCCGCCGGGAATGTCCACCTGTGCACAGGGGAAGGCTAGAGGAGAGAGGTAAGGGGAGCTTACCCAAGATATCTTCACTAGTCGGTTTGAGATCCGTAGTAGCAAAGGGGCCGAAGTAGAGAGACGGCTTCAGGCTGAAGCCCAGGGAAGAGTGGATTAAATACCTTGCCGCTGACGAGGAGCAGGTGTGCGCGTGTGCAGGTGTGCGCGCGGCTGGCGCCGCTGATGAGCGGCGAGTCATAACAGTACTCCCCCCTCTAGCAGCGCCTCCTGGCGATGGTTTTTCCGGGTGCATCATAACAGAGGGATTTTAAACTTAATTCTGAATTCTATGGGAAGCCATTGAATGTAGGCCAGAACCGGAGAGATGTGATCTCTCTTTCTACTACCTTTTAAAACTCTAGCTGCAGCATTTTGGATCAGCTGAAGACTTTTTTTTTTAGATATTTTAGGACAGCCTGACAATAAAGGGTGACAATAATCTAATCTAGAGCTAACAGAAGTGTGGATTAGTTTCTCAGCATCACTCTGAGATGAGATGCTCCTAATCTTGGCAATATTACACAAATGATAGAAGGCTGTTTTAGAAACAAGTTAAATATGTGAATTAAATAACAGATCTTAATAAAAAATAACTCCAAGGTTCCTCATAGGACTATATTAAGAGAAAGACTAACCACATTCAAATTAAGAGTTTGATTTGGAAAAGTATTTCAAAGGTTTTTTGGACCAACTAGAATGACTTCAATCTTATCTGAAATTAATAGCAAAAAATTACGAGTCATCTAAGCTTTGATCTCCTTTGGCGAGTTGATGACTGGCTTCATTGATCAAGTATAATTGTGTGTCATCTGCATAACAATGAAAATGTATGCAGTGCTTTCTAATAATATTGCCTAACAAAAGCATGCAGTATATAAACTAAAAAGAATAGGGCCTAGCCCATATCCCTGTGGAACTCCGTGATTGAGCTTTGAGTTAGAAGAAAACTCATTACTGACATGAACAAACTGGAACCTATCAGATAAATAAGATTTAAACCACTGCAACAAAGTTTCATTAAGTCCAACAAGGTGTTTTAATCTATCAAGTAAAATATTATGATCAATAGTATCAAAAGCTGCACTAAGGTCCAAAAGGACCAGTGCAGAAACAAGTCCATTATCAGATGCAATAAGGAGATCATTAGTGACCTTCACTGAAGCTGTTTCAGTACTATGATGAATTCTAAACCTTGATTGAAACCATTTCCCTGCAAGTGGTCAAATAATTGTGTAGCAACAACTCTTTCTAAGATTTTTGAAAGGAAAGGCAGAGTAGAGATTGGTCTATAGTTAGCTAAAACTCCCAGATGCAGCATTTGCTTTTCAGTTTCAGTTTATTCACACACAAACAGTTTATTCACACACACACACACACACACACACACACACACACACACACACACACACACAGACACATTATCAACAGCATGAATGAATTACAATATGAATTATCAACAGCATGATTAGCAGTATACGATAGGCTTTTTTTTTTACATTGTTTTGGAGTGTGAACGGGTCATCCCATATAAGCTACTTAAAGCTTTTAGTATGGAGCCTAATTCTACAGTGAAATGATGACGGAAATCAGTCTGATGTTGTTGTGTGAAATAACAAACATATGACAGACATATAGCACATAATCCCAGCATTTGTTTACATTGAAATAGTAGGTGAGTACAAGATATACTGTATAGTCAAGTTATTAAATACTGTTGGAGTGAATCAACATATAAAACAAAATTACAATGGTGAAACAACTCATCAGTAAGCAAGTTTGTGTAACAAATAGCAGATTAATTATATAATGAAAGGAGTTGCATTTTTAGTTTTTTTCTTGAAGATGAAGAGGGAAGGTCACATTTTTAGATTCTCATCAAGCTCATTCCAATGGGGTCCTCTGCACACAATACTAAATCTGGTGGATTTTAGTCTTCATTTTTTCCCAGTAATTTGGTTTTTATTTTTAGTGGTATAAGTGTGCATGGGAAGGAAGGTGGTTGGAATGAGTTCACATAATTTATAGTTGAGTTTGTGGACAACCTGATACATTATACAGGCATTCTGGAAATAATTATGCTCAGCAAGTCATAGAAGATTATTCATTCATTCATCTTCTTCCGCTTAATCCTTTTCTGGTCGCGAGGGGGCTGGAGCCTATCCCAGCGTCTTTGGTCTTTCTGTCTTTGGACAGATCGCCAGTCCATCGCAGGGCCAACACAGAGAAACAGACAACCATCCACTCTCACAGTCATACCTAATGACAATTTAGAATCCCCAGTTTGATGCCAATTAACCTAACTTGCATGTTTTTGGCATGTGGGAGGAAACCGGCGAAATCCCGGAGTAAACCCACGCAGACACAGGGACAACATACAAACTCCACACAGATCACTGTTGGTCGGGGGTTGGGATCGAACCTAGGATCCCCCGGCCAAGGGTGAGTTGCTGTGCTGCTGCAGTGTTAACCACTCCACCACCGCGCCGCCCCATAGAAGATCATAACTATGGAAAAGATGACTAGTAGAAGAATTATATTCAGACCATGATAAGGCACATATGACTTTCTTTTGGAGAATTTCTAGCATTTTTAGGTGAGTTGGAAATGTGTTACACCATATGATATTGCAGTAATGTAAGTGAGGCTCAAATAAAGTTTTATATAGAGTGAGAAGTGCTGAAAGTGGTAGAAAATGTCTCACTTTATAAAACAGCAGCATATTTGGCCAGTTTCTTGGTTAGATCATCAATGTGACATTTGGAATTGAAAAATTCATCAATGAGGACCCCCAAGAATTTTATAGAGCTAACTCTTGTAATATACTGTCCATTAATTTTGGGGCAAAATTCCTTGGTGTCTGTCTTGTTATTGGAACGGAATACAATGTAATTAGTTTTACTGATATTGAGTGAAAGTTTGACACACAAGGTGTCTATTTTCATAAGTTCACTATTTGTTATCTGTTCAAGTTCATTTGAATTCTGGTGAGCAAAAAATAAATTAGTGTCATAAGCAAACAGTGTTTTATGTAGTAGAAAGGAGGAGTTAGGAATGTCCTTTATATACAGAATGAATAGAACTGGTCCTAAAATGGAACCCTGGGGAACCCCATGATTGATGGATTTGCATGATGACTTGTGGTTATTTATATAAACATACTGAAGTCTTCCAAACAGATAATTAATAAACCAATCTAATGCAAGGCCTCTGATACCATAATATTGTAATTTATTAATTAGGATGGCATGGTTAAAGGTATCAAATGCTTAAGACAGGTCTAAAAAAATGCCAATACCATAGTTGCCTCTTTCAATTGCATCATTGATTTTTTTCAGTTAGGTCAAGTATTGCCATATAGGTAGTGTGTTTCTTTCTGAAGCCATACTGAGATGGCATAAGAATGTTGAGCCTATCAAGGTAACTGGTAAGTCTGTTATAAACAACTCTTTCCAAAACCTTTGAAAGAGTAGGCAGAACTGATATTGGACAATAATTAGTCAAATCAGTCTTATCACGTGATTTATAAATTGGTATAATTTGTGCAATTTTTGCTATTTGTGGCACTACTCTGGAGATTAGAGACAGAATAATGCAGTAGGTAAGAGGTTCTAGTATTAAATTAATGACTCTTTTCAAAATTCTGCTGGAAATTTCATCAGCTCCAACAGAGGTTGAGTTATTTTTGTCCTTGATGATTTTCCAGACTTCCTCATAATCAGTTGGCTTCAGGAAGAAAGAATTCCAGTAGTTTCCTGATAGCTAGTGTTTGAAAGAGGCAGCCTGGGGTTGGTTAATTTTATTAGATAAATTTTCTCCAATAGAGACAAAATAATTATTAAATTTGTCAGCGAGAGTGGCATTACTGGTGAGATTACTGACCGTGTTATTATTTGGAAGTGTGGGGGCTTTCTGGTATTTTAGAACCTATTTAGAACCTTATTTAGTATTCTCCAGGATTTCTTGGAATCACCCTGTGATGCATTTATAAGTACCGCATAGTAATTACTCTTACTCTTTCTAATAATATGTGTTAATTTATTTCTATAATTAGTATATACATTTTTATTGCTAATATTTGGATTTTTTATGCATCATTTAAATAATTTATTTTTGTACTTAATAGATTTTAGTATGCCCTTAGAAAGCCATAGATGTTGAATAGTACCATTACATGTGATAGTCTTGACAGGAATTGTCCTCTGGATGGATTCTGTTATTTCCTTGGTCAAGGCATCAAACACAACATCAGCATCACTACAATTGTAAATTCTATCCCATAACTTGACATGCAAGTCCTCACTCAGTCGTAAGGTTTCTTCATTAAGCATTTTTATTTTTAGTTTATGTCGCAAGATTAAGGGCCTAACGGCAAGGTCAAGAAACAGAACAATGGGGAAGTGATCAGAAATCTCGGAGAGCACGACTCCAGATACCAGTGTGGAATTGAAAATGTTAGTAATGATATTATCAATAATGGACTTGGTGGAGTGAATGATTCTAGTTTAGGTATTGATGGTAGGGAAGAAGGAAGAGGAGTGTAGTGTATTCATAAAGTCATTTTTAGCTGCATCATTCCTGGAGAGGTCAATGTTGAAGTCTCCAAGGAGAATACAATTTTTATTTTGGTTGTTGATTGAGAATAAAATTTCTTCCAGTTTGGTTGTGAAAATACTAAAGTTGGTGTCTGGGGGGTGATAAATCACACATACAATTAAATTATTCCCATTTTTGACATGTATCTCAACAAAAAGAGAGTCAATATGACAGTCTTTCATGACAATATCATTATAAACACCGACATCATGTCTACAAGAGATATACAGACAGACACCACCACCAGATCTGTCACATCTGTTCTTCGTGAACAGTTTATAACCATCAAGGTTTAAGGTGTCTTTGCATGACTTATCATTCAGCCAAATTTCACTGCAACCAATTACATCAAAGCTGCAGCCTGTACTGGTAAGTAAAGTTACTAGATCATGATGATGTTTATTCAAGCTCCTGATGTTTAACCTCTTGCACTCCGGGATACCGCGGGCAGTCACGTCTCTGCGTCCTAGTGCGTCCTCGTGCACAGTAGGATGCACACTGTGCAGAGCGCACTGAAAAAAAAAGAGCTGCATTTCCGTTCTTCCACTACAGACACAGCCGCAAACAGAAAGCCAAAGGAGTGCTTTGATTGGTTTAGATTTGATTGACCTCTCATTCGACTAATAAGAGCCTTGAATTGGGTTTCTGAAACCTTGAAGAACCAATGACTGAAAACCTAGCAAGAAGGACCCGCCTACCAACGGCTGCAAATACAATGAGCCAATTGAAGTAGAGAAGTTCGACGATTGAAAGCGTGCGTCCTGTGCGTAAAATCTGTTTTGTGTAAGCCGCTGTGTGTAATAGTAGCGTTCGCCAGTCTTTTTTTATGACTACTGTTCTTATTTGTTTTGAAAAATCGTTCGCCAAAACTGCAATCATGGAAGCGCAAAACCGCAATAATGGAATCATGGTTTGACCGGGTTGCGTGACCAGAACCACGAGTCGTAACAAGTGGACCAGCGTCATGTTCGTCTGACAATGAGGAAGAGAAGTTCGCTAACGACACTGCTGTTGTGGACAGGTAAGTGTTATAAGCTAAATTATTCTTTATCCCTGAAAATAGTACTCAAAATGACTTTTGACCGATCGGTAAATTACAACTGTGCGTCATCGCCACATGACGGACCGCGACACACGGACCGGACCATGTACTGCGCTCCTCTGTAGCGCGGGGGGGGGGGGGGAGTTGTTATCATCTACATTGCAGATATTTTAGTATAATTTTTATTGCACTGTAGGTTATTTTTTCTTGTAAAAAAAGGCCACACATTTTTTACGTGGCATGCTTCTTTGTGTGTGGGGGGCTTGTTTGTTCATTCATTCATTCATGAATGAATAAACAACCCCCCCCCCCCCCACACACACACAGCCCTGAGTGTCACCTTTCATTAGAGCCCAAGATGAAGCTTCTATATTGAATCATTCAAAAGTTACAGACGTTTTTCCAAACTGTGCCATTTGGTACAATTTGGCACAGTTCAAAAACGCCTTGGAACAACCTGACAAAAAAGCTGTGTAATATATTCATTTTTTTGGGTATTGTTACAAAATTTTGACCTCAGCTGGATAACACTTGGTTCTACATTTCTGTTGCATTTTCCAGCCCGTATCTGACAGCTGTGTGTTATTTGCAAGCATTTGTATCCAAAAAAACACCCAGGTGAACTTTATTTTCTTCAAGTTCAGTATGTTTAGATGACTGTTACTCAGTGGCTGGAGCACTTAGAGAGATTATGACTGTTTTGCCCCCCAAAAATTCAAAGTGTTTTCTTTTAAATGAGACCAACCCCATGAAGATGCTGCAAGGGGTTGAAGAACAGCTTTTGATTTACTTTGGGTATGTTATTTTTAGGCATTTTTAGGGAAATTGACCAGAGTGCAAGGGGTTAAATGCATGAAAGAATAATTGTATTGGTTTTTAAAAGATGTTGATTGCTAGGGAATATACTGATCACAGCTTATATTCCTATTGTGGCTTCCTGTGGTAATGTATCATCATTTTGTATGTTGTTAGCTGTCTGTGTGTTTGCTTTGTGGTTAGTTCTCTTCATTCTCCTGAGGATTTTTGCCTTTAATTGTATTTTAATCACTTTTTTCCTTCTACAGTTAGCTCTCACTTCTGTTTATCAAGCCTCTTGCATGTGTGTGTGCACATTCAGTGTCATCTAATCACCCTCTTTAGCCTTCTGTTCACCTTTCATCAGTGTTTTTGTTAGCTTCGGGTTAGCCACTAGCTATGGCTACTAGCTCTCCTTCCTCTCCTCCTCTGGTGCGCTCTCTCTGTCAGATGTTTAGCTACACCTCTGCCTGTTTTTGTGATAACGGTAAATGTAAAAAATGTTGTCTTTTTGAGGTGCTCGAGGCGAGGTTGTCTGATTTGGAATCCCGGCTCCGCTGCATTGAAACACTGTCTGCGCCAGTTAATGATGACGGATGCCCCTTAACTGCAGCGGAGCTCTCTAGCATAGGGTGGCCTGCTAGCAGTCCTCCGGTCCTCCTCAGCAGCGAGGAGACTGGGTGGGTGACGGTGAGAAGGAAGCCTAGTCGCAAGGCCCCGATTCACTACCAGATTTGTTTGTTGGCCTCCGTCGGTCTATGATGACCATGGAAGAGAATCCTAAACGTCTACTCTGCTGGAACAGCACCGCCTGTGGCTGAACAGGCCGATGCGCACCAGTGTTCTACCTTCCAGTGTTGGGCGTTGGTAGGATTCAAGCCTGGGCAGGAAGATATGGAGGACAAGATGCTACCCATGCAGCATGTCCCCCCTCTCCACGTCACTGATGAATCCAAAGGAACAGCAGGGCTGCTATAGTTTGGCACCAGCGCCGTCGCAGGAGCTGCCAGAACGATGTTGAGCACAACATAGAACTGCCTTAGGGGCTCCGACTCCGGATTTTTCCTCAGGGTTGACTCCCGAAGCCTTTCCCGTGACCGGGTGTGCCGCAAGGCAGCGGAGGTTTGAAATCAGGGTTTACCTTCCCCTAGATGGGCTACCTTCCCAGGCTGACGAGCCACCATCTACCCGAAGCATCTGGTTTTAAGGCGCCGGAGATCCCCCCTCGCCCCTTCTCCTATTAGTAAAAGCAGTTCCGCCGGGCTTAGAGACTAAACCACACGGGCAGGCTAGGATTCACTACCAACCTGTTCATATTTCTAATCGCTTTTCCCCGCTCAGCGACACACCCGCTGAGGAAAAAACTCTGATCATTGGCGAATCTGTAGTCAGAAATGGAACCTAGAGACTCCAGCGGCCATAGTCAAATGCATTCCTGGGGCAGAGCAGGTGACATCGAGTCAAATTTGAAAATGCTGGCTAAAAGTAACTGTAAATACTCCACAATTGTTATCCACGCCGACATTAACGACATCGGACTCCGGCAGTTGGAAGTCACAAAACTTAGTGTGGAATCGGTGTGTGACTTTGCAAAAACAATGTCTGTCTCTACAGTATTCTCTGGGCCCCTCCCCAATCTGACCAGTGATGACATGTTTAGCCGCTTGTCATCCTTCAACCGCTGGCTGTCTGTGTGGTGTCCTGCAAACGATGTGGGATACATAGACAATTGGAACTCATTTTGGGGAAAACCTGGTCTTTTTAGACAAGAAGGAATCCATCCCACTTTGGATGATGCGTCTCATTTATCTAACAATCTGGCATCATTTTTATCCAAATTTCCAAAACATTGACAACTCAGAGTTGGGACCAGGAAGCAGAGTTGCAGTCTTACACGCCTCTCTGCAGCTCCTCTTCATCTGCCACCCCTCAACTTAGCCCCTGTCTTCCCCATCAGAGAATCATTGTCTGCTCCCTCCAAAGTTAATAAAAATATTGTGCATAAGCACCTCAAAGTGATTAAATAAAAAGATGGTAAAACTCAAATTAAACATGAAGCCTCTAAATTGAATGATTTGACCTCTGTTCCTCCTTATAATTTAAAAAAAAAAATAGATGTGCTTTGTTAAATATTAGGTCTCTAACTCCCAAGTCTCTGCTAGTCCATGACCTGTTAATTGTTAATTAATCATCAGACTGATTTTAATATCCCTTACAGAGACTTGGTTAGGGCAAGAGGATTATGTTGGTTTAAAAAAAAAAAAAATCAACTCCCTCTACTGTCAAAATCCCAGAAGTTCTGGTCGTGGAGAAGGAGTAGCAACAATTTACCATTCCAAATTACTTGTTAATGTAAAGCAAAAAACACGTTATCTTTCCTTTGAGGGCCTGGTCCTCAGTATTGGGCACTTTAGCAATTTTAGGCTAAACCCAATTTTATTTGCCATAGTTTATCATCCTCCATCAACCTACTCAGAGTTTTTATCCAAATTTGCAGAATTCTTAGCTGATTTAGTGCTGAAATCAGGATAATTATAGTAGGGGACTTCAATATACATGTAGATGTAGATAGTGATTGCCTTGATAAGGCATTTAATACAATATAAGACTCGATGGGGTTTTCTCAGAAAGTAGGAAATTCTACCCATTATCTCCACCACACGTTGGACCTTGTTCTGACATATGGCATAGGAATAGAAAATCTGGTAGTGTCTCCTCATAACCCTGTACTGTCATACCATTGTCTATTAACCTTTGATTTTACTATTTTGGAATATCTGGCTGCTAAAGAAAAATATTACTACAGTAGATGCCTCTCAGATGATGTTGTAACCAAATTTATGCAGATTGTTTCCTCTATGCCATGTGTCAACGCAACGGAAATAAGCTATAGAGAGATAGCATGGTAGACAGTGTTACAGCTTCTCTGCATTAGACTCTAGACATGGTGGCCCCTTTCAAAAAGAAAAAGTCTAATCAGAGATTTCTAACTCCTTGGTTCAACACAGAAACTCGTAGCTTAAAATAGAAGACTCGTCAATTAGAAAGAAAATGGTGCTCCACTAATTTAGATGAAATCTATTTAGCTTGGAGAAATCATCTTTTAATTTATAAAAAAATATCTTAGAAAAGCTAGAACAAGTTATAATTCTGCATTAATAAAAGAGAACAAGAATAATTCCTGGTTTTCATTTCAGCACTGTAGCCAGGCTGACAAGGAGTCAGGACTCTGTCAATCTTAACATTCCCTCAGAGCTTACTAGTCAGGACTTTATGAACTTTTTCAATAATGAAATTTCATCTATCAGAGATAAAGTGTTTGCAAGATAGCAAAGATAAAGAGTTTGCAGTTTGCATATCAGCCCCATTTAGGAGTTGAAGATGCTGTCATCTACCTGCTGCAACAAGCCCATCTGTACCTGGATGGTGGAGGAGATACTGTGAGGATCACTTTTTTTGATTTCTCCAGTGCCTTTAACACCATCCAGTCACTGCTGCTGGGTGAGAAGCTACGGGTGATGGGGGTTGACAGCTCTGTGATCTCCTGGATTACTGACTACCTGACAGGCAGACCACAGTTTGTCCGGCTGGAATGTCTTGTCTGGAGTGGTGGCTAGTGATACGGGAGCTCCACAGGGGACTGTGCTTTCTCCTTTTCTTTTTACCTTATACACCACTGACTTTCAGTACAACACTGAGTCATGCCACCTGCAGAAATTCTCTGATGACTCAGCTGTTGTGGGGTGTATAAGAGGAGGAGAGAAGGGGGAGTACAGGGCACCGGTAGACAGATTTGTGGAGTGGACGGAGCAGAATCACCTGAGGTTGAATGTCAGCAAGACCAGAGAGGTGATTGACTTCACGAAGAGGAAGATGCCTTCTCAGCCACTACAGATTAGGGGGAAGGATGAGAGAGTGGTTGAGGACTACAAATATCTGGGTGTCAGGATCAGCAGCGGGTTGGACTGGAGGTCCAACACTGATGTTGCGCACAAGAAGGCGATGAGCAGACTCTACTTCCTGAGAAAGCTGAGATCCTTCAACGTGTGCAGCAGGATGCTGGAGCTTTTCTACCAGACCGTTGTCACCAGCGCCATCTTCTTTGCTGCTGTCTGTTGGGGTAGCCGTATCAGGGCCAGAGACACCAACAGACTTGACAAGATTATCAAGAGGGCTGGCTCTGTGATTGGTCTCAGACCAGAGACCTTTGAGACAGTGGTGGAGAGGAGAACACTAAATAGACTGCGATCCATCATGTACAATCCTGATCACCCCCTCCACCACACACTAGATAGACAGCGAAGCACTTTCTCCAGTAGACTACTACAGCTTCGCTGTCGAATGGCCAGGTACAGGAAATCTTTCCTGCCACATGCAATTTCACTGTACAATAACTCACTATGATGTTGTATTCTGGTCATAGCTATGCTGCCACACTGCACCTTACAGTCTAACTGGTACCTCACATTTCACTCTGCTCCTGATAGTCCTTCTTTATGCAATGGGATGATTCATGTGTTTATACGGGTCATCATATATTAAGCTATGATGTATATAGTTTTTTTGTTTTTTGTTTTTTTTTATAGTCGTGTTAGTTTTTTTACTTTCCATGGGTACTCCCTTTGTCTGTCATGTGTGTGTTTCTGTTGTTTGGTTGTCTACTGTCATGCTGCTGTTACACTGTAATTTCCCAGTTTGGGATCAATAAAGTACATCTATCTATCTATCTATCTATCTATCTATCTATCTATCTATCTATCTGTCTGTCTGTCTGTCTGTCTGTCTGTCTGTCTGTCTAAAATCAGTCAGATTATTCCCACCATTAACTTAAAAAAAAAGTCCCACCATTAATTAAAAAAAATCCAAGATGGCGCCGCGGATGGCAGCCACTGGCTTCTGCTCTCTGATGTTTTTGATAATTTTGTGTGTTTTTTTGGACTTCTGCTCTTCTGTCCGAATCACCTATTCAAGGGAGGAACTACTTTCACTCAGACTACCTCCCAATGCAACTTCTCCGCCAGTTACTGCTGCTGATCTGAAGTTTTTTCAGTCCATCTTAGCTGTGGGAGCAGCGGCTATTGGCGCTGGCCGGAAACGAAGGCGGCGTGGTAAACGTGCCGGTGCGTTAGTCAGGCTGAAGAAACGAGGATTTCGCACGCCGCTCCCATCGATCCATCTGGCAAATATCCGCAGTTTGGCGAACAAAATGGATGAACTGCTGCTCCTGACTCACAAAAACCGGGATTTTAGCAGATCTGGCGCCCTTTGTTTCACGGAGTCCTGGCTGAGTGAACACATCCCGGACAGCGCGGTCCGTCTGGACGGATTTCAACTGTTTCACGCTGATCGCAGCCGAGAATTTTCTGGAAAGACTAAGGGTGGTGGAATCTGCTTCTACATAAACGAAGGTTGGTGTACTGATGTCACAGTGTTGAAGAAGTTTTGTAGCCCTAACCTAGAGTCACTGTTCATAAACTGTAAACCCTTTTATTCACCGCGAGAGTTCTCCTCATTTATTCTGGTCGGAATTTATATCTCGCCTGCTGCTTGTACAACGGAGGCCCTGCAGCTCCTCGCTGACCAGATAGCAGAGGTGGAGGAAAAACATCCAGACTCTCTGCTTATCATTCTGGGTGATTTCAATAGAGCTAATCTCACAAATGAACTTCCTAAATACAGACAGCATATTAAATGTCCCACCAGGGACACAAATACACTTGACCACTGTTACACAGTTTTAAGAAACGCCTATCATGCTGTCCTCCGTGCAGCTCTGGGTTTTTCTGACCACTGCCTGCTCCATCTTATTCCAACATACAGACAGAAACTAAAAACTTCCAAGCCTGTTGTAAGGACTGTGAAGAAATGGACTGAGGAATCAAAGCTGAAGTTACAAGCCTGCTTTGACTGCACAGATTGGAGTGTTTTTGAAGCTGCAGCCATTAACTTAAATGAACTCACTGACACTGTGACATCATACACCTGTTTCTGCGAGGACATGTGTGTGCAGACCAAGACCTTCTGCATATACAACAACAATAAACCCTGGTTCATTCCTAAACTGAAGCAGCTACGTCAGACCAAGGAGGAGGCCTACAGGACTGGTGACTGGACTCTGTACAAGCGGGCCAGAAACATGCTGACGAAGGAGACCAGGCTTGCTAAGAGGAGCTACAGTGTGAAGTTACAAAAAAACTTCTCAGCTAACAACTCTGCTTCTGTCTGGAGAGGCCTACGGAATATCACCAACTACAGGAGACCATCCCCCCACCCTGCGGAAAACCTCCAGCTGGCTAATGACCTAAACAGCTTTTACTGCAGGTTTGAAAAGAACCTACAGTTCTCACCTCCCACCCACACAAAAGGATTATCTGCAGCCCCAGGAACTCCATCCCTCCTCCACTCTGACCTCCCACCAGCACTAATGATCTGTGAAGAGGAGGTGCGCCGGGTCTTTCAGAGACAAAAGATCAAGAAGGCTGCAGGACCTGATGGTGTGTCTCCGTCCTGCCTGAGAGTCTGCTCCAACGAGTTGGCCCCCATCTTCACCCGGATCTTTAACAGATCACTGGAGCTGCGTGAAGTGCCTTCCTGCTTCAAACGCTCCATCATCATTCCAGTTCCCAATAAACCCTCTATTACAGGATTAAACGACTACAGACCTGTTGCCCTGACCTCTGTGGTCATGAAATCCTTGGAGAGATTGGTGCTGAACCACCTGAAGGTCATCACAGGCCCCCTGATGGACCCACTGCAGTTTGCCTACCGGTCAAACAGGTCAGTGGATGATGCAGTGAATATGGGACTACATTACATCCTGCAACACCTCGACTCCCCAGGGACGTACGCCAGGATCCTGTTTGTCGACTTCAGCTCAGCGTTCAACACCATCATCCCAGGCATTCTTCATCAGAAACTCCTCCAGCTCAAGGTGCCCCCCTCCACCTGCCAGTGGATCTCCAGCTTTCTGACTGACAGGTGGCAACAGGTGAAGCTAGGGAGATTTACATCCAGCTCCCGAAAAATTAGTACTGGCGCCCCCCAAGGATGTGTCCTTTCCCCACTGCTCTTCTCCCTCTACTCCAACGACTGCACCTCAGAGGACCCTTCGGTGAAGCTCCTGAAGTTTGCGGACGACACCACAGTCATCGGTTTGATCCGGGATGATGATGAGTCTGCATACAGGCGGAAGGTGGAGCAGCTGATCCTCTGGTGCAGCCAGAACCATCTTGAACTTAACCCAGCCAAAACGGTGGAGATGACTGTGGATTTCAGGCGACACCCCCCTTCATTCCCCCCACTCACCATCCTCAACAGCACAGTGTCCACTGTGGACTCCTTCAAGTTTCTGGGTACCACAATCTCCCGGAACCTGAAGTGGTCCTCCCATATTGACACTGTCCGGAAAAAGGCCCAGCAGAGGTTGTTTTTTCAGCTCAAGAAGTTTGATTTGCCTCAGGAGCTGCTGGTTGTCTTCTACACCGCCATCATCCAATCTGTCCTCTGCTTTTCCATCACTGTCTGGTTTGGATCTGCCACTAAACAGGACAAGACCAGACTGCAGCGGATCATTAAGTCTGCGGAGAGGATCATTGGTACCGACCTACCCCCCATTGAGAACTTATATCGGTCCATAACCAGGAAACGGGCGGGAAACATCTGTGCTGACCCATCACACCCCGGCCACAAACTGTTTGAACTTCTATCTTCTGGTCGTCGTTACAGATCACTGAAGGTCAAAACCACCCGTCACAGGAACAGTTTCTTTCCTCAAGCCATCACTCTGATGAACTCCTAACATTCACCTAGTCCTACCTGTTGCTGTACTCATGACTTTTCATCCATTATTACATTGCACATAACTCTCACACTGCTTTTTACTTCATTCACATTATATCACTGAATCTGAGTCCACATTGAAATACTGTGTGATTGTATATTTTTTCATATATTTCTGCAAAGTGTGGTTAGTCCGAGTAAATAACTGCATATATTCCTGTATATATTTGCATCCTTTTATAGAAACGTGGACAGACTGTAATTTACTGTACATACTCTGGTTGTCATTGAATCCTTATTTAAATCCTTCACCTGAACAACGAGAGCAAGTTTTTTAGCCAAAGTCAAATTCCTTGTATGTGTTGTGCATACTTGGCCAATAAAGCTGATTCTGATTCTGATTCTGATTCTGAACTTAAATACAGGAACTACTACAGCTCCTTCAATTGATATCTGTTTGGATGAGTTTTCTCCAATTGACCTTTTAGAGATTGATCAAATAATTTCCTCATCTGAGCCTTCAACTTGTCATAGTACTGAAACAGCCTTAGTGAAGGTCACTAATGACCTCTTTATCACATCTGATAATGGACTTGTTTCTGTACTTGTCCTTTTAGACCTTAGTGCAGTTTTTGATACTATCGATCATAATATTCTACTTGATAGATTATAACACTATCTTGGACTTAACGGAACTTCAATGCAGTGGTTTAGATCTTATTTATCTGAGCTCAGTCATGGAGTTCCACAGGGATCTGTGCTCGGCCCTACTCTTTTTAGTTTATTTATGCTTCCGTTAGGCAACATTATTAGAAAGCACTGTATGTATACATTTTCATTGTTATGCAGATGACACACAATTATACCTGTCAATGATGACAGATTATAGTAACCACATAGATTATAGTAATCAATTAGCCAAGTTAGAAGCCTGTCTTAAGGAAATCAAAGCTTGGATGACTTGTAAATTCCTGCTATTAAATTCAGATAAGACTGAAGTCATTCTTGTTGGTCCAAAAAACCTTAGAAATGCCTTTCCAAATCAAACTTTTAGTTTGGATGTGGTTACTCTTTCTCTTAATAGCTCTGTGAGCAACCTTGGAGTTATTTTTGATCAAAATCTGTTTTTCAATTCACATATTAAATTTGTTTCTAAGACTGCCTTCTATCATTTGCATAATATTCAACAGCTTCCTCCCACAAACTGTCAGGATGTTGAACAGCTGACCCGGAATCTCACATACACACTACTGCACCTATGGACATTTTGTATATTATAGTTAGTTATTCTTTTTCCCCAAGTATGTCTCAGGGATGTGTGAATGGATGGGGGGGTGGGAGCTATGTGGGAGTGTGTCTTAATCATGCTGCTTCTTATATGGATGCCGAGAGAAACGCAATTTCATCTTGCCTGCACTACAGTTGTATGTACAGCAATATGACAGTAAAGTTTGATTTGATTTGATATTGCCAAGATTAGGAGCATCTTGTCTCACAGGGATGCTAAGAAACTGATCCATGCTTTTGTTAGCTTAGTTATTGTAACTCTTTATTATCAGGTTGTCCTGAAACATCTTTAAAAAGTCTTCAGTTGATCGAAAATGCTGCAGCTAGAGTTTTAACAGGTACTAGAAAGAGAGATCATATCTCTCCAGTTCTGGCCTCCCTTCATTGGCTTCCCATAGAGTTTAGAATTAAGTTTAAAATCCTTCTTCTCACTTTCAAAGCTCTAAACAATCAGGCCCCTTTTTATTTAAAAGATCTGATACTACCCTATTATATGAACAGAGCACTACGCTCCCAAAATGCTGGATTACTTGTAATACCTAGAATCTCCAAAAGTACAATGGGAGGCAGAGCCTTCGGTTATCAAGCTGCTCTCCTGTGGAACCAGCTGCCAATCTGTATTTGGGAGTCAGACTCAATCTCTGTTTTTAAGAATAGGGTTAAAACCTTCCTTTTTGATATAGCCTACAATTAGGGAGGGACCATGTGTCTCTGAACCCTCCCTTAGTTATGCTGCTAAAAGGTTTAGACAGCCGGGGGACCTCCAATAATGCACTGGGTTCACTCCTTTCTTCACTCTCAATGATTTTTTTTTTTTTTTTTGCTGGTCATTAACCTCTGTTTGTTCTCTCCCATAGATTGAGTCCCCATCGTGCTGTTTGCTGTCTACATGTCTTTTCTTTTCATCTTTCCTATCTCTAACCCCCCAGCCAGTCACAGCAGATGACTGCCCCTCCCTGAGCTGGTTCTGCTGGAGGTTTCTTCCTGTTAAAAGGGAGTTTTTCCTCTCCACCATTGCCAAGCGCTTGCTCACAGGGGGTCGCCTGATTGCTGGGGTCTTTCTGCAATTGTGGGGGTTTCCCCTAACAGTTGAAAGTGCTATGAGATGACTGTTGTTGTGAAACGGCGCTATATAAATAAAATTGAATTGAATTGAATTGAATTATAGTCCATAAATTGTGTCACATCCACTCCTTGTTCGTTGGATTCATTGAAGATCATTATGCACGATAGCGGTTAAATTTTACTGGGATCACATAGTAACAATACACAATTAGAGACTTAGACATAGACAAACCCTCATCCATACGGAAGATGGTTGGACAAACACACACACAATCACACACACACACACACACACACACACACACTCAAATACACAGAGACACATTGTCAGCACAACAGTCCATTAGCATACCTGCCAACTACTCCGGTTTTGCCGTAATGGTTACGGTTTTCAAGACGCCATTCCGGTTTACGGCTTTATTAATCAAAATTATGATTTTTCACTAAAAATTCAGTCAAAAATTTTAAATCGTAAAAAAAACACAAAAGCAATTCCAAACATGAGATCGCTAGGAATCGTATCTAAATTTACCTGAAGCGTTTGCTAAGCTAATGCTTTAGCTAATGTGATAGCTAGTCGTAGCACCTAACACCGATACAAAGAAGCGACTCCGTCCCCGGTGATTGGGGCTCGCCGGAGGAACCAACCGAGGCAACAGTTAGGCGGGAGCCGGATCGGAGCTCAACTACAGCAGCGGTGGGCGGCGGGACTTAGTGGAGGAGCTGCCAGCACCCCGGCTGGACAGGAACTCAATTGCAGCGGCGGTAAGCAGCGGAACTAGAAGCAGAGGGGGCTAGCTGAGGCCAAGCTGGATTCGAGGTCGGTCGGCTCGGATATCGTCGTCACCAGCAGAGATTGTTTTACTATCAACAGGTCAGTAAAAATGCCACCAAAGAAGGAGGAAATGGAAGAGATCAAAAAATCTCTGAACTAAGTTCAGAGATTTTATCTTCTTGGAACATAAGTCAATATTATACAGTAATAAGTGGCAATCAGCTGTTTGTTTTATGTCATTTAAGCACAGTTCTGGTACTTAAAAATCATAAAAACACAGGAGCTTCGGGGGGCTTCACCCCCCTTGCCCCCCCCCAACGGGGCTCTGCCCCGGACCCCGCTGGGGGACTGCGTCCCACAGACCCCCTGCTAAATAATTTCCCCAACCCCAAATCACATCCCTGGGTAGAGAATGACATACTGAGGCAGGCCAGAAAGTTACGGGGAACAGAAGTTTACCTAAATGAACATCTAACAAAAACTAATGCTGAAATAGCACGGCAAGCACAGATGCTGAAAAGACAAAATAAGATACAGGCAACATGGGCAAGAAATTGTAGAGTTTGGATCAAACTAAATGGAACACCTGAGGAAGAAAAAGAGTATAATAATCAGAGCTCTTACTGACTTAAATAAATATAGATGAACACTGATTAAGAAAATTACGAGACTATGATAATCCATATCAACACACATGGCAAGTCTTTTCATGAGGAATAATCCAAAGCATTTCCAGGAATTGTTACTGTGGACTGTGAGCGCATATTCAGCCATGTGAACAAGAACAAAACTGAGTTCAGGTCCAGTCTGTCAACTAAAGTTCTGGGCAACCTCATGACCAGGAAAATGATCATGACAGCTTTGGGTAACAAGTGCCACAGTGTGTTCCATTCAAAAGACCAACTGAAGAAAGCTAAGAGGTGCACCATGGAAAACAACAATGCTTGAGAGTTACCATAGAGTTTGTCCTTGATCTTTTCCATCAGCATATCTGCATTGACAATTTAAGGAAAATAGAAACATAATTGTTGAAGAAATATGAGGTTCTTAGCCACATTTTAACTTGATTTAACACTAGAAGACCCAGACATTAGCCCTCTTGTGGCCACTTGATGGTCCCCCTATGGGTTTTCTAGCCAAAAAGGCCAAATGGCCCCTCTCTGGGACTTCTAGTGTTAATGCCAATATCTGTTTGCCGTCAGGGGGTTTCGCCCCCCTGAACCCCCCACCAGGACTTTGTCCTGGACCTACCGGGGCCTGCGGCCCCTGGACCCCGGCTAGCTACTAGGCTTTTCAGGTTTTAAAAGTTGGCAGGTATGCATTAGTCCGAGAGCACACAGATATTGGCTTCGTCACACCAGGCAGCAGACCTACCCAGTCAAACGAGCAGAATTTAGGCCAATTCCAAAACCAAAATGAATATACGGACAAGAGGGGGAGATAGAAGGAAGAGGAAAAGTGAGTAAAAAAGAAAGTAAATCATTCACCATGTTTCAGGTTCATCAGTTGTCATGGCAGCGGGGACGCGTTGGTGACATCATCATCACGCGTCGGTGTTTAAACTGCTAGACAGACCACATGCAAAAGTCCCGGTGGCTCTTCCTGAGGTTCAGCAATGATGTTTTGGTCACCTCCAGTTAGCACAATATGTGATTTGAGGATTCCTATACAATTTCCCATCGATGTAAAGTTTATCAATGAACAGACGAGCGTTCCTTTTACTGTTTCTTGCCTCCATCATGATCGGGTAGAGCAGCCTCTGTCTGTTCATGATTTCAGATGGAAGCTGATCGTTGATGGAGTAGTTGGTTCCTTTTAGCTCTTTACCCTTGGACATGACGGCAGCTTTCATCTTGGAATCAGTGGTTTTGGCCACAATAGGACAGGGCCTCCTCTATTGGTCGGCTTTGGTCCTTCTGAGGCGATGCACTCTGGAGAAGTGAATAGCCCCGGCCTCCTCCGGCTTCATTTTCAACTCATTGACTAAGAATGACTTTAGAAGTTCTTCTGACTTTTGGTGAGTTTCATTATTTACTTCTGGAAGTCCATGTATAATGATATTATCCCTCATGCTCCGACACTGCAGGTCAAGTACGTTTTTTACCATGAGAAGTTTATCTTTTTGGAGTTCGACTGTCAGACGTTTGAGGTTGTTTACTTCAAGCCTGAGTGACGCATTGTCAGCCATTAGCACCTCGATCAGTGAGTTGTTGAATTCAATGGCTTGTTTTAGTTCATTAGTATCAGTTGTCAGCTGATCGAGTAAGTCAAGCTTTTTAAGTTGGCATTTAATAGACATTAGGGACTCACTAATGTCACAGGGTGAAGTATCGTCCACTTTGCTAGATCTTGGTTTATTCCGGATGGGTTTGGACTCCGGTTTGCTGCCAGGCATGATGTTGTTGTAATATTGTGTGTCAATATAGGATTGCAAATCCTCTATCGGCTCGTCCACAGGCAAATCCAGTTTGTTATGAGTTAGTTGGTCACTTCTCCAACTAAGTTTTATGGCATAATTTAGGAGTTTTTGGCGAAGAGGTCAGCTCAGCTCTGCTCAGCACTTCCTGCAGTTGGCCATCTTGGCAACCCCAATCTGTGTGTACCACCTTCTTTTTTTAAGTAAAGGTTTAATTACAGCAGTTTTAAAAGCCTGTGGTACATGGCCGGATGTTAATAAAGAATTGATTATTTGAAGAATAGAGCTACCAAAAAATGGGAAGACTTCTTTAAATAAACTTGTAGAAATAGGGTCTAAAAGACAAGTTGAAGGCTTGAACGAGGAAATGATTTTATCTAACTCTAAAAGGTCAATTGGAGTAAACTCATCCAAACTGTATTTAAGTTAACGGTGGGAAGGATCTCACTGATGTTTATTTCTGATAGATGAAATTTTATTGTTGAAGAAGTTCATAAAGTCCTGACTAGTAAGCTCTAAGGGAACGCTAGGATTGACACAGTCCTGACTGTTTTTCTGCCTGGCTACAGTGCTGAAAAGAAACCAGGGATTTTTCTTGTTCTCTTCTATTAATGCAGAATAATAAGTTGTTCTACCTTTCCTAAGAGATTTTTTTTATAAATTAGAAGTTGATTTCTCCAACCTAAATAGATTTCATCTGATTTAGTGGAGCATTATTTTCTTTCTAATTTACAAGTCTTCTGTTTTAAACTACAAGTTTCTGTGTTGAACCAAGGATTCAGAAATCTCTAATTAGACTTTTTCTTTTTTAAAGGGGCCACCATGTCTAGAGTCTGATGCAGAGAAGCTGTAACACTATCTACCATGCTATCAATTACAGAAGGAGCAAGCTCTTCATGACTTATCTCCATTGTGTTGACACATGACATTGAGGAAACAATCTGCTTAAATTTGGTATCATCATCTGAGACACATCTACTGTAGATATATATTTTTCTTTAGGAGACAATCAGAAATAATAAAAAAGTTAACAGACAATGGTCTGACAGTACAGGGTTATGAAGAGACACTACCAGATTTTCTATTTCTATGCCATATGTCAGAACCAGGTCCAACATGTGGTGGAGATAATGGGTAGAAATTCCTGCTTTTTGAGAAAACCCCTTCAAGTCTAATATTGAAATAAATGCCATATTGAGACAATCACTATCTAAATCTATATGTATATTAAAGTCCCCTATAATAACTATTATATCCAGTTTCAGCACTAAATCAGCTAAAAACTCTTCAAATTCAGATACAACTCTTGAGTAAGCTGAGGGAGGATGATAAACTATGGGAAATAAAGTTGGGTTTAACCTAAAATTGCTAACATTCACAATACCGGGGACCATACCCTCAAAGGAATTGTGTATGTATATAGATATACAGTATATACGTATATACACTACCGTTCAAAAGTTTAGGGTCACTTAGAAATGTCCTTATTTTTGAAAGAAAAGCACTTTTTTTCAATGAAGATAACTTTAAACTAATCAGAAAAACACTCTATACATTGCTAATGTGGTAAATGACTATTCTAGCTGCAAATGTCTGGTTTTTGGTGCAATATCTACATAGGTGTATAGAGGCCCATTTCCAGCAACTATCACTCCAGTGTTCTGATGGTACAAAGTGTTTGCTCATTGCGTCAGAAGGCTAATGGATGATTAGAAAACCCTTGTGCAATCATGTTAGGTCTGCAATGCTGTAATTGCTGTAAATGGAGGATTCTTTGACGAAAGCAAAGTTTGAGGGAAAAAAATATTATTTCAAATACAAATCATTATTTCTAACCTTGTCAATGTCTTGACAATATTTTCTATTCATTTTACAACTCATGGTGGTAAATAAAAATGTGACTTTTCATGGAAAACACAAGATTGTCTGAGGTGACCCCAAACTTTTGAACGGTAGTGTGTATATATATATATATATATATATATATATACGTATATATATATATATATATATATATATATATATATATATATATATATATATATATATATATATATATATATATATATATATATATATATATACGTATATATATATATATACGTATATATATATATATATATATACGTATATATATATATATATATATATATATATATATATATATATACGTATATATATATATATATATATATATATATATATATATATATATATATATATATATATATATATATATATATATATATATATATATATATATATATATATATATTGTGGAAATGTGAAAATGATGGGGCAGAGTTTATCTCATGAGTCAGGTTTATTCACATCTTCCAACATCAGCAAAGCAGAAAGAGGGAAAAACACAGACATTCGTCCTTTATATATCCAGGACCTTCAAAGCTCACAGTCACATTGCATTTTATCCCAAGTAACAATGCATTTTCTCTTAAATCCTATAACATCCTCCTCAGAGTCTCTGGCAGACCAGGAAATCCCCCAAGGCCGTCTCTTGCATACCAAAGACTAAATTTTCACATCCTCCTGCTGTTTTCTCCAAGGAGACCCAGTCCTTTGTTCTACTCTGAGATGTGAAGCTTAAAGTGATACCATTGTGTCCCACATGACCCCCCCCCCAAACATCTAAGATGGAACAACAGAATAACAGTCTGCATGTCATGATAAAATCATTACACATCAACCCTCGTGCTGCTTGGGCCTCAGTCTCCTTCCGTATCTGCTGTAAGCGGGCTTCGCCACTTCTGCGGCGCCATCCTGCTGGGGAGCTGCTGTCTGGGGGTGGGAACTGTTTGTCACTCCCTGTGGGTGTTCTGGGGAATGTCCCCGAGGGGGTCTGCCGCGCGGAGGAGCCCTGGCCAACAGCACATCCTTGTCCGCCACCACAAAGGCGGGTTTGAGCCTGTTTATGCCAATCTTTTCCTTCCTGCCCCCCAAATCTAGCAAAAAATGCTTGTCCCCTGTTTCCAGCACTCTAAATGGTCCATCATAAGGTGGTCGCAGCGGTGGGCGATGGGCACCGTGTCTGACAAAAACAAACTCCGCGTTTTTCAAAGCCTTAGGCACAAAAACGCGCGGAAAACTGTGGTGAACGGGGCCAGGCAGCGTGCCCAGTTCCGTGCCATGCTGCAACCGCTGAGATGGGGAGCTATCTGGTGCAGGTTTATCTGGGAGAAACTCCCCGGGCAGCCGAAGTGGCTGCACAAAAACTAGCTCAGCCGGAGAGGCTTCTAAGTCCTCTTTAGGTGCAGAACGCAACCCCAATAAAACCCACGGTAGCCTGTCGACCCGATTTGCATCCGTCAGCGACGCTCTGAGAGCCGCTTTCAATGACCTATGAAAACGCTTGCATAACCCATTAGCCTGCGGATTGTACGCGGTTGTGCGGTGGATCGTTACCCCCAGGCTGCGGGCCATTGCTGACCAAAGTTTGGAAATAAATTGAGGACCTCTGTCGGACGTAATGTCCAACAGGACTCCAAAACGCACTACCCATGCTGTTAAAAACGCCCGCGCCACCTCCTCGGCTGTGGTTGACGCCAGTGGGACCACTTCCGGCCAGCGCGTGGTGTGGTCCACCATTGTCAGAAGGCGTGTGCACCCCTGTGACGGTGGGAGGGGGCCTACGAGGTCCACGTGAACATGATCGAACCTCTTAGCTGGGATGTGAAACGGCTCCAAGGGAGCTCTGGTGTGTCTGTACCTTGGCTCGTTGACAAGCCATGCAGGCTGCTGCCCACTCCTTAACTTGTTTGCGCAGGCTCGGCCATACAAATTTCTCTCCTACCATTTTGACCAACACGCGCATTCCCGGGTGCACCAGAGAATGAATCGAGTCAAAAACGCGGCAGCGCCACGCGGCCAGTACCACAGGACGCAGTCGCCCAGTGGAGACATCGCAGATTAGGGGGGGCATACCATCTTGCAGCACCCTGTTCTCCAGCCTTAACCCTGTTGGTCCAGACTGGAGCGCGTACACGTCCGCGTCGCTAACCTGATCCGCGGCCATGGCTGCATAATCTATCCCTACGCGGACTGGGGCCGCCACAGCACGCGAGAGACAGTCTGCCACTACATTCAGTTTACCCACAACGTGCTGAACAGCGGTAGTAAACTCTGAGATGGCGGCCAGCTGTCTTTGCTGCTGGCCCGACCACGGTTCTGAAACCTTGGCCATCGCGAATGTCAGCGGCTTGTGGTCAACGAATGCGGTGAAACGGCGTCCCTCCAGCCAGAACTGGAAGTAGCGAATGGGCAAGTGGAGAGCTAACAACTCCCTGTCGAATGCGCTGTATTTTCGTTCACTATCGCACAAAGTCCTGCTGAAAAAGGCGAGCGGCTGCCAAGCCCCGGCTACATGCTGCTCCACGACCGCCCCTATGGCCACATCTGACGCGTCAGTAGTGAGCGCTATGCGGGCCGATGGGTCTGGATGTGCTAACAACGCAGCGTTTGCCAGGGCTGTTTTGACCTCCGAGAATGCTCGCTCTTGCTCCGGAGGCCATTCAATCTTATTTGTGGGTTTTTGTTTTTTGAGTGCGGCATATAATGGTTTCATGAGCTGCGCTGCGTGGGGGAGGAAACGGTTATAAAAATTCACCATTCCCAGAAACTCCTGCAACGCCTTGACCGTTTGTGGCTGGGGAAAATTTGCTACCATGCGCATTTCGTCAGGCAGCGGAACCGCTCCTTCTGGAGAGACGCGATGCCCCAAAAAATCAATCTGCGTTTCCCCAAACTGACACTTCGCTGGGTTGATTATTAAACCGTGCTCTCCCAACCTCCGGAAAACTGCCGTGAGGTGGTTTTCGTGTTCGTCTTCGGATGCGCTGGCTACTAAGATGTCGTCCAGGTAGATGAATACGAAGGGGAGATCGCGCAACACCGCGTCCATCATCCGTTGGAACGTCTGCGCAGCGCCTTTAAGCCCAAATGGCATGCGCAAAAACTCGAATAGACCAAACGGAGTTATTACCGCTGTTTTGGGTATGTCCTCAGTGCGCACTGGGACTTGGTGGTAACCGCGGACCAAGTCTATCTTAGAAAAAACGCGTGCCCCCGCCAAATGAATGGAAAAATCTTGGATATGCGGGATTGGGTAGCGGTCGTGCGCTGTGGCGTTGTTCAACCTGCGGAAATCTCCGCAAGGTCACCACGAGCCGTCAGCTTTCGGGACCATGTGAAGCGGGGAAGCCCATGGGCTGTTCGAACGCCTGATGATGCCCAACCTTTCCAGGTTGGTGAACTCCTCGCGCGCTATGGTCAGTTTAGCTGAATCCAAGCGCCGAGCTTTTACAAAAACGGGCAGTCCGGTGGTAGTAATAAAATGTTCCACCCCGTGTTTAGCGACAGCTGCTGAAAATGAGGGAACCGTGAGTGCTGGGAACTGAGTGAGCAGTGTGTACAGCCCCACTCGGGCTGTACAGGGAATAGAATAAAAAGAAAGCGCATTAACCAGGCGCCTGCTAGCAAGATCAACCAACAAACCATGTGAGCACAGAAAATCAGCCCCCAACATATTGAAATTGACTGCAGCTATGACAAAAATCCACTCAAATGTACGGCCGTGTAGGGACAGAAGCAGAGTCCTCTCACCAAAGGTCTTAATCTCCGAGCCATTCGCTGCTGACACCCCGTGACCTCTGGAAACCGCCAGCCGGTCAGCGGAGGAAGGTGTGATGAAACTCAACTGGGAGCCTGTGTCCACGAGGAAATGCCTCCCCGAGCGCGCATCCTTCAAGTAGAGCAGCTTGTTCTCTTCCCCGAGGGCCGCAGCTGCTACCAACCCCCGGTCGAGCGCTTGAACTGGCACGGTGGTATACATTTGCGTGCCTTCTTTGCAAAGCGGCTATGGTAGAAACAGAGGGTGTCTCCTCCGCGGTCCTTGGCCCCCGCTGCCGCCGTCGTCGGTGGTTCTGCTACCGCCGTCTCTGGCCCCCCACCATCTCCGGTCGTCGCGCCGAACTCCGTCGCTGCTGCGGTGGCCGCGCGCTGTTTGCTGGCGTTGAAAATCCGGTGCGCCTCCTGGGCCAGCGTGCGGAAGTCCCGCTGGGCCAACAACGGCGAACTGGCCAGGGCCGCTCTCGTGGCCAATGGTAGGGTCCTGAGGAAAATGTGGGTGAAGATGAAGTCGTTGCCATCTGAGCCCCTCAACCTCAGCATGTTCTCCATCAGGTCAACGGGCGTACCATCTCCCAAGTCGTTCAGAGCCAGGAGCCTCTCCACTCTCTCCTCGACTGAGAGAGTGAAACGCTGGATAAGCGCAGCCTTCAACCCGCCGTATTTGTCGTTGTCAGGTGGCTGCTCCAAAAGGCTCTGCACAAGCCGAGCCGTGCGGTTGTCGAGCTTTGCAATCACATGGTAGAACTTCGTGTCATCTACCATTATCCCCCGGAGGGCGAACTGTGCTTCGAACAAGTGGAACCAGGAGCGCGGGTTGTCTTGACAAAAGTCCGGTAGCTGGACGGTAGCGGCATATGCTGGGCTGGGAGCTCCTGACTTGGCTGGCCCGGGGGAATTTCTTTCATCCATGATAAGTCTTAGGGTCACCAGTGTGGAAATGTGAAAATGACGAGGCAGAGTTTATCTCACGAGTCAGGTTTATTCACATCTTCCAACATCAGCAAAGCAGAAAGAGGGGAAAAACACAAACATTCGTCCTTTATATATCCAGGACCTTCAAAGCCCACAGTCACATTGCATTTTATCCCAAGTAACAATGCATCTTCTCTTAAATCCTATAACATCCTCCTCAGAGTCTCTGGCAGACCAGGAAATCCCCCAAGGCCGTCTCTTGCATACCAAAGACTAAATTTTCACATCCTCCTGTTATCTCCAAGGAGACCCAGTCCTTTGTTCTACTCTGAGATGTGAAGCTTAAAGTGATACCATTGTGTCCCACAAAATATATAGATATATACAGTATAGATATATAGATATAGATATATATAGATATACACTACCGTTCAAAAGTTTGGGGTCACCCAGACAATTATTTTGTGTTTTCCATGAAAAGTCACACTTATTTACCACCACGAGTTGTAAAATGAATAGAAAATATAGTCAAGACATTGACAAGGTTAGAAATAATGATTTGTATTTGAAATAATAATTTTTTCCAGATATTCAACCTGCTCAAAGGAAGGTCAGTTTTATAGCTTCTCTAACCAGCTAAAGTGTTTTCAGCTGTGCTAACATGATTGCACAAGGGTTTTCTAATCATCCATTAGCCTTCTGATGCAATGAGCAAACACACTGTACCATTAGAACACTGGAGTGATAGTTGCTGGAAATGGGCCTCTATACACCTATGTAGATATTGCACCAAAAACCAGACATTTGCAGCTAGAATAGTCATTTACCACATTAGCAATGTATATTAGATATTAGAGTGTATTTCTGATTAGTTTAAAGTTATCTTCATCGAAAAAAAAGTGCTTTTCTTTCAAAAATAAGGAAATTTCTAAGTGACCCCAAACTTTTGAACGGTAGTGTACATATATAGATATATAGATATAGATAGATAGATAGATAGATACAGTTAGGCCCAGAAATATTTGGACAGTGACACAATCTTCATGATTTGGGCTCTGCATGCCACCACATTGGATTTGAAATGAAACAACTACAACGGAACTGAAGTGCAGACTTTAAGGTTTAATTCAAGGGGTTGAACAAAAATATATGATTAAACATGTAGGAATTGTAGCTATTTTTATACAAACGCTCCTCATTTCAGGGGCTCAAAAGTAATTGGACAAATAAACATAACCCTAAGTAAAATGTTACTTTTCAATATTTTGTTGAGAATCCTTTGCAGGCAATGACTGCCTGAAGTCTGGAACCCATGGACATCACCAAACGCTGGGTTTCCTCCTTTGTGATGCTTTGCCAGGCCTTTACTGCAGCTGTCTTCAGTTGTTGCTTGTTTGTGGGTCTTTCTGCCTTAAGTTTTGTCTTGAGCAAGTGAAATGCATGCTCGATTGGGTTGAAATCTGGTGATTGACTTGGCCATTGCAGAATATTCCACTCCGTTGCTTTAAAAAACTCCTGGGTTGCTTTTGTAGTATGTTTTGGATCATTGGTGAAGCGCCGTCCAATCAACTTTGCTGCATTTGGCTGAATCTGAGCAGAAAGTATATCCCTATACACTTCAGAATTCATCCGGCTGCTTCTGTCTTTTGTCACATCATCAATAAACACAAGTGACCCAGTGCCATTGGAAGCCACGCATGCCCATGCCATCACATTGCCTCCACCATGTTTTACAGAAGATGTAGTGCTTTGGATCATGAGCTGTTCCAATTCTTCTCCAAACTTTCTTCTCCACATCATTCTGGTACAGGTTGATCTTAGTCTCATCTGTCCAAAGAATGCTGTTCCAGAACTGGGCTGGCTTCTTCAGGTGTTTTTTGGCAAAGTCAATTCTGGCCTTTCTATTTTTGAGGCTGATTCATGGTTTGCACCTTGTGGTGAATCCTTTGTATTTACTCTCATGAAGTCTTCTGTTTATGGTAGACTTAGATACTGATACACCTACTTCCTGGAGAGTATTCTTCACTTGAGTGGATGTTGTGAAGGGTTGTTCTTCACCATGGAAAGGATTATGTGATCATCCACCACTGTTGTCTTCCGTGGAAGTCCAGGCCTTTTTGAGTTCCCAAGCTCACCAGTGCACTCTTTTTTTTTTCTCAGAATGTACCAAACTGTTGATTTGGCCACTCCTAACATTTCTGCTATCTCTCTGATGGATTTCTTCTTTTTTTTCAGCCTCAGGATGGTCTGTTTCACCTCCATTGAGAGTTCCTTTGACCCCATGTTGTGTGTTCACAGCAACAGCTTCCAAATGCAAACACAACACCTGGAATCAACTCCAGACCTGTTAACAGCTTAAATGATGACAGGTTAACAAGGGAAGAGCCCATGCAGCCTTGTTATTTTTTTTTATTTTTTTTTGCAGCCTTCTGAGTCAGTTGTCCAATTACTTTTGGTCCCTTGAAAAAGAGCCGGCTACGTATTAAAGAGCTGTAATTCCTAAACCCTTGCTCTAATTTGGATGTGAATACTCTCAAATTACAGCTGAGAGTCTGCACTTTAACCCATATTGATTATATAATTGTATCCTGAATATGTTTTCGTAAACAGCTAAAATAACAAAACTTGTGTCACTGTCCAAATATTTTTGGGCCTAACTGTATATATACAGTATATACAGTATATATATATATATATATATATACTGTATATATATTCAAGATTCAAGATTCAAAGGTTTTATTGTCAATACTACCATACGTGCAAGACATACAAGAGAAATGAAATTTGACTTGACATTGGGCGCGCTCTATAAGCGCATCCCAAAGCTGCGGCAGCCATGAAGGCGCCAGTCATAGAGGGTAAAGAAGGGAATGGGGGGGGGGTGACACAATGGGCAGAGAGAAAAAAGCATTGTTAATCAAAATAAAGCTCATTTTATGACCAAAATTGTGATTACATAGAAAAAAACTCTCTAATGCACAATTAGCAGACAATATACTGTAGATCACACAATAACAAAGCAGCGAGAGAGACAGTGTGTGTAGTCAGCATATGATCAGTATGATGCAGTGTGGATGTGTCAGTCGCTATTGAACAGCAGAGGGCACCCCCTGGCAATGGATGGATGTTATAATCATGTGTTCCACATAAGCATGTCCAGAGTCTATCTCTCCTCGTGCATGCAGATGGCAGAGTTCTGTAGACACATGATAACGCTGTCCTTGAAGAGCTCAGTCTGCTTGAACAACAGCAATTGTTTGTCGATTGTTTGGGTTAAGAGAAGCCAGCCACCTCTTCTACCTTATCTTCATCGAGGAGGAATGTAAACAGGGCACCAAAAACAAGGTCAAATCTGCACAGTGCACTCAGAGAATTTTCCTCTCTCATGCCATTCTGTGCTTCATAATTTCCATATACAGGCTTAAAAACATTCCCTGGAGAGCACTAGCGACTCGAGATGTATTCCACCATCTGAATCAGTTACCATTCAGTTCACCATGCTGCTATTTGTGCACTCCCCAACTGGTCGAATTTGATGAAGGAGCTTTGCCTGGGCCCGCATTTTGAACAGCTCTCCCACCTTCCTCAATTTCTGATACATCAGGAAACTCCAAAGCCAAAGTAGAAGTCCTGTGATCATAGCCAATAGATGTCTTCTGCATCTCCAGTCGAATCACACAGACACATGAGTTCCCAATGTCCATGAGTCTCCCCCCATGGGTTCCCCCTGACCCGATCTTCTTTTAAAGTGGTGTCAATCACATTTAAGCCACTTTCCAGATCCATAATTTCCGTTTGGATTAAGATTCAGCCAGAAGAAGAGCGACAAAAACACAGACAAAAACGCAACATTGCAAGCTGGGATCAGAAGGGAGTAGGATTAGGAGGGAGAGGAGGGAGAAAAGCGTGAACTCTCTCTGAATGCCGGAAGAAGAAATATACATATATATATATATATATATATATATATA
The DNA here is from genome assembly GCA_020510985.1 of Pholidichthys leucotaenia. NCBI lineage: Eukaryota > Metazoa > Chordata > Actinopteri > Cichliformes > Pholidichthyidae > Pholidichthys > Pholidichthys leucotaenia. Next base: position 492,754,780 of record CM035837.1, read on the forward strand.
TATATATTTTTTTTTTTCTCTTTACATTAACCCTTTAACTGCAAAGATTAAATGGACGGGTCGTGCGTCCCCAGTGGCACAGCGCAGCAACTGCACATGTCAACTTATTGACTGAGTTGTGTAATTTATATAGCTGCCACAACATTATGCAAATTAGATGTGTAAATTTATTCTTATCTGAAACTTTGGATCATATTCTACATGTTTCTAATTGACAGTAAGTCATTATGTCTTGTAACGTTCAAGTTATAGCCTTTGAAATCTGAACTATTTTATTGACAAACTTTTTTACCACTCTTGACCACTAGGAAGGGGGGGCGGGGCTTGAGTTGCCTTACATTACCCCAGGCACCACATGGCACCTCGGGCAGGTGCCATGTGGGTTAACTAGTAATTTAGAATGGTTAATAGTTGCTACTCCTCCTTCATGACCAGAACTTCTGCAAATTTGACAGTTTAAATAACCAGAGGGAGTTAATTCATTTAAACCAGCATAATCCTCTTGCCCTAACCAAGTCTCTGTAAGGGATATTAAATCAATGTGATGATCAATTAATAGATCGTGGACTAGCAGAGACTTGGGAGTTAGAGACCTAATATTTAACAAATCACATTTAATTTTTAAATTATGAGGAGCAGAGGCCAAGTATTCGATTTAGAGGCTATATGTTGAATCTGAGTTTTATCAGCTTTTTGTTTAATCACTTTAGGATGCTTATACATTATATTTTTGTTTACTTTAGAGGGAACAGACAGTGGTTCTCTGATGGGGAAAACAGGGGCTAAGTTGAGGGGTGGTGGATGCAGAGCAGCGGCAGAGAGATGTGTAAGACTGTGACTCTGCTTTCTTGTCCAAACTCTGAGTAGTAGTCAAGGCTTTGGAATTTTGGATAAATTTTGAATAAAAATGATGCCAGATTGTTCAATTAAAGAGACTCACCATCTAGATAGATAGATAGATTTGTTTATTTGACAGGGACAGTGCAATAAACATAGACAATTAATCAATGACAATCAATCTGATGTGTTGCACAGAGTGTATAGCTATTAGCTAATTTGCAACTCTTGTCCCTGGATGGGCTTTGGAAAGGAGAAACAAGTAAAAAAAAAAAAAAAAGAAAGAAAGAAAAGGAATACACAATAACCACATACATCAATGCAAAAAACATAAATACATTATAAATACACAATTATAAATATTATAAATATTATAAATACACAAATATAACAACCTGACTCACATTTGCCTATTTTAGGCCTCCCTCCCTTCGTCACTCACTATAAACAAACACATTCATTCCTTCCCTTCATTCACTCTCACCCTGCAGACAATCATTTCATACATGGGTACATTCTTGTTTATTTTTCAGCCAGTTTTTAACCTTTTTAGTGAATGTTTTAAAGTCCGTTATTATTTTAATTTCATTTGGCATTGTGTTCCAGATGTGACTGCCCTTTATAGAGAAAGCTGTTTGTCCAAATGTGGTTCTGCGGTGGAATATTTTACAGTTATTGTTAGCAGAACTCCTGGTGGCTCTGCTGCTGTCCTGTCTTTGGATGAAACCAGCAAGTGGCTCAGGTGCTGATTTATGGAAACATTTAAAAGTTAATTTCAGTAAACAGAGGTCAATGAAACTCTCAAAACTCAATAGGTTGTATTTTTTTTTAAATATTACAGTGATGCCACCTAATGGGCTTTTTGTCCAAGATTTTTAGGGTTTGATTATATAATGAACCTATATGTCTTATTGTGGAAGGGGCTGCTTGAGCCCAGACTGTCAAACAGTATGATATATGAGAAAAAACCATAGAATGCATATACAGTACTGCAGGTTCGTAAGGTATGTAATATCTAATTAATTTAAAGCAGTTCAGATTTTTTTTAACTGTTTTTGAAATTTTCTTTATATGAAGATTAAATTTGAGTTGAGGATCTAGTACAACGCCAAGGTATTTGAATTCTGTAACTAAACTGATGTCATGATCATGTATATTAACTTTAAAACATTGCAGGTTATGTTTTTTGATTGAAAAGCACATTGAAACTGTTTTCTGAAGGTTCAGCAATAGATGGTTCTGGAGGAGCCACTCTTGGACATCAACCATACTTGTAGACAGTACATCTGCAGCCTGTGCTGGAGTCTTGGCAGCTGTGTAAATAACTGCATCATCTGCATAAAGCTGGCATGTTGCAGCAGAGCAGTGTAGCAGCAAGTCATTAATAAAAATGCTGAAAAGTAAAGGACCAAGAATGGACCCTTGTGGGATACCCATACGGTTATTTAAAAGTGAGGATTTATCCTGGTGAACTTTTACACACTGTTTTCTATTCTGGAGATAAGATGCAAACCAGTATAATGTATCTGGGGAGAAGTTAAAAGATACCATCCATCCATCCATCTTCTACCGCTTTTCCGGAGGTCCGGGTCGCGGAGGCAGCAGTTCAAGCAGAGAAGCCCAGACTTCCCTCTCCCCAGCCACCTGCTCCAGCTCTTCAGAGGGGATACCAAGGCGTTCCCAGACTAGCTGGGAGACATAGTCTCTCCACCGAGTCCTGGGTCTGCCCCGGGGTCTCCTCCCAGTGGGACGTGCCTGAAACACCTCAAGTGGGAGGCGTCCAGGAGGCATCCTAATCAGATGCCCATACCACCTCAACTGACTCCTTTCAATGTGGAGGAGCAGCGGTTCTACTCTGAGCCTCTCCCGGATGACTGAGCTCCTCACCCTATCTCTGAGGGTGAGTCCAGCAATCCTACGGAGAAAGCTCATTTCAGCCGCTTGTATCCGCGATCTCGTTCTTTCGGTCATAACCCAAAGCTCGTGACCATAGGTGAGAGTAGGAACGTAGATTGACTGGTAAATCGACAGCTTTGCCTTAGAACTAAGCTCCCTCTTCACCACAACAGACCGGTACAACGTCCGCATCACTGCAGATGCTGCTCCAATCCGTCTGTCGATCTCTCGCTCCATTTTCCCCTCACTCGTGAACAAGACCCCAAGATACTTAAACTCCTCCACTTGGGGCAGGAGCCTGTCCCCAACCCGGAGAGGACAATCCACCTTTTTCCGGCTGAGGACCATGGACTCGGACTTGGAGGTGCTGATTCTCATCCCAGCCGCTTCACACTCAGCGGCAAACCGTCCCAGCAAGAGCTGTAGGTCATTGCTGGATGAAGCCAACAGGACAACATCATCTGCAAACAACAGAGATGAGATCCTGTGGTCACCAAGCATGACACCCTCCATTCCCTGGCTGCGCCTAGAAATCCTGTCCATAAAAATTATGAACAGGACCGGTGACAAAGGGCAGCCCTGGCGGAGTCCAACTCTCACTGGGAATGACTCCGACCGAGTGTTGGCAATGCGAACTAAACTCTCACAACGGTCGTACAGAGACCGAATAGCTCGTAACAACAAGCCCGATACCCCATACTCCCGAAGCACCCCCCACAAAAATCCACGAGGGACGCGGTCAAATGCCTTCTCCAAGTCCACAAAACACATGTAAACTGGTTGGGCAAACTCCCACGAACCCTCAAGAATTCTCGAGAGGGTAAAGAGCTGGTCCGATGTGCCACGGCCAGGACGAAAACCACATTGCTCCTCCTGAATCCGAGGTTCGACCAACGGCCGGACTCTCCTCTCCAGTACCTTGGCATAGACCTTCCCAGGGAGGCTGAGGAGTGTGATCCCTCTAAAGTTGGAGCACACCCTCCGGTCCCCTTTTTTGAAGAGAGGAACCACCACCCCGGTTTGCCATGCCAAAGGCACTGCCCCCGACCTCCACGCAATGTTGCAGAGGCGTGTCAACCATGACAACCCAACAACATCCAGGGCCTTGAGGTACTCGGGGCGAATCTCGTCCACCCCCGGGGCCCGGCCACCAAGGAGATTTTTAACCACCTTGGCGACCTCAGCCCCTGTGATAGGCGAGTCATCCCCCTCGTCCCCAAACCCTGCTTCCTCTGTGGAAGGCGTATCAGTGGGCCATAAGTGGTTGGTGGTTAAAAGATACCATTTTGGATAAAAGCAAACTGTGGTTTACAGTATCGAAAGCCTTTTTGAGATCTAGAAAAACAGCTCCTACCACATTACCCCTGTCCAAGGACTGTTTGACATTTTCAATAAGGCAACAATTTGCTGTTTCTGTTGAGTATCCTGGTCTAAAACCAAATTGATGTGGATGAAGAAGTTGACTGTCTTGTAAGTAGTCTATCATCTGTGTAGCTACAACTTTTCCAAGAATCTTAGACAGGACTGGTAAAATAGAGATTGGGCGGTAATTGCATATATCGTCTTTACTGCCTGATTTATGAACTGGTATGACGACAGCTTTTTTCCAGCCAGATGGAAATGTACTAGACCTAATGGAGAGATTAATGAGATGAGTCAGTGGTTTGATTAATATTTTGCTGTGTGTTTTGAGAAAGGAGGTGCTCATGTTGTAGATATCATTAGTTTTTGAGTTTGACAGTGTTTTAACAATACCAGCAATTAACTCATTTACCTCATCGATGTGAAAAGAATCTGTTGGAAGTATTGAATTTGTGTTGTTGAGCACATTTGGCGGCACAAAGTTTTTTGTCAAGTCTTCCACAGAGCCCACAAAATATGAATTAAATTCATTTGCCAATGTAGCCTTGTCACTGATGGTCTTGCCATTGATTCTAAGTTCCTTTACCCCCTTCTGAACATTTTTTTTATTAGTTAAGTTATTTAAATGTCTCCATAGGGAACTGTTGCTACCCTTTGCATGAGCTATTAGTTTATTGTAATAAGATACTTTTGATTTTCGCAGCTCTTGTACCACTTTATTTCTTAAACTTTTGTACACAAGGTGATTATTTTGCAGTTTAGAGGTTAATGATGTTTTCAATGCAGAGTCTCGCCTCTTCATAAGTTTTCTTATTTCATTATTTAACCATGGTAGGTTAATCTTCTGTTGTCTACGTTTAATTTGCTTTGTAAATTTTTCTATGGACTTAGTAATTGTTGCAGTTATAAAGTTACAACAATCATCTACTTCGTTTATTGACATGAGCTGCTCCCAATTTTGATTCTCTAAGTAATGTTCAAACTCCTCATTTTTTGATTTGGGAATAATAAAATTTGGTTTGTCAATATCAACTCCTCCAAAATACTGTAGTCGCTTTTTAGTGAGTTTTCTGACAGCAAGAACCAGGTTATGATCTGAGAGACCAGTTACAAGATTATAGGTTCTGGTTATTCGTTCTGGTTTATTAGCGAATACCATGTCAATAAGTGTTCTCGATTGTTTGGTTATCCTGGTGGGTCCTTTGATCATTTGTTTGTAATTAAATTTAGTCATGAGGCTTTTCAGTTTCTGTTTTTCCTTATTATCAAGGTCAAATCTGCACAGTGCACTCAGAGAATTTTCCTCTCTCATGCCATTCTGTGCTTCATAATTTCCATATACAGGCTTAAAAACATTCCCTGGAGAGCACTAGCGACTCGAGATGTATTCCACCATCTGAATCAGTTACCATTCAGTTCACCATGCTGCTATTTGTGCACTCCCCAACTGGTCGAATTTGATGAAGGAGCTTTGCCTGGGTCCGCATTTTGAACAGCTCTCCCACCTCTCCCTAAAGTGGGATGGACGCTGTTTCGCCTAATAAAATCAGTTTTTCCCCAAAATGAGTTCCAATTGTTTGTAGTGATCCGCATTGTGTGCCTCTGTTCACTAATTATCATCCTCAGCGGTGCCTGCTTTCACACCTGCTCTCTCCAATCAGGCACCCTTTATTAAGAGTGCATTCCTGCACTCCTGCACGGAGATGACAACACTCCTTGGGTGAAGCCACTCACGTCCTGACTCGCCCTTCTCACCTACTGGGAGTTTCGCCTCCCTTCCTCTCATCGTTCTGCATCTGTTCCTCTGGGAGCTTTGCCTCCCCAACTCAGCAATAAGCTAGCATCTTTGAATGTTTCATCTCCTATTCCTACCCCTCTCCTCCTCTCTCCCCTGTGCACAGGCAAACTTACCTCTGTTCTAGGCGGTGGACGACCTCTGTTCCAGGCGACGGACCGAATTCCTCCCTATGAGCTGGAGGTCACTTCCACTCCCTGCACACATGCACCCAAGCACCTCACAGCAACAACAAACAACAGCAACAAACAAGAGGCGAGGCATACTGTATGTGTGTGATAAACGGGTACATACTGTACGTATATACAGTGGTATGAAAAATGTAAAAGGTATGCCCCCTTCCTGATTTCTCATTTTTTTGTATGTTTTTCAACCTTAAATTTTTCAGATGAATGAATGAAAGAATCTTTATTCATTCATGCATTCATTCATTCATTCATTCATTCAGATCATCAAACAATTTTAAATATTAGACAAAGATAACACAAGTAAGCACAAAATGCAGTTTTTAAATGAAGGTGTTTACGATTAAGGGGGAAAAAAGCCAAACCTACATGGCCCTGTGTGAAAAAGTGACACCCCCCAACCTTCCCAGTAAAAACAAATATTAACTGTGGTTTATCACATCTTTGGAAAGCTGAGTTCAATTTCTCTAGCCACACCCAGGCCTGATTACTGCCACACCTGTTCTCAGTCAAGAAATCACTTAAATAAGACCTGCCTGACAAAGTGAGGTAGACCAAACAATCGTAAAAAGCTAGACATCATGCTGTGATCAAAAGAAATTCAGGAACAAATGAGAAACAAAGTAACTGAGATCTATCAATCTGGAAAAGGTTACAAAAGCATTTGCAAAGCTTTTGGATTCAAGCGAACCACAGTGAGAGCCATTATCCACAAATGGCAAAAACATGGAACAGCGGTGCACCTTCCCAGGAGTGGCCGGCCACCCAAAAATACCACAGCAGCGCAATGACGATTCATCCAAGAGGTCACAAAAGACCCCACAACAACATCAAAAGAACTGCAGGTCTTACTTGCCTCAGTTAAGGTCAGTGTTCATGACTCCACCATGAGAAAGAGACTGGGTAAAAATCGCCTGCATGGCAGAGTTCCATGATGAAAGCCACTGCTGAGCAAAAAGAACATAAAGGCTTGTCTCAGTTTTACCAGAAAACATCTTGATGATCCTCCATTCTGCCTACTTTCATCCAGTATGTCACGTGCCACACAGAGACAATAAAACATTGGACTTATTTTATGCAAACACCAATAAGGCTTCCACCTCATCACCTGTTCTCCCCCTTGTAAGATCTGATCACAACTTGGTTCACCTCCTGCCCTTGTACAAACTCCTGATACACTGAAACAACCTCCAGTTATCTGCACAGTGAAGATACGGTCCAAGGAGGCGGAGGATGCTCTGAAGGACTGTTTTGCATCCACTGCGTGGAAGAAGCTCTTTCATTCACATGGTGAGGACATCAACGGCCTCACACACACCATCACAAATCCCATCAATTTCTGTGTGAACACCGTATCAACCAAGACAATACGGTGTTTCTCAAAGAACAAACCCTGGATCAACCCTGAGATAAAGTCATTGCTGAAGGAGAAGAAAAGGATACTCAGGATGGGAAACAAGGAGGAGCTAAAGCCTGTACAGAGAGAGTTAAGGAGGAAGATCAGAGAGGGGAAGGACAGCTACAGGAAGAAGATGGAGGACAAGCTGAAGCAGAGTGACATCAGCGGTGTCTGGAGAAGCCTCAAAACCATCTCTGGGCACCAGAATACCTCCTCCCAGACCGCGGGGGGTAGGGAGTAGGAACCTGAACAGGTTTGACCAACTGCCCTCTTCTCCGCCTGCCCACGGACCACTGCTGTCTCCACCTTCATGTAGTCCCGCTGTCCACGGCCCTCCCCCCACCCCCTTGTACATCCCCCACTGTTTTGCCACCATAGACCCAACACCCCCCATCCCACCACACAGCCCCCCTGCCCCAACCTGACTCTCACTAAGACCCAGGTGAGAGCTGAGCTGAAGAAGATCAAGGCAAGAAAGGCTTCAGGTCTGCACGACATCAGCTGGAGGCTCCTCAAGTCCTGTTCAGGTCAGGTATGGGGGATCATGGAGCACATCTTCAATCTGAGCCTGAAGCTGGGGAGGGTACCACAGCTGTGGAAAGCACCCTGCGTGGTACCCGTGCCGAAGTCTCCGCACCCCAAGGACCTGAACAGCTACAGACCAGTGGCGCTCACATCACACCTAATGAAACCCTGGAGAGGCTGATCCTCACCCACCTCCACCCCCTGGTTGGACCAGTGATGGAGCCACTTCAGTTTGCCTACCAGCATGGCATCGGGGTGGATGATGCGGTGATCTTCTTCCTACACCATTCCCCGTCCCACCTGGAGAAGCCTGGGAGCACTGTGAGGATCATGTTCTTTGATTTCTCCTTTGCTTTCAACACCATCCAACCACTGATTCTGAGGGACAAGCTGCTGTATGCAGGGGTGGTCCAGCACCTGTCATTGTGGAGCCTGGACTACCTCACAGACCGGCCACAGTTTGTGAGGACCCGAGACTGTTTCTGACGCCATCATCTGCAGTATGGAGGTCCCCAGGGAACAGTTCTCGCTCCTTTCCTGTTCACCCTCTACACTGCTGACTTTACACACAATACACTGCCATCTACAGAAGTTCTCTGATGACTCTGAAATTGTTGGCCTCATGTCCGAGGGGGATGATGCAGAGTACAGAGGACTTATCAAGGACTTGTGGACTGGTGCCTGTGGAACTGCCTCCAGATTAATGCAAGGAAAACCAAAGAACTGGTGGTGGACTGATCAACATCCAGGGAAGAGACATTGAGATGCTAGCATCTTAAAAGTACCTGGATGTTCACCTGAACAATAAACTGGACTAGTCACACAACACCAACCCGCTCTCCAAGAAGGGGCAGCGCACGCTGTTCCTCCTGAGGAGACTCAGGTCTGTTGGAGTGTGGGGGACACTCCTGAAGACCTTCAATGATTCTGTGGTGGCATCAGCCTTTACCTATGGAGTGGTCTGCTGGGGCAGTGGCACCACAGCACCTGGGAGGAAGAGACTGAACAAGCTGATCAAATAAGCTAGCTGTCTTCTGGGGCGACACCTCGATCCAGTGGTGGAGATAGGATAGGATAAGATAAGATAAGCCTTTACTAGTCCCACAGTGGGGAAATTCCAGGAGAGAGAAGGACGGTAGCTAAAGCTTTCATCTCTGCTGGAGTCCAAGTCCCACCCCATGCAGAACATGCTGAATGCACTGAGGAGCTCATATAGTGGTGGGAAGTGTCATCCTAAGTGCTTGAGGGAGAGGTTCTGCAGGTCCTTCCTACCTAGGGCTGTCAGACTTTATAATCTAACCAGTGCTGCTCATAGACGCCGTATTAAACGTTGCAACTTTGCACAATAGAGATCGTCCCCTCCAATACACAACTAAGACAATTACAATTTTTATTGATGGTGGAAACAACACTGTTCATTCAAATGTGAAATTCAATTCAATTAAAATCAACTTTATTTGTATAGCGCCATATCACAACAATAGTCATCTCATAGTGCTTTCAAATGTAGGGGAAACCCCACAATTGCAGAAAGACCCCAGCAATCAGGTGATCCCCTGTGAGCAAGCACTTGGCGACGGTGGAGAGGAAAAACTCCCTTTTAACAGGAAGAAACCTCTAGCAGAACCAGCTCAGGGAGGGGCAGTCATCTGCTGCGACTGGCTGGGGGGTTAGGGGATAGAGAAGATGAAAAGAACAGACATAAAGAGAGCAAACATTAAAGGAGAGAAGCCAGATACATTGAAATATATGTATTGTATTGAAATAAATATGAAATATACTGTCTGGGTCCATATTTATATTCTGCCAGGAATTTTAACTAACTAATGCTGTTGATACCATCTAGCTGCAATGCTCCTGCACTGTGTATATAACTGTGTACATATGTATACAGTGGGGCAAAAAAGTACTTAGTCAGCCACCAATTGTGCAAGTTCTCCCACTTAAAAGATGAGAGAGGTCTCCAATTTTCATCATAGGTATACCTCAACTATGAGAGAAAAAATGAGAAAAAAAAAAATTCCAGAAAATCACATTGAAGGATTTTTAATGAATTAATTGGTAAATTCCTCAGTAAAATAAGTATTTGGTCACCTACAAACAAGTAAGATTTCTGGCTCTCACAGACCTGTTACTTCTTCTTTAAGAGGCTCATCTGTCCTCCACTCATTACCTGTATTAATGGCACCTGTTTGAACTCGTTATCAGTATAAAAGACACCTGTCCACAACCTCAAACAGTCAGACTCCAAACTCCACTATGGCCAAGACCAAAGAGCTGTCAAAGGACACCAGAAACAAAATTGTAGGCCTGCACCAGGCTGGGAAGACTGAATCTGCAATAGGTAAGCAGCTTGGTGTGAAGAAATCAAATGTGGGAGCAATTATTAGAAAATGGAAGACATACAAGACCACTGATAATCTCCCTCCATCTGGGGCTCCATGCAAGATCACACCCCGTGGGGTCAAAATGATCACGAGAACGGTGAGCAAAAATCCCAGAACCACACGGGGGGACCTAGTGAATGACCTGCAGAGAGCTGGGACCAAAGTAACAAAGGCTACCATCAGTAACACACTACGCCGCCAGGGACTCAAATCCTGCAGTGCCTGACGTGTCCCCCTGATTAAGCCAGTACATGTCCAGGCCCGTCTGAAGTTTGTTAGAGAGCATTTGGATGGTCCAGAAGAGGATTGGGAAAATGTCATATGGTCAGATGAAACCAAAATTGAACTTTTTGGTAAAAACTCAACTTGTCGTGTTTGAAGGAGAAAGAATGCTGAGTTGCATCCAAAGAACACCATACCTACTGTGAAGCATGGGGGTGGAAACTTCATGCTTTGGGGCTGTATTTCTGCAAAGGGACCAGGACGACTGATCCGTGTAAAGGAAAGAATGAATGGGGCCATGTATCGTGAGATTTTGAGTGAAAACCTCCTTCCATCAGCAAGGGCATTGAAGATGAAACGTGGCTGGGTCTTTCAGCATGACAATGATCCCAAACACACTGCCCGGGCAACAAAGGAGTGGCTTTGTAAGGATCATTTCAAATAAGTATTTGGTCAATAACAAAAGTTCATCTCAATACTTTGTTATATACCCTGAGACAAAAAAAAATCTTTCAACTCCCTCCAAAGATTTTCTATGGGGTTGAGATCTGGAGACTGGCTAGGCCACTCCAGGACCTTGAAATGCTTCTTACGAAGCCACTCCTTCGTAGCCCGGGCGGTGTGTTTGGGATCATTGTCATGCTGAAAGACCCAGCCACATTTCATCTTCAATGCCCTTGCTGATGGAAGGAGGTTTTCACTCAAAATCTCACGATGCATGGCCCCATTCATTCTTTCTTTTACACGGATCAGTCGTCCTGGTCTCTTTGCAGAAAAACAGCCCCAAAGTATAATGTTTTCACCCCCATGCTTCACAGTAGGTATGGTGTTCTTTCTCCTCCAAACACGACAAGTCGAGTTTTTACCAAAAAGTTCTATTTTGGTTTCATCTGACCATATGACATTCTCCCAATCCTCTTCTGGATCATCCAAATGGCACTGCAGGATTTGAGTCCCTGGCGGCGTAGTGTGTTACTGATGTAGCCTTTGTTACTTTGGTCCCAGCTCTCTGCAGGTCATTCACTAGGTCCCCCCATGAGGTTCTGGGATTTTTGCTCACCGTTCTCGTGATCATTTTGACCTCACGGGGTGCGATCTTGCGTGGAGCCCCAGATGGAGGGGCAGATGGATTCAGTCTTCCCAGCCTGGTGCAGGTCTACAATTTTGTTTCTGGTGTCCTTTGACAGCTTTTTGGTCTTGGCCATAGTGAAGTTTGGAGTCTGACTGTTTGAGGTTGTGGACAGGTGTCTTTTATACTGATAATGAGTTCAAACAGGTGCCATTAATACAGGTAATGAGTGGAGGACAGAGAAGCCTCTTAAAGAAGAAGTTACAGGTCTGTGAGAGCCAGAAATCTTGCTTGTTTGTAGGTGACCAAATACTTATTTTACCAAGGAATTTACCAATTAATTAATTAAAAATCCTTCAATGTGATTTTCTGGATTTTTTTTTCTCATTTTGTCTCTCATAGTTGAGGTATACCTATGATGAAAATTGGAGACCTCTCTCATCTTTTAAGTGGGAGAACTTGCACAATTGGTGGCTGACTAAATACTTTTTTGCCCCACTGTAAGTCTACCATAAAGAGAAGACTTCATGAGAGTAAATACAAAGGATTCACCACAAGGTGCAAACCATGAATCAGCCTCAAAAACATAAAGGCCAGAATTGACTTTGCCAAAAAACACCTGAAGAAGTCAGCCCAGTTCTGGAACAGCATTCGTTGGACAGATGAGACTAAGATCAACCTGTACCAGAATGATGGGAAGAAGAAAGTTTGGAGAAAAATTGAAACAGCTCATGATCCAAAGCACTACATCTTCTGTAAAACATGGTGGAGGCAGTGTGATGGCATGGGCATGCATGGTTTCCAATGGCACTGGGTCACTTGTGTTTATTGATGATGTGACAAAAGACAGAAGCAGCCGGATGAATTCTGAAGTGTATAGGGATATACTTTCTGCTCAGATTCAGCCAAATGCAGCAAAGTTGATTGGACGGCGCTTCACCAATGATCCAAAACATACTGCAAAAGCAACCCAGGAGTTTTTTAAAGCAACGAAGTGGAATATTTTGCAATGGCCGAGTCAATCACCAGATCTCAACCCAATCAAGCATGCATTTCATTTGCTCAAGACAAAACTTAAGGCAGAAAGACCCACAAACAAGCAACAACTGAAGACAGTTGCAGTAAAGGCCTGGCAAAGCATCACAAAGGAGGAAACCCAGCATTTGGTGATGTCCATGGGTTCCAGACTTCAGGCAGTCATTGCCTGCAAAGGATTCTCAACAAAATATTGAAAAGTAACATTTTACTTAGGGTTATGTTTATTTGTCCAATTACTTTTGAGCCCCTGAAATGAGGAGCGTTTGTATAAAAATAGCTACAATTCCTACATGTTTAATCATATATTTTTGTTCAGCCCCTTGAATTAAACCTTAAAGTCTGCACTTCAATTCCGTTGTAGTTGTTTCATTTCAAATCCAATGTGGTGGCATGCAGAGCCCAAATCATGAAGATTGTGTCACTGTCCAAATATTTCTGGGCCTAACTGTACACAGTGTGGAGAGTTGTGGCTGAATGGAATAAACAGCATAACCGTCTACTTAGTTATCCTACATAGTATGAATATGTACCCATACATATTGTCACCCTCCGTAGCGACTGATATTGTCCTAGTTGTATACTGGAGGGGACCATTGTGTAAGTCTATTGCGTCTTTTGCATTCAATACTATTAGGTCGTCACGTTTTTTTGCTATCTCTGCGAGCAGCCCTGCTTAGGTTATACAGTCTGACAGTCGTAGGTAGGAAGGACCTGCGAAACCTCTCAGTCACGCACCTAGGATGATGTAGTCTACTGCTAAATGAGCTCCTCAGTGTGTTCAGTATGTCCTGCATAGGGTGGGACTCAGACTCCAGCAGAGATGGCAGTTTAGCCACCATCCTTCTCTCTCCTATCTCCTGTACTGGGTCAAGGCGTTGCCCCAGGACAGAGCTAGCTTTCTTGATCAGTTTGTTCAGTCTCTTTCTGTCCACTGCTGTGATGCTGTTGCCCCGGCAGACCACTCCAAAAGTGATGGCTGATGCCACCACCGTGTCATAGAATGTCTTCAGGAGCACCCCTTGTACACCAAAAGACCTGAGCCTCCTCAGTAGGAACAGCCTGCACTGTCCCTTCTTGTAGACTGCGTTGGTATTGTGTGTCCAGTCTAGTTTATTGTTCAGATGAACACCCAGGTACTTTTAGGATGTCACCATCTCAATGTCTTATGTTTACTGGTGCTGTGAGGGGTTGTCCTTGCCTGTGGCAGTCCACCACCAGCTCCTTAGTTTTCCTCATGTTGATCTGGAGGCAGTTCTGATGGCACCAGTCCAAGAAGTCCTGGATAAGTCCTCTGTACTCAGCTTCATCTCCGTTGGAGATGAGGCCGATGATCGCAGAGTCGTCAGAGAACTTCTGTAGATGGCAGTGTGTTGTGTTGTGTGAGAAGTCCGCAGTATAAAGGGTGAACAGGAAGGGAGCCAAAACCGTTCCCGAGGGGGCCCCCGTGCTGCCGATGATCGTGTCCCGGGTTCTCACAAACTGTGGCCGGTTTGTGAGGTAGTCCAGGATCCATGATGAAAGATGCTGGCCCACCCCTGTGCACAGCAGCTTGTCCCTCAGGATCATCGGTTGGATGGTGATCTTATTATCTTATTTACTATTGCTCTTAGGGCTGCTATCCCTTTGTTGCTGCAATCCTTGAATTTCTCCATTGTGGGACAAATAAAGGCTTATCTTATCTTATCTTATCTGCCGCCACTGAGCCCCTCCTGGGGGCGGCAGTGGCTCAGGAGGTAGAGCAGGTCGTCCAACAACCACATGGTTGGCGGTTCGAATCCCACTCTCCCCGGGTATCCTGCCGTTGTGTCCCTGGGCAAGACACTTCACCCCAATTGCTCCTGGTGGGTCTGGAAGCACCATGTTAGGTAGCATGCCGCCATCAGTGTGTGAATGGGTGGATAGCAGGATCTGTAAAGTGCTTTGGTCATCAAGAGATGAGAATAAAATCGCTATACAAGTGAATACCATTTATCTTACATATAAGTGGGTATTTTGGCTTACACTTCAGGAGGAATAATTAATCTGATGAGATGGTAAAGGGGTAGGATTTAAATAAGTTTCACATCTTCCTACTCTTTTTTGGACCGACAGTACATGGTGTTTTTGGTATGGGCTAAAATTTATAATGTTTTGTTGTTGTTGTACTGTATGTTCGAAATAAATGTTCTAAACTGACCTAAACTAAATTATAACCCACTGTTAGCTACCAAAGAGGAAGTTTAAGATGCTGTCATCTACCTGCTGCAACAAGGCCATTTGCACCTGGATGGAGGAGGAGACATTGTGAGAATCATATTCTTTGATTTCTCCATTGCCTTTAACACTATCCGGCCAGTGCTGCTGGGTGAGAAGCTGCGGGTGGTGGGGGTCGACAGCTCTGTGATCTCCTGGATTACTGACTACCTGACAGGCAGTCCACAGTTTGTCCAGCTGGGCAGTGTCTTGTCTGATGTGGTGGTTAGTGATACAGGAGCTCCACAGGGGACTGTTCTTTCTCCTTTTCTCTTCATCTTATACACCACCGACTTTCAGTACAACTCCAAGTCATGCCACCTGAAGAAATTCTCTGATGACTCAGCTGTTGTTGAGTGTATAAGAGGGGGAGAGGAGGGAGAGTACAGGGCACTGATAAGACAGATTTGTGGAGTGGACCGAGCAGAATCACCTGAGGCTGAATGTCAGCAAGCCCAGAGAGATAGTGACTGACTTCAGGAAGAAGGCACGCCTTCACAACCATTGTGGATTACGGGGGTGGTTGTGGGGGTAGTGGAGGACTACAAATACCTGGGTGTCATGATCAGCAAAGGACTAGACTGAAAATCTAAGACCAATGCTGTGTACAAGAAGGGGATGAGCAGACTCTACTTCCTGAGGAAGCTGAGATCCTTCAACGTGTGCCACAAGATAGTGGAGGTTTTCTATCAGGCCGTTGTTGCCAATGCCATCTTGTCTGCTGCTGTCTGTTAGGGTAGCAGTATCAGAGCCAGCGACACCAACAGACGACAAGATTATCAAGAAGGCTGGCTCTGTGAGTGGTCTCAGGCCAGAGACCTTTGAGACTGTGGTGGAGAGAAGGACACTGAACAAACTGCGATCCATCATAGACAATCCTGATTGCCCCCTCCACCACACACAGGACTGACAGCAGAGCACTTTCTCCAGCAGACTGCTCCGCTCTGCTGCCAAACAGCCAGGTACATGAAATCTTTCTTGCCACATGCCATGTCACTGTACAACAACTCACTCTGATGTTGAATTCTGGTTATAACTATGCTGCTGCCATATGGTACCTTGCAGTATTGGTACCTCGTATTTCACCCTGTGCCTTATAATCCTTCTTTGTACAGTCACTACTATCCATAGTCTTATACGGATCATCATCTATTTAACCTAGTAGTAGTCTGTGTTGTATATCAAGTTATCTAACCATTTTACTTCCCTAGGTAACTTCTTTTTCTATTATGCTGTGTGTATTTCTGTTGGTTGGGTGGCCTGTGTCATTCTGCTGTTGCACTGTAATTTCCAAGTTTGGGATCAATAAAGTGCATCTATCTATCTATCTATCTATCTATCTATCTATCTATCTATCTATCTATCTATCTATCTATCTATCTATCTATCTATCTATCTATCTATCTATCTATCTATCTATCTACTGTATATATGTATCTATCTACCTATCTAAACACCTCTCTTCTCCTCTCGTGGGACCTGTGCTGATGGCTCAAAACTAAAAAAGAACTCTCTCAGATGTCATCATAACAAGGAAGGAAGCAGAAAAATAAGAGGTGTTTGCCAACAAGACTCGCCTGTGTCTGTGTGTCTTCCTTTCTGCCCTATCACTGGAACACAGGCAAAGCTTTGAAGGAAGGGAAAAAAGTGAATGTTCAGATCACCTTGTAAAGTCTCTGTATGCCTGAAAAGCAGGACTGTTATCTGTTTCCAGACAACAATGGCACATGTGCGCATAAACCCCTCCAGGACAGCTTTTGCAGAAATGCATGAGGCATCTGACAGAAAGTTTCTAATTAATGCCTCGGGGTGACAGTAGCAATACAGTAGTATGTAATGTTTGCAGCCAGAAGGCGGGAGATCCGTCGTTGGCAACGGCTCAATCCATCATCAATGTAGTATACAAGATTGTAGGACTATTTTAAATGGCTGCAACATAATCATTTATGTGCAGTCTACACCTGATCTGCTAGCAGATATTCATTTTTTCTACTAAATGTTTATGCCCACCAGCAGTTACTAGCATAGTCTAGCCTAGCATATGATGCTGGGTTAGGTATTCCACAGTGGATAAACTGAGATGAATTTACTGTTTGGAAAGAAATATGAATGATTTAAACAAGACTGGGCAAGACTCTCAATAAATTCTGATGCTCCAGGTAATAAAACCAATGTGGATTCACCAGAATGAGGAAGACTTGCTGTATCATTCCTTAGTTGATGGTTTGTGCAGTCTTTGTTTTAGAAAGTCAGACATTCTTGCTCATAAATAGACATTCTCATTAGTGTTTGAGCTGTTAGCTGACATGCAATTAGTCAAATCCCTAATGAATGGCAGACAAATGGAACCAAAAACAGATTGCCAGTAAATCAATCCCAAATCCATTGTTTGTTTTCAAGCACAGTGTATTATTGCTTATTTTCATTAAAAAAGAGTAGATAGAGGAGAAATGGACAAACACAAAATGAAAAAAAATGCTTCAGAAAGAGCCGAGCAAATGGATTTTTCCCCATCCTTCCGTGTAAAGTCACATCACACTGTTGCCCTGTCATTGGGGAATAACAAACTAAGGATGTCATGAATGCCCTTCTGGGCAGAAAGGTGAGACCCACGCGCTGAACAGGGAGTTTGGGAAATTTAATGAAAAAAGCAACAAACATAAAATTCTACACAATGCTGATAACACAAAGAAACAAACGAAGGAGAAAACTTACAGACTTTGCACACCAGAGAAAGGAAGGGCTCTGGTGGAGATGAGGAGAATGTAAACCAGGACAGTGGCAATTGAAAAAGAAAATAACTACCCTTAAATAGGGATCAAAACCCTGAAAAAAATGAATGACCGGTGTGGGTCTCTGAATGGCCAGGAGAAAGCAATGACATAAAATTTGGACCAGCTGAGAATAATGAAGAAGCCATCAGGGCTGACAGCTGGCAGGGCCACATCCACGCTGAGCAAAACCCCCAAAAAGCCACTGACAACTGTCAACCCCAAGACAAAGAACACAACAGAATACAAGCATAATGATGTGACCAAAAAATGGAGACAGGCAACTCAAAATCCAATAAACAAACTATAATTGTCATGACCCTCTGTGCGCTTTTATGCAGCTCATGGAGAGGGAGGGTGAAATAATGAGGATCTATATGCAGGGTTCACCACAACACATTTAATACAAAAAGAGAGACAAATCCCAAAAGGTAAAGACTGACAAAAAGCACAGAAAACTTACTGCTGGCGTTCGGGGGCTGGCATCGCCCAGTGAACGCATGGAGAGAGAGACATGTTAACCACGAATGCCCCCCAGAGCCGGGATCGCTACGAGGGTGCATAAGAACCACGGCAACATGGAGTGGCTAACACGTCGTGAACAGAGCTGACAATCAAACAGACTGACAACCCGGTGATAATTCTATGAACCAGCAGTGCGTGACTGGCAGATGGCCACTTAAGTACACACACTGCTGGTGATGGTATGATGAGGAGCACTTGGGCGAGGACTGGGAAAGATAATCAGTAGGAGTGGGAATCAGCTGGCAATAATGAGAGACAGGGGGCATGGTCGGATGGGCAGACTGTCAGCCAGAGTGAAGCTACAGAGAGCCAAAGAGGACCGCCTCACAGCTGCTGGCCCGAGAGCAGTGGCTAGGGATACAGAAGCACACTGAAATACATAGTATACATACATAAACAGCGGCACCTAAGCCCACAGGGAGGTCAGGACCGAGCAAGGGAAAACCAAGACGGCTCAGTTCCTGACAGATCCCCCTCTTTAAGGGGTGGATTCCCAGACACCCAAGGTAACATCCCGAGGACCCCCCCACCCAGCAGAAACAAACAACAAGAACCCGGGTGGCAGGCAGGGGGAAACAGAAAAGGAGGGAACACAATACCCCACCCAGGGCCCACAATTAACCCCCCCAAGTCCACAGGCAAGGAGGCTCGGGGGGCTGCCCAGAGCCCCAATGCCCAGCAGGCAGTCCAGTGAAGAGAGTCTTGTGGCCTGCCGGAAAACACGGGGCGTCTGGCTCAGAGACTCAGTCCCTCCAGCAGTCGGCCAATGTTGTAGCACCACCAGGACAGGGGGGGGAGCAGGAGGTGGCCTGCCCATCGGGAGGCTCACTGGTGGGTGACCAGACCGTAGGGAGGGATCCCCCATGGCATTGGGCAAGGAGGAGAAGGGGGCCACGGCATCCTTAGGCTGACCCGCAGCACCCTCGGTGGTCTCCAGCTGGAGCCATGTAGCACCCGCGGTGGACTCTGGCTGGAGCTATGTAGCACCCGTAGTGGACTCCAGCTGAAGCCATGCAGCACCCGCAGTGGACTCCGGCTGGAGCCATACAGCACCCGCAGTGGACTCCGGCTGGAGCCATGTAGCACCCACGGTGGACTCCGGCTGGAGCCATGTTGCACCCGCAGTGGATTCTGGCTGGAGCCATGTAGTGCCCGCGGTGGACTCTGGCTGAAGCCATGCAGCACCCGCAGTGGACTTCAGCTGGAGCCATGCAGCACCCACGGTGGACTCTGGCTGGAGCCTTGTAGCACCCGTGGTGGACTCCAGCTGAAGCCATGCAGCACCTGCATTGGACTCCAGCTGGAGCCATGCAGCACCCGCAGTGGACTCCAGCTGAAGCCATGTAGCACCCGCAGTGGACTCCAGCTGGAGCCATGTAGCACCCGCGGTGGACTCTGGCTGGAGCCATGTAGTGCCCACGGTGGACTCCGGCTGAAGCCATGCAGCACCCACAATGGACTTCAGCTGGAGCCATGCAGCACCCGCAGTGGACTATAGCTGGAGCTCTGCAGCGCCCACGGTGGCTCAAGGCCGGAGCTTTGCAGCACCCGCGGTGAACTCTGGCTGCAGCTCTGCAGCACCTGCGGTGGCTCCAGGCTGGAGCTCTGCAGCACCTACGATGGACGCCGACTGGGCCAGTGTAGCCACCCTGGTGGACCCTGCGCTGAAGCGTGACATCCATGACAGGTCCAAACAGGAGCACAGCACCGACTTCAGGCTGATCCTGGGGCAGAGCCCCCACGAGGGTCCTAAGCCAGAGCATTGCACTCACGGAGGCTCAGCTTGCGGAGGTTCCCATATGATGGCCTCAGGCAGTAGGGCAGCTGGACCCACAACGTTGTCAGGCAGCGGACCTAGTTCCAAGGAGACCCCTGGTGATGATGGCTCTTCTCCGGCGACCCTAGAAGAGAACTCAGGAGCGGGAGAAGAAACCAGGTTATTAGGGTTGCTGGCAGTGGCAGAGCCTGGCGAGGGGAGTTCAGATGCAGCTGCACGCAGCACCTGACTCTCCTCCCCTAGAGCCAGACAAGATCTCTCTAAAACTGACATCAGCAAAACAAGAGAGAAAACCTGCCTGAGTTTTAGCACCACCACTGTCCAGGACACCGTCGATCCCGGTGATGAAGACTTGGGCCCGGCCTCCAGGAGGTCCGACTCCGTCTCCCAATCTTGCTGCGACCGTCCCCGCAACTGGCAAGATGGTGGCGGCAGTCCCACAGTCCTCAGGTGAAATAACCACCACTGGTGTGTCTGCGAGTCGGGAGGTGCTGGATTAAGGGGGGTAGTGCCTCTTGGCAACATGGGCTCCCCTGGGCGGGGGGACGTCTTTGGGCATGGGGGTCCCTGGGGCGGGCCCGCTGTGGGGGTGCCTGGGGGGACTCGAGCCGTGGGGCGTGGGCTGGTCTCCACCCCGGGGGGTGGGGTCGCTGGCCTCCTGGTGCCTGGGGCCTAGGGGTGGGCACTGGCCCCACTGGGGGGGGGGGGGGGGTCCGGGGGTATGGGCTCACTGCGCCGGCCGCCCAGCGGCCTGGCCTCCCTTAATCGTCCCTCCGGGGGCAGATGCCTGGATTTCCTGGGGCTTGCTGACCTCAGACGTTTGTGCCCTGTGGAAGGTTGGTGGCCTGCTCGGGGTTCCCGGGGGGAGAGCTGCTGCAACCGGCCTTCCGCTTCATATGTTTTCTGACAAACCACTCACATGCACACACTTATTTTCCCCGCGTTCTCAGATATATGCACGCAAACATACACGCACAAGTGTCTCTCCTTTAACAGGTGCAGAAACCAGACTCGTGTTGAGACATTTTCGGTGGAAGAAGCAGTTTGTCTTTTGTTTGTTTTAGTTGTTGGTTTGTTTGTTTTGTTTTGTTTTTTTTTGTTTTTTTTTGTCTGTTCCCCTCCCTTTTCTTCTCCCCCTCCACATGCTTCCTTTCCTTCTTCCCCATTCTGTTGGGTCTTCCATGGGTAAAATAATTAAAATAAAGTGTTAAAAGTTATTACAGGAGGAGTTTACAACAATATACTATAGACAGTTAGGTACTGTATAAGCTCCTCTTGGTAAAGTAAATCTGTTTTGGCACAATAAGGGTGACAGATCCTTGTTCTGTTTGCCTAGCTGCCTGACAGGACAAGGGAAAAAAAAAATAACCATCGCTGGAGAAGAATCCAGCGAGGAGGCTGGAGACTGGCTCCGTGTAGGCTCTGGAGCAGAATCCTTCAGGGCCTCAAGCTCCTCCATCGTCCGGGGGCTAGGTTCCGGGGCCAGCAGACACTCAGGGGAAATAGGAGCAGACACGGAGAGGATAGGGAAAAGGTAAGCATTGGCAGCTGAAGGAGAGGACTCAGCGGACTGCTGGAACTGAGCCTCTCCCTCGGGAGACAGACAAGGTTTAAATTAATTAAGTTCAATTAGATGAAAAACCCCTTGCCTCTCATCCCGGCATGTGATGCTCGCAGCTGCAGCTGGCTTGCAGTCACCCTTCTCCATGTCCATGATCATACCGGCCCCTTCCAACGGTGACGGAGAAGCCAGATCCAAAGCCGCTGACTCCTCCGGCATAACTGCAGGGGACAAGCTCCATGCTGGCTCCGGAGCGGAATCCTCCATGGCCCCCAGCAACTCCATCATCCGGTGACTCTGCTCACACTCAAGGATTGATGGAGAAGACACGGAGAGGACGAGTGTAGCATCAACATCCCCTCAGACTAATCCAGAAGATCACTTTTCTTCATTCTACAGGAATTTCACCTTTCTTCATTCTACAAGAATCTCACATTTTGTAGCGGTTTGATTCAACCCCCACAACACACAGACAGAACACAGAGACAGTCAGCTCGCACTCCTGGGTTTTTTCCGCTGCATGCTGCGTTTACAGCCGTGAGGTTAAATTGTCATCCATGCATTGTGTTCAGGCATCCTGTCTGTACCTCTGATATGCAAATGCCCAGATTAACTGCTGTGAATGTCTTTGATCTATTGTTTGAGTTGAGTATATAAGCTGCACTGTGCTGTAAATCTGCCTCTCAATCTCACTTCTGCAACTACAGCTGCTGGACACAGACATTGTGTCCTCCTTCTCTGAGAGCCATGGGCTCACTCTCGGCGCGCTTGCACGGTGCCGGGAGCGGAGCTTGTGACGGCGGTATGATAATAAAACTCTACTTAAAACCTCAGCATCGCTGCCTTATTTTATCATCCGCTGCACTGGTGACCCGACGCTGAAACGAACACGCTGCCAGCGAACGCAACACCCGGCGGTGATTCTCCGACGACAAGCGAACGCGGCAGCCTGACTGATCTGCCCTCCCTTCTGCTTCAGGGAGACCTCAACGCGGAGTTTCCAGGCGTTTACAGCCGTGAGGTTAAATTGTCATCCATGCATTGTGTTTATGCATCCTGTCTGTACCTCTGATATGCAAATGCCCAGATTAACTGCTGTGAATGTCTTTGATCTATTGTTTGAGTTGAGTATATAAGCTGCACTGTGCTGTAAATCTGCCTCTCAATCTCACTTCTGCAACTACAGCTGCTGGACACAGACATTGTGTCCTCCTTCTCTGAGAGCCGTGGGCTCGCTCTCGGCGCGCTTGCACGGCGCCGGGAGCGGAGCTTGTGACGGCAGTATGATAATAAAACTCTACTTAAAACCTCAGCATCGCTGCCTTATTTTATCATCCGCCGCACTTTTCTTCATATTAAAGCAACTCTTACTCAGGGCCTGACCAAGAATGCTGTGCCTTTCCCAGGACCCCAATGTAAACAGTTGCCCTCTTGGAGAGATGGTAAGGATCAGAATTTGCTTTTAAAGGCTTAAATGGACCATAAAAACTCTGGAGTCCAGATCTCAAAGTAAACAGTTCATGTTGATAGCATCCACCCTACAGGATGCATCTTCTACTGCTTTTCCGGAGGTCCGGGTCATGGAGACAGCAGTTCAAGCAGAGATGCCCAGACTTCCCTCTACCCCGCTACCAGCTCCAGCTCTTCAGAGAGGATACCAAGGCGTTCCCAGACCAGCTGGGAGACGTAGTCTCTCCACCAAGTCCTGGGTCTGCCTCGGGGTCTCCTCCCAATGGGACGTTCCCAAAACACCTCAAGTGGGAGGCATCCAGGAGGCATCCTAATCAGATGCCCATACCACCTCAACTGACTCCTTTCAATGTGGAGGAGCAGCGGTTCTACTCTGAGCCTCTTCCGAATGACTGAGCTCCTCACCCTATCTCTGAGGGAGAGTCCAGCAATCCTACGATGAAAGCTAATTTCAGTCGCTTGTATCCGCGATCTTGTTCTTTTGGTCATTACCCAAAGCTCGTGACCATAGGTGAGAGTAGGAATGTAGATTGACTGGTAAATAGATGGATGGATGGATAGATAGATAGATAGATAGATAGATAGATAGATAGATAGATACTTTATTTCGAACAAAAAAGTACAACAAAAACAAAACAAATGACAAATGCAATAAAGTAGCAGTATACACTGTTCGAAAGGGAGAAGGAAGAAGTGAACACTTAATTCCATCTCCTCTTTTCCATAAATACACCCATGTGAATTATATACAAATTACCACCTTTAAGACCCCAAGCAAACAATTTACTGTATTTTTTACATATCAACATTAACACCCATCCATCCTAACATACATTGATGTCCATACATCAAAACCAGCCTCAAACAACACAGATATACACAGTGCTGTCCCACCCACCATTCCATAGTGTCCCATAATGTCCCAGAGTGAGCATAGTGAATCGTACATATAAATACTACACTTCTAACACATATCCTTTCAGCAAATAATGTTAATACCTCTTTTTGAATTGATTTCTGTTTGTACATAGTTTCAGTTCCGGCTCCAGACTGTTCCACAAATCCACCCCACAGACAGATATGCACATACTTTTCTTGGTTGTTCATATCTTGGATTTTGTAAAGTTTAAGTCTCCTCTAAAATTATGATCATTGTGTCTTTTTTTTAAATATTTTTTGCATATTAGTTGGGAGTTGATTATTAATTGCCCTGTACATTACTTGTGCTGTCTTAAATTTAACTAAATCAATGAACTTTATGACATGTGACTTTAAAAACAACGAACTGGTATGGTATCTATATCCTACATTCTTTATTATCCTTATAGCTCTTTTTTGTAATCTGCATATTGACTGTAGGTTGGTCTTGTAGGTATTTCTCCAGACTTCTACACAGTAGTTAAGATAAGGTAAAAACAGTGAATTGTGCGGTAAGACCAATGATTTATAGTTCAAGATGTGTCTTGTCTTCCCCAGTATGCATATACATTTTGCTAACTTGGCCCGGATGTGACTGATGTGAGGTTTCCTGCAGATTTTATTGTCTAGCGTCACGCCCAGAAACTTATTTTCCTGTACTGTTTCTATTCTGGTATCATCTATCGTTACCATTATTTCATGATTTATTTTAGAATTTCCAAACAACATAATCTTTGTTTTTTTTAGATTTAGAGATAATTTATTTTTGTTGAACCACTGCGTTAACTTTTTCATTTCAGTTGTGACTACCTCTAAAACCTGTTGCAAATTCTCACCAGTGCAAAGGATATTTGTGTCATCCGCAAACAAAATAAATTTCAGAATTTTTGATACTTGGCATATGTCATTTATAAACAAAATAAAGAGTTTGGGTCCCAAAACTGACCCCTGGGGCACACCACAAGTGATGTCCATGAAGGGTGATTTGTGCTCACCAATTTGTACAAATTGCTGTCTGTTTCTTAAATAACTTTCCGCCCAACTCAGTCCTACCCCTCTTATCCCATACCTTTCCAGTTTCCTTAGTAGTATTCTGTGGTCAATGGTGTCAAAAGCTTTCTTTAAATCTATAAATACTCCTACAGCAACCTTTTTTTTTAATCTATACAACTAGTAATTTCTTCTATAAGTTCGATCAGTGCCAAAGCACTGATCACGGTGCACGGTGGCGCAGTGGTTTAGCACTGCGGCAGCACAGTTTTACCCTCGGCCGGGGGACCGCGGGGATCATGAGATCGTGGGTTCGATCCCAGCCCCCGACCAACAGTGAGCTGTGTGGAGTTTGCATGTTCTCCCCGTGTTGCGCGGGTTTACTCCGGGATTTCTCCGGTTTCCTCCCGCATACCAAAAACATGTAGGTTTAGGGCGCTCGCGCACGCAGCGACCAGCAGCCGGTGGCTTGTCACCAGCCTGCAAACCAAGTCTACCTACGGGTACAAATAAGTAACAAAAAAAAAAAAAAAAAAAAAAAAAGATGTAGATTTATCTGCTCTAAAACCATACTGGCTATGTGTAAGGAGGTTGTGTTTTTCAATGAAATCATCCAGTCTCTTAGTGAAGATTTTTTCAAGTATTTTGGAGAATTGTGAGAGTAAAGATACTGGCCTGTAATTTGTGAAAAGATGACTGTCTCCTGTTTTGTATAGAGGTATTACTTTTGCTATTTTCATTTTGTCTGGAAATGTACCAGTTTGAAATGACAGGTTACAGATGTGGGTGAGTGGCCTAACAATTCCTTCAATTACTTTTTTTCACTATTGTCATGTCAATTTCATTGCAGTCCGTTGATTTTTTGTTCTTAAATTTACTCACAGTCTCGATAATTTCCTTTTCAGTAACTGCACCCAAAAAGATTGTGTTTGGATTTCTATCTTCTATTTCATTCACAGAACCACTGTGGTTTGTTACTGGTGTCACTATTGATTTTGCTAATTCAGGACCAACGTTTACAAAAAATTTATTGAAACCACTGACCACATCCTCCATATTATTTATCAAATTGCCATTTTCAATAAAATATTCTGGATAATTAGCATTCTTAGGTCGATTTCTAATAATCCCATTGAGTACTTGCCATGTTCCTCTTAGGTTATTTTTGTTATCCTCTAATATTCTTTTGTAATATTCTTTCTTACAGGTCCTCATTATATTAGTAAGCTTATTTTTATATCTTTTATATTTGATCTCAGCTTCCACCTTTCTGCATTTAATGAATTGTTTATATAATGTATTCTTCTTTTTACATGCATTTATTAACCCCTTGGTGACCAAAGGAATATTTTTTTGTTGTTGTTGTCTGTCACTGTATTGTTTTATAGGACAGTTTTTATTGTACAATTCTTGAAATATTTGTAAAAAATTATCATATGCTTTATTTATGTCATTTTCATCATAAACTATCTTCCAATCTTGTATTAATAATTCCTTTGTCAGTAAATACATTGATTCTTCGGTTCTTATTCTTTTATATTTAATATTTTTGGTATACTTTTTCTTCCTATAATCACATTGATAGACAACAAAAATGGCAGGTGGTCACTGATATAATTCAATAAAAGCCCACTCCTGATATTATTTTCCATAATGTTTGTGAATATGTTATCTATTAGTGTGGCACTGTGTGATGTGATTCAAATCAACAGCTTTGCCTTAGAACTCAGCTCCCTCTTCACCACAACAGACTGGTACAACGTCCGCATCACTGCAGATGCTGCTCCAATCTGTCTGTCAATACTCTCGCTCCAATTTTCCCTCACTCATGAATAAGACCCCAAGATACTTAAACTCCTCCACTTGGAGCAGGAGCCTGTCCCCAACCCAGAAAGGACAATCCACCTTTTTCCAGCTGAGGACCATGGACTCGGACTTGGAGGTACTGATTCTCATTCCAGCTGCTTCACACTCAGTGGCAAACCATCCCAGCAAGAGCTGTAGGTCATTGCTGGATGAAGCCAACAAGACAACATTATCTGCAAACAACAGAGATGAGATCCTGTGGTCACCAAGCATGATGCCTTCCATTCCCTGGCTGTGCCTAGAAATCCTGTCCATAAAAATTATGAACAGGATCGGTGACAAAGGGCAGCCCTGGCGGAGTCCAACTCTCACTGGAAATGAGTCCGACCGAGTGTTGGCAATACGAACCAAACTATCACAACGGTCATACAGAGACCGAAAAGCTCGTCACAACAAGCCCGATACCCCATACTCCCGAAGCATCACCAACAAAAAAAAAAACAAAACATGAGTGATGCGGTCAAATGCCTTCTCCAAGTCCACAAAACACATGTAAACTTGTTGGGCAAACTCCCACGAACCCTCAAGAATTCTCAAGAGGGTAAAGAGCTGGTCCAATGTGCCACGGCCAGGACAAAAAACACATTGCTCCTCTGGAATCCGAGGTTCGACCAACGGCCGGACTCTCCTCTCCAGTACCTTGGCATAGACCTTCCCAGCGATGCTGAGGAGTGTGATCCCTCTAAAGTTGGAGCACACCCTCCGGTCCCCTTTTTTGAAGAGAGGAACCACCACCCAGGTTTACCATGCCAAAGGCACTCCCCCCGACCTCCACCCAATGTTGCAGAGGCGTGTCAACCATGACAGCCCTACAACATCCAGGGCCTTGAGGTACTCAGGGCAAATCTCTTCCACCCCCGGGGCCCGGCCACCAAGGAGATTTTGAACCACCTTTGTGACCTCAGCCCCTGTGATAGGCAAGTCATCCCCCTCGTCCACAAACCCTGCTTCCTCTGTGGAAGGCGTATCAGTGGGATTGAGGAGATCCTCGAAGTATTCCATCCACCGCCCGATGATATCCCCAGTCAAAGTCAACAGCGCCCTATCCGCACCATACACAGTGTGGACAGGGAGCTGTTTTCCCCTCCTGAGCTTCCGGACAGTTTGCCAGAATCTTTTCGAGGCTGACCGAAAGTCTTGTTCCATGGCCTCACTGAACTCCTCCCAGCAACCACCCGAGCTGCACTCTGCTTGGCCTGCCGGTACACCTCAGCTGCTTCGGGAGTCCCACAAGCCAACCAAGCTTGATAGGACTCCTTCTTCAGCTTAATGGCCCCCCTCACCACTGGTGTCCACCACTTGGTTCGGGGGTTGCCACCACGAGATGCACCGACCACCTTGCGGCCGCAGCTCTGGGCCACTGCTTCAACAACAGAGGTGGAGAACATGGCCCATTCAGACTCCATGTCTCCAGACTCCCTCGGAATGTGGTTGAAGTTCTTCCGGAGGTGGGAGTTGAAGATCTCCCGGACAGGGGCCTCAGCCAGACGTTCCCAGCACACCCTCACTATATGTTTGGGTCTACCAGGTCTGAATGGCTTCCTCCCCTGCCATTGGATCCAACTCACCATCAGGTGGTGATCAGTTGACAGCTCTGCACCTCTCTTTACCCGAGTGTCCAAGACATATGGTCGCAGGTCTGATGACACGATAACAAAAATGATCATTGACCTGCGACCTAGGGTGTCCTGGTGTAAGTTTCTGTAAGGACAGGTATTAGCCAATCATCACCCAGCATATGCTGGGATCCAGCTCTTTCATTCCATTGGTTCCTTACAGGCAAAAGTCTGTTTGTTCATTGGACTAAAGTTCATAAAGCCCGCCCATGAAGGAAGACTATTGGCTTGAACTTTTGTCAATCCCCAGAAGCCCACAAAACTTGGTTGGAGTTATAAGGAAGGGAGAGACGCGATCACAGGAGAACAAAGAAGACTTCACTTCAGATCACTGCTACAGATCAAAAGATCACTTCTTCTACGAACACTACAGACTGCAGACCAGAGAACATGGAATATTGTGTTTGTGTAAACTTCTGTGTATTTTAATGTTTTTCTTTAAACGTCTAGGAATTAATTCTTTTCTTTCCTGAGCTCAAATCCTAATTCAGAGTCAAACTCCCATTCCTAGATGTCTATTTTTATAACTTTCTCCTGTTAAACTTTCTTTAAACTCACCGTTTTTAATTTTAACTTTATGTTTATTTTTATACATTTTTCTTTCAAGGACTGACCATCATACTAGAAGCTAATTTCAACTCCACGAAGTCGGAAAAATCTTTTCATTTTGCTATTGGATCAGATTCTGTAATTATTCTCGAATTTCCTTGGGAGAAGCCGCTGACCCATGGAGGCCACCACACGCCACTGAAGAAATCAACACGCCACGGAGAAGAGGAGACATCACCGCCATCTTGGCTGGACCTCAGCCTAACTGTGAGCAATACATTCAAAATCTCATCTTGTGACAATAAACTTTGAAAAAGTGCCATACCTTGCCCAAATATCTGCTGGCAAGATATTCTGGTTTTGGTGCCATCTACAAACTAAAGCTTCAAGAAGACTACAACAAAGGATCTCCACCACTCAATGGGTCACGTGAGCTTTAATCTTCATTCATCTGCTGAATAAAAGGTGTGAGATTTGAGAATAATTCTGCACCCGATCAGATACAAAATTAACGAGCAATTAATAAAACTCTTCTTTTCATTAAAATTCTGTTTTCATTTTCTTAAAAGTAATCCAGAATTTTCCATATAATTAGTTTAATTTTCCCCATAAATGTGTTTTGTTTTTTTTTCCAAGATGGCGCCCATAGTGGTCGACATGGTGCTACGCTGCCCTTTAATTTGTTTAATTTGTTTGTTTTTGTTCGTCGATTGTGTGTCTGCCAGCTCTTATACTCGTGAAGAGCTATTAAATATCAGGACTCTTACTCCCACAGACCTTCTCCCAGTTTTTTTAGCTCCTGCCGCCAATCTGATTCATTGTTTGGCTCAAAGAGTAAGATGGCGAAAAAGAGGAAAGTGAGGGGGGATTCTCGCTCGGCTGCGAAGGAGAGGCATGCGAACAGCCTTGCCTGGCATATTTCTATCCAATGCCAATTCTCTTTCGAACAAGGTAGAAGAATTAAGACTGCTGATGCGATTTAAGGACCTCGCTTCCTCGTCTGTCATCTGTTTCTCTGAGACCTGGCTTAAAAGGAGCATACCGGACAGCACGATCAGCCTCGAGGGATTTCAGCTGTTTCGTGCTGATCGCGTCACAGAGCTCTCCGGTAAGTCTATTGGAGGAGGAGTGTGCTTCTATATTAACAGCAGCTGGTGCTCTGATGTAACGGTGGTTTCACAACACTGTTCTCCCGACCTAGAATTTCTCTCTGTTAACTGCAAGCCATTTTATTCCCCGCGGGAGTTCGCATCATTTGTTTTGATCGCTGTGTACGCCCCTCCCGACGCGGACGCGCGCGAGGCCCAGCGCGCGCTCGCAGATCACGTCCTACATGCGGAGCGGAATTTTCCAGACTCCCTGGTTATTGTGGTAGGCGACTTTAACCAGAGCAATCTGAGTCACGAGTTTCCCCGATACAGACAGTTTATTAAATGTCCAACCAGAGGAAATAACACGCTGGATCACTGTTACACTACAGTGAAGGACGCATATCGCGCTGTTCCCGCGCTGCGCTCGGACTGTCTGATCACGTGATGGTCCACCTCATTCCCACATACAGACAGAGACTGAAACTCACTAAATCTGTTGTGACCACCACGAAGAAATTGACCAGTGAAGCTGGAGAGAAACTGAACACATGCATGGAAATAACTGACTGGGACATGTTTAAAGGAGCCAGACATGATCTTAACGAGTACACAGACACTGTGAACTCATACATCAACTTCTGTGAGGAGAGCATTCTCCCATCGCGCACCAGGATGAGGTACTCTAATGATAAGCCCTGGTTCACTGCTAAGCTCAGACAGATCAGAAAAGAGAAGGAAGCCGCGTTGAAAAGTGGAGACAGGGACTGCTACAGGGAGGTTAAATATCGGTTTAACAGAGAGCTGAGGAGAGCTAAATCTGTGTATTCTGAGAGACTCCAGCAGCAGTTCACTGCTAATGACTCGGCTTCTGTGTGGAGAGGACTGAGGCAAATCACCAACTATCAGCCTCAGGCTTCTAAAGGTCAGGATGACAAAGCCCTTTGTCAAAAAATGTCCCAACATTACGCCCGTTTTGACACCTCGTCAGCTGTGTCCAACTGCCCCACTCCACCCAGCCCCACTGCCTCCTCAACCCCTAATTCATCAAAAGCGGTCCCCCCCCTCCTCCTCCCCCCCTGCCCTTGTCATCAGTGAGCAGGACGTGCACAGACAATTCTCCAGACTGAACCCACGCAAGGCCCCCGGGCCGGACGGTGTGTCTCCCTCCACCCTGAGACACTGTGCGAAAGAGCTGGCTCCTGTCTTCACAGACATTTTTAACACCTCCCTTAAGCTATGCCACGTGCCGACCTGCCTCAAATCCTCCACCATCATCCCTGTCCCCAAGAAGCCACGGATTACTGGACTTAACGACTACAGACCTGTAGCGCTCACATCTGTAGTCATGAAGTCCTTTGAGCACCTGGTCCTGTCTCACCTCAAGTCCATCACCACTCCCCTCCTGGACCCGCTGCAGTTTGCCTACCGTGCCAACAGGTCTGTGGACGACGCAGTCAACCTGGCCCTCCACTCCATCCTGCAGCACCTGGACTCCCCGGGAACCTACGCCAGGATCCTGTTTGTGGACTTCAGCTCTGCATTCAACACCATCCACCCCACTCTGCTCCAGGACAAGCTGTCCCTGCTGGGCGTGCCTGACTCCCTCTGCAGGTGGATCACCGACTTCCTGACGCACCGGAGGCAGCATGTGCGGCTGGGGAAGTCTGTCTCGGACTCTGTTAGCATCAGCATCGGATCACCCCAGGGCTGTGTACTTTCCCCCCTACTCTTCTCCCTTTATACTAACTAACCTGCACTTATATAGCGCTTATACCAACTCCTGCACCTCCTCCCACCAGTCTGTTAAGCTGATCAAGTTTGCGGACGACACCACCCTCATCGGGCTCATCTCCAACGGCGACGAGTCCGTCTACAGGAAAGAGGTGGCCCAGCTGTTGTCCTGGTGCAGCCACAACAACCTGCAGCTGAACGCTCTGAAGACAGCGGAGATGATTGTGGACTTCAGGAAAGTCACAACCCCCCTGCCCCCCCTCACCATCACAGGCTCTCCCATCACCATTGCAGATTCCTTCCGCTTCTTGGGCACCACCATCACCCGGGACCTCAAATGGGAGCCAACCATCAGCTCCCTCATCAAAAAGGCCCAGCAGAGGATGTTCTTTCTGCGGCAGCTGAGGAAGCTCAAGCTACCCACCAAGATGTTAGTGCAGTTCTACACGGCCATCATCGAGTCCATCCTCACCTCCTCCATAACCGTGTGGTACGCAGGAGCCACTGCCAGGGACAGACTAAGGCTGCAGCGCATCGTGCGCACTGCTGAGAAGGTGATCGGCTGCAAGCTCCCATCTCTCCAGGATCTGTACATCTCCAGGACCCGGAGGCGTGCAGGCCGGATCATAGCCGATCCTTCACACCCTGGTCACGTACTGTTTACCCCCCTCCCCTCAGGTAGAAGACTTCGGTCCATTCTGACTAAAACCTCCCGGCACATGAACAGCTTTTTCCCCTCTGCCATCAGACTGCTGAACATTAAGTGACTTATTGACTGTGCACTATATACAGCAGCTCATGTCGTTCATCACTGTTTTTCTGTTGCATTATCGACTGCACTGTGGTACCCCATATTATCTGCTTCTTGCTAATTTATTTAAAACTGCCTTGACTAGTATTACTCATTATTATTATTATTATTATTATTATTATTATTATTATTATTATTATTACTTATTATTCTACACTTATTGCATGTTTTTAGTCATTTAGTTTTTTAGTTTATCTCTTTATCTCATCATGTTTTTAATGTTGCGGCATGGCACCGAGACAAATTCCTAGTTTGTGTACTACATGAACAATGGCAATAAATCTGATTCTGATTCTGATTCTGTTCAGTTTTCCTTAATCCATTAACTTCAAACTGTTCTAAATTCAGCTTACATTTTCACCCTGGTTCTGCAAATGTTCACATTGTTAATCTATCATTTACAAGTTTAATTTAATGGTTTATGCAAATCATTTCATTGTCCTTTAATCATCATTTCATTTAATGACGACGTGAAAATGAGAGCAGTTGTTGGGAATTTATTTCACTCTGAGTCTGGTTTCAAAGCCCCAGTATCGAATTCACTAATATTTTGAGACTGATTATTAATTAATTTATTGAGTGATTAAACAGGTATAAAGTGAAATTAATGACTAAAGTGCTCTCTAAAGAGGTGAGCTGGTGCCCCGACGAGTGTTTACTATAAACTTTTTCTGCGTGTGGACCTGGAGTAAATCTCAGGTCCCGATACATTAATACAAATCAAATAATCTTTATACCTGATCATAATTATAAATCACATATCGCTACACCCCTTTCCTCCCCCCCAAAAAAACTAACATCAATCTCATGCCATGATAAAAATTTGTAATACAGCCCCCCACACACACACACACACACACACACAACAAACTTGTTCTTCCACACTGACACTGTATCTGTAGGGTATAAATTTGCAGA
The DNA here is from genome assembly GCA_020510985.1 of Pholidichthys leucotaenia. Lineage (NCBI taxonomy): Eukaryota > Metazoa > Chordata > Actinopteri > Cichliformes > Pholidichthyidae > Pholidichthys > Pholidichthys leucotaenia. The sequence goes on from CM035837.1 coordinate 492,788,321, forward strand.
ATATATATATATATATATATATATACATATATAATAAAATAATATATGGGTCTGCACGGTGGCGCAGTGGTTAGCACTGTGGCAGCACAGTTTACCCTCGGCCGGGGGATCGCAGGGATCGTGGGTTCGATCCCTGCCCCCGGCCAACAGTGATCTGTGTGGAGTTTGCATGTTCTCCCCGTGTTTGCGTGGGTTTACTCCGGGATTTCTCCGGTTTCCTCCCACATGCTAAAAACATTCAGGTTAGGGAGTTAAGGGGCGCTTGCGCACACAGTGACCGGCAGCTGGTGGCTTGTCACCGGACTGCAGAACAAATCTACCTACAGGTACAAAATAAGTCCAAAAAAAAAACAAAACATGAAGCCAATCAAAGTGTCACACTTTTATTAATATAACAAAACAATACAAATATGATAGATGTCATACACATACCAAAGAAAGTCCACTCCATATGAGGTCATATAAGGTCACCTTAAAAGTACAATATCAGTGTTATAAATGATCCAATGGCCAAAAAAAACATGACGGTAGGTTATCTAAAAGGTCAGGCAACCTAAAACATATATGCTGGGTTTTCTTATCTTTAGATGTGATAACTGCTCATGGTTCTTCTTGCCACCTCCAGCCCCGTTGGGGGCATATTTCAGGCAGGATGTACAAGCTGTCTCTACATCTTGTTATGTTCCTTTATGGTGCTGAAGGGCACATTCTGAAATATACAAAAAAGTATATATAAGCTATATATCTGTATTTATATAAACTATATATATACAAAATTATATTTATATAAATGCTTGATTTACTCATATGACATATGTTGTATATAAGTTTATATTTAAACACCTATTAGGTATTAACTTCAATAATTTTAGAAAGTTTGGTTCATCGAAAAACAAACTGTCCCTCTTCCCCTAAAAGTTCATTCTTACCATCAGGTCACTGGTCATCAATCTATTTTCCAAATACAAAAAAAATTAAAAAAAATAAAATAAATAAAAATGTAATTTTCCATATAGCATGAAATACATGTACGCATTATCCAATATATGCAACAAAGACCAAATAATTTATTTCAAAACAATGTATGTACCTGTGGCAGATCCTCCTCACATTTTCTTTGAGGATCACCCCTCCTACTTTTATCAGCTGCTGTTTCTGTGAAGTAAAAAAAAAAGAAAAAGAAATTGATAAAACTGCATGTATTTGTGCACAGATGAATGAGATGATACATTCAGTTAAATTGAAACTGATCACTTTCTAATGTAAAAAAAAAGTAAATTGCACTTAAACTAATATAAATGAACTATTCAACTTGGTGTATTTCAAAGAAATAATTGTAACTCATATGAGTTATAATTATTTCGTTGAAATACTGGAGAATGGGGAAAGAATGGAGAATATTCTCAATTCCCCCAGCCTCCACATACATTAAAAATAAAAAGGTCTATAGGCCTTGGTCAGATTGGTCAGAATTAACCTCTAAATCTAGAAAATATGCTATTGATGATTTTTTTTGTCTCCAACATTTCTTGAGCAACATGTATACAACTTTGTCCATGTACTACTATACTTATTGCATGATGTGGGATAAAAACTTTGATTAAAAAAAATAGCTTGGCCAGGTTGTGCTAAACAGGCATCGCCAGCCAGCGGGAGGGGGCTCCTTCTATGATCTAGCCTTCCAGATTGTAGCACTACACTAAAAAAAGTAAACTATTAGGGCTGTTGTGGTGGAGGGATTTCCCCTGCAGTGATGGTGGATAGCTCAACACTGCAATATGTGGTATTATTGCAAATGTTCTTAGGACCCTGTGGTCTGATTCCGATGATGGTCTGTGGGCTGATTCCATTTAAAAAAAAAATGATCATTTTCATAAAGCAGTGGTGGTAACTCTAGTATTTCAATCACAGGGTGTGTGGACTGGAGACTGCAGCAACATTCACCTTATTTAAACAGGACAGCTACTTTTAAAGTGAATCTTTTAAAACCAGAACAAAAAAAGCACAAGTTTTTTGCAATCAGCATGATCCATTGGTAAATTCACTTTAAACAATACAAAATGAAAACGCAGATCGTCACAGATTATGTAGGCAGGCCAACATGCTTGATCACTGGTATAATTTCGCCATGTGGAACGGGTATTGGGAATTTTGATTTATTTATGAAATTTTGAATAACAAAAACAACAAATCAGTAATGTATGCTGTTTTGTCATTATACATATAATATTTAGATTAGTGGATATGTTACAAATATTAAAAAAAAAAAATTCCCCCACTGCTCGTTTCACACGTGAGCACTGATAAACACAATACATGTAACAGATCAATTGCAAGAACAAAATATGGTCTTATCTGGGTATATTACATGCTCCTCAAAAGAAATAACACCCCTGATGTTCAAGATTTTCCTTACCTTTAAGAGGATTAATCTGATTCCCAATGAACAAGATATCTCCTTGTTTCGTTCAGGAAGTGTTCTTCTTCTTGGGTAAGGCAGACTAGATGCATCAATGGCATATTACTGTCCTCTACAGTTCATACATCAGGGTGGACGCTGTATCTCATATTCTCCCATACAATCCAGTTCTGGATTGTATGGGAGGCTGCACGGTGGCGCAGTGGTCTAGCACTGTGGCAGCACAGTTTACCCTCAGTCAGGGGATCGCGGGGATAGTGAGATCGTGGGTTCGATCCCACCCCCCGACCAACAGTGAGCTGTGTGGAGTTTGCATGTTCTCCCCGTGTTGCGTGGGATTTCTCCGGTTTCCTCCCGCATACCAAAACATGTAGGTTTAGGGCGCTCGCGCACGCAGCGACCGGCAGCCGGTGGCTTGTCACCAGACTGCAAATCAAATCTACCTACGGGTACAAATAAGTAACAACAAAAAAAAAAAAAATACAATCCAGTTCTGTGCAGAAACTCCAATAGTTTTGTAACTTTATTCCAGCTTTCCAGGTTCATCAAAGTGTGCATGTTAAAAACAGTTTCTCCAGCAGATCCCAGGTCTCCTCAAAAAAGTTTCCAAAATGACACTTGTTTGACGAAATGACAAAATGAACCATGGGATACATAGAACCAAATGTACAGGTACGCTGCTTGTTGAGCATCTGACCATGAATCAGTGCTGATACAACAATGATTCATCATGTTGTGTAGACAAAACAAATCAATGTTGAAACGTTGATTTTACATTGCAAAACGTCATGACATAGATCAACAAGAATACATCGCTGAATCAACATCTTGTGCCTGCTGGGAACAGCAGAATAATTCATAGCCATTGTTCACCGGACTTCGATGCCATGTCTTTCCTGTGGACACCTCGAGCTAAAAGCAGTAATTGTAACACCTGTTTATATTCCTCCACATGCTAACACTAGCTTAGTACTCAATCACCTCCAGCACATTGTCAGCAGGCAGCAAAGACATCACCCTGACACAGTTCACATTATTGCAGGGGATTTTAACAAAGCATGTTTAAAGACTGTACTCCCCAAATTCCATCAACATGTTAAGTGTCCCACAACAGGGGAAATAATACTGGATTATGTTTACAGCAACATTAAGCACCACTACAGAGCCACCCCCTCCCTCACCTTGGACAATCAGACCACTTCTTCCTGCTTCTAATACCTGCCTACACCCCCCTTAGGAAGAGTTCCCCCAACCAAACAAAACCTGGCCTGAAAATGCTCTCCTAGCTACAAGACTGCTTTGCCTGCACTGATTGAAGCATCATAGAACAGCAGGACCTGGACTCCAATACTGAGTCTTTTCTTTTCTACATTAAATGCTGTGTAGAAAATGTGACAGTGACCAAACACATCCGGGTCTTTCCAAACCGCAAACCCTGGTTGATCAGTGAAGTCCGGGCTCTGATCAGAGCCCACAACTCAGCCCTCAGGCAGAGGGACAGCTCTTTGCAAAGCACTGCCAGAACCAACCTGACGAGATGCATAAAATTCGCTAAGAAGGCCTATAGTAGGAAAGTGGAGGGCTTCCTCACAGACAACAACCCCTGACAGATGGGGAGAAGCATCCAGGCCCTAACCAAGTGCAGGGGCCAGTGCCCCCCAACAGACAGCAATCTCACTGTGGCAGAGGAGCTTAACAGCTTCTATGCTCAGTTTGAGCACACCTCCCCCCCAACTCATTCCCCCTCCCCCCTCTTCCCTCCCCCCTCTCTCTACAGGTGCACGGGGTGAGGAGGCAACTGAGAGCAGTGAACCCCCACAGAGCTGCTGGTCCAGACGGCATCCCAGGAGCGGTGGTCAAAGCATGTGCAGACCAGCTGGCAGGGGTCCTCACCAAGTTGTTCAACCTCTTCCTGATGCACACCACCATCGCCTTCTGCGTCAAAGGGCGCTTTTCCACTTGGCCCAGTTTGGCCTCATTTCGCACGGTTCGGCCCCCTTTGTCCACTTTTCCATTCGGCACCCAATGGCCTAACAGTTCTGTTATTTCGGAACTGTTCCACTTTTAGAGGCACCAATCGAGAGTAGGTCTGAAGGGTACCGGCACGATATCGTCACGCCACTGCTGGCCATTCATTGGTCTGGGCGTAGCGTCATAAGAGTGGGCGTTACGCTGACTTTCGAGAATCGCTTGCTAGCCGCCATTTGCAATTTTTCGTCAGTGAGCCCGCGAACAAGTGATATTATAAACAACAACAATAGAATGGCTTAACAGAAATAAGCAGAAATCTAACACTGCGGTCCAGCAGAGTTTCCTGTGCGTTTCGGCTGATGAGAGAATGCAGAGGGAAGCAGACTGAGCTTGCAGTGGGGAGCACAAGCAGACGCACCACAAAATAGACGGAGACGCACTGGGAATTAGACCCAGCCACCCGAATTGAATTGAATGTACAGCCGCGATGCACCCAACTTCAGCAGTTGAAGCTGTGATATTGTGATATACAGGACGGTGAGTGATGTGATATTCATGTTTTACGCTATTTTTTCCAACAGTGGAAAGTTCACTTAGGACAGACAAAAACTTAATTGTGTTTAAACGATGACCTAGCTCAATGCTATGTCTGTCCTTGTATGTTGCTTTTTTGTGTTGACAATATCTGATGAAATAAGCTAGTTGTAATCCTGGTTAAAAAGGTGTTTTTTGTTTTTTGTTTTTTTTACATGTTGCACTTTCGTGTTGTGCATGTACTTAATTTGTGTGTATTTCATTATAGAGTCCAAACAGGATCTGCTCGGAATGGCAATGTTTATATTATAACTGCATTATAATGACCCAGCAGTGTTTATAGGCAGGATTAGGGCAAGATGTATCATGTGTTGTATAACCATGATTGAAACAGAGGTCTGGGAGAATGACCTCCCCTCCTGTCTGTGCTCAGCGGTGTTGGGGTTGGGTGTGTTGAATAAAGCCTGTTCGTCGCTACCATCTGATCCTCTTCTTTGTGTGAACCTCGCCTACGTCACACTGGTGTCAGGGGTGGGGATGGAGCAAGATGTTGGCCAGGACCCGGGCGGGGGTACAGCGCCCGGCTGGGAACGGAGCACAGAGCTGAGACGCCGACTCCCGGAGTGGCTCGCTGCGATGGACGGACCAGCGCACCCTGCCTTCCACCTTTTTCAAGGCAGAGTAGGCCAAGCAGAGCAAACCAGCCCCGCTTCCCGCCCTTTTCAGGGCAGGACGGGCTGGCGATTCCAGGGCGATCAGGAGGATTGATCGACCGGGAGGCAACCGTCCCATCCATCCGGCAGCGGGCCAAGATTCCCCGCTACAATGGTGAGAACCTGTTGGATGACCACCTGGCCCAGGTCGAGTTGGCTGCCGTGCTGAACGACTGGTCACCGGAGGAAACCGCCATGCTGACAGTGAGGCTTCACAAGATGGCGCCCACAGTGGTCGCCATGGTGCTTCGCTGTCAATTGTGTGTCTGCCTGCTCTTATACCCGTGAAGAGCTTCTAAATATCAAGACTTTCACTCCCACGGACCTACTCCCAGTTTTTTTAGCTCCTGCCGCCGATCTGGTTCATTGCTTGGCTCGAAAAGTGAGACGGCGAAAGAGAGGAAAACGAGCGGGCGCTCTCGTCCGGCTTCGCAGGAGAGGCACGCGCACGGCTTTGCCTGGCATATTTCTGTCCAATACCAACTCTCTCTCTAACAAGGTAGATGAACTGAGACTGCTGATGCGTTTTAAGGACCTCTCTACCTCGGCTGCCCTCTGTTTTACCGAGACCTGGCTTAGGGAAAACACACCGGACAGCGCGCTGCGCCTCGAGGGATTTCGGCTGTTTCGTGCTGATCGTGACACAGAGCTCTCCGGTAAATCCTCAGGAGGCGGAGTCTGCTTCTACATCAACAGCAGCTGGTGCTCTGATGTAACGGTAATTTCCAAACACTGTTCTCCCGCCCTGGAATTTCTTTTTATTAACTGCAAGCCATTTTATTCCCCGCGGGAGTTCGCCTCATTCATCCTCACCGCTGTGTACGTCCCTCCCGACACGGACACGCGCGAAGCTCAGCGCGTGCTCGCGGATCACATCCAACACACGGAGCGGATTTTTCCAGACTCTCTGGTTATTGTGGTTGGCGACTGTAACCAGAGCAATCTGAGCCACGATCTCCCCCGCTACAAACAGTTTATTAAATGCCCCACCAGAGGAATAAACACGCTGGATCACTGTTACACCACAGTGAAAGACGCATATCGCGCTGTTCCCCGCGCTGCGCTCGGATTATCTGATCACGTGATGGTCCACCTCATTCCCACATACAGACAGAGATTGAAGCTCACTAAACCTGTTGTGAGCACTACGAAGAAATGGACCAGTGAAGCTGAGGAGAAGCTGGAAACGTGCATGGAAATAACGGATTGGGGCATGTTTAAAGGAGCCACTCATGATCTGGATGAGTACACGGACACTGTGAACTCTTATATCCACTTTTGTGAGGAGAGCATTCTTCCATCGCGCACCAGGGTGAGGTACTCAAATGACAAGCCCTGGTTCACAGCTAAGCTCAAACAGATCAGGAAGGAGAAGGAAGCAGCGTTGAAAAGTGGAGACAGGGGCTGCTACAGGGAGGTTAAATATCGGTTTAACAGAGAGCTGAGGAAAGCTAAATCTGTGTATTCTGAGAGTCTCCAGCAGCAGTTCACTGCTAATGACTCGGCTTCTGTGTGGAGAGGACTGAGGCAAATCACCAATTATCGGCCTCAGGCTCCTAAAGGTCAGGATGACAAAGCCCTTTGTCAAAGACTGTCCCATCACGATGCCCGTTTTGACACCTCGTCAGCTGTGTCCAACTCCCCCCCTCCCTCCAGCTCCACAGCCTCCATGATCCCTACTTCATCAAAAGCGGGCCCCCCCCCTGCCCTTATCATCAGTGAGCAGGACGTGCTCAAACAGTTCTCCAGACTGAACCCGCGCAAGGCCCCCGGTCTGGACGGCGTGTCTCCCTCCACCCTGAGACACTGTGCGAAAGAGCTGGCTCCTGTCTTCACAGACATTTTTAACACCTCCCTTAAGCTATGCCACGTGCCGTCCTGCCTCAAATCCTCCACCATCATCCCTGTCCCCAAGAAGCCACGGATCACTGGACTTAACGACTACAGACCTGTAGCTCTCACCTCTGTAGTCATGAAGTCCTTTGAGCGCCTGGTCCTGCCCCACCTCAAGTCCATCACCACCACCCTCCTGGACCCGCTGCACTTTGCCTACCGAGCCAACAGGTCTGTAGACGACGCAGTCAACCTGGCCCTCCACTCCATCCTGCAGCACCTGGACTCCCCGGGAACCTACGCCGGGATCCTGTTTGTGGACTTCAGCTCCGCATTCAACACCATCCGCCCTGCTCTGCTCCGGGACAAGCTGTCCCTGCTCAACGTGCCTGACTCCCTCTGCAGGTGGATCCCCGACTTCCTGACGGACCGGAGGCAGCATGTGCGGCTGGGAAAGACTGTCGCAGACTCTGTTAGCATCAGCACCGGATCACCCCAGGGCTGTGTACTTTCCCCCCTACTCTTCTCCCTTTATACCAACTCCTGCACCTCCAGCCACCAGTCTGTCAAGTTGATCAAGTTTGCGGACGACACCACCCTCATCGGGCTCATCTCCAACGGCGACGAGTCCGCCTACAGGAGAGAGGTGGCCCAGCTGGCGTCCTGGTGCAACAACAACAACCTGCAGCTGAACGCTCTGAAGACAGTGGAGATTATTGTGGACTTCAGGAAAGTCACAACCCCTCTGCCCCCCCTCACCCTCACAGGCTCTCCCATCACCACTGCTGATTCCATCCACTTCCTAGGCACCACCATCACCAGGGACCTCAAGTGGGAGCCGACCATCAGCTCCCTCATCAAAAAGGCCCAGCAGAGGATGTTCTTCCTGCGGCAGCTGAGGAAGCTCAAGCTACCCACCAAGATGCTACACAGTCACACAGTCACACAGTCTACACAGTCATCATCGAGTCCATCCTCACCACCTCCATAACTGTGTGGTACGCAGGAGCCACTGCCAGGGACAGACTAAGGCTGCAGCGCGTCGTGCGCACTGCTGAGAAGGTGATCGGCTGCAAGTTCCCATCTCTCCAGGATCTGTACATCTCCAGGACCCGGAGGCGTGCAGGCCGGATCATAGCCAATCCTTCACACCCTGGTCACGTACTGTTATCCCCCCTCCCCTCAGGTAGAAGACTTCGGTCCATCCAGACTAAAACCTCCCGTCACATGAACAGCTTCTTCCCCTCTGCCATCAGACTGCTGAACATTAAGTGACTTATTGACTCTCGTGCACTATGTACAGCAGCTCAACCAGACTCATGTCAATCATCACTGTTTTCTTCCTGCATTACCGACTGCACTATATGGTTCTCCACATTAGCTGCTGCTCGCGAATATATTTTAACTGCTGACCAGTATTACTCACTCTTATTCTACACTTTATTGCATGTATAGTTTATTTATTTTATTTTATCATGTTTAATGTTGCAGCATTGCACCGAGACAAATTCCTAGTTTGTGTACTACATGAACAATGGCAATAAATCTGATTCTGATTCTGAGGGAGAGGAGGAGGAGTTACGGCAGACCACGGCGGCGCGTCCACGGAGGAGACGGCCGCGGCGACGCGAGGAAGGGTGCTTCCGCTGTGCAGAGCCAGGGCACATCGCACGGTACTGCCCCGCACCCACCCCACGGGAAACTGGCCCCTCGCCGAGGTTAAATTAGAGTGAGGTAGCATGGACGGGGAAAGGCCGCCTCCCACAGATGCTTCCCCCGGTGGCGACATCACAGAGGCCCTCGACGCGCAGCAGAGTGAGCAGGACAGATCCGGTCTTTTCCCGGGCTTGGCAGGGGCTGGACGCCTGGACGCGGGTCAGCGGCCGCCTGGGAGGTCCTGGCAGCGGTGGGAGTCTTGACTCCCGCTGCCAGGGGAAGGACTGTGCGTAGTCCTACTGAAGCTGTTGGATGTGCTGGTCGTCGGCATTGAAGCCGCCCCCAACACCTGGATTGATTCGCGTTGGACTTCTGGGTTGGACTTTGATTTTTCTGGGGACAGAAACCAGTCCGGGGGGGAGCAGTGTAACGTTGGGGCCGTGTTAAGGGGGCAGGGATTTCCCAGCATGCTTTGCCAGCTGAAAACGTTACTGTGTGTTTGTTATTACTGAGTTATTATACTGCTGTGTCATTATAACGCAGTTATAATGACACAGCAGTGTTTATAGGCAGGATTAGGGCAAGATGTATCATGTGTTGTATAACCATGATTGAAACGGAGGTCTGGGAGAATGACCTCCCCTCCTGTCTGTGCTCAGGGGTGTTGTGGTTGGGTGTGTTGAATAAAGCCTGTTCATCGCTACCATCTGCTCCTCTTCTTTGTGTGAACCTCGCCAACGTCACATTATTTTTATCAGATCACTTCTGTGATCCTTTATGAGTTATAGTCATAATAGTGTATCTTGCACCTTGGGGAATGGGAGTTCTTCAGTCACCATTAGAATTTAGTTTATATGTGTAGTCTATAGTATTTCATCTTTAAACTCATTCAGTAATAGAACACATCATAAATATTTGAGACCCATTGTAGTGCTTCCTTTTATATTTTAACAATACAAGCACAAAACACCACCCACACTTGAAACCAGGGCGACACAGCGGTGGCTAAACTTTTATTGATGAGGGTATTTCACACCATCACAACAACTCAGTATCTAAACTCAGTGTAAATGGTGTAGAGATTGAAAGGGTATCCACAATTAAAATCCTTGGCGTAATAATCAATAAAAAACTGTGTTGGAAGTCACATTAATTATGTTAAAGGTAAAATATGCAAATCAATCGCAATACTGCACAGAGTGAAATATTTGCTTTATCAACCCACACTATAGACTTTGTATCATTCATTAATACTCCCATACATCGACATCCATCCATCCATCTTCTACCACTTTTCCGGAGGTCTGGGTCGCAGAGGCAGCAGATCAAGCAGAGAAGCCCAGACTTCCCTCTCCCCAGCCACCTGCTCCAGCTCTTCAGAGGGGATACCAAGGCGTTCCCAGACCAGCTGGGAGACATAGTCTCTCCACCGAGTCCTGGGTCTGCCCCAGGGTCTCCTCCCAGTGGGACGTGCCTGAAACACCTCAAGTGGGAGGCGTCCAGGAGGCATCCTAATCAGATGCCCATACCACCTCAACTGACTCCTTTCAATGTGGAGGAGCAGCGGTTCTACTCTGAGCCTCTCCCGGATGACTGAGCTCCTCACCCTATCTCTGAGGGTGAGTCCAGCAATCCTACGGAGAAAGCTCATTTCAGCCCCTTGTATCCGCGATCTCGTTCTTTCGGTCATTACCCAAAGCTCGTGACCATAGGTGAGAGTAGGAACGTAGATTGACTGATAAATCGACAGCTTTGCCTTAGAACTAAGCTCCCTCTTCACCACAACAGACCGGTACAACGTCCGCATCACTGCAGATGCTGCTCCAATCTGTCTGTCGATCTCTCGCTCCATTCTCCCCTCACTCGTGAACAAGACCCCAAGATACTTAAACTCCTCCACTTGGGGCAGGAGCCTGTCCCCAACCCGGAGAGGACAATCCACCTTTTTCCGGCTGAGGATCATGGACTCGGACTTGGAGGTGCTGATTCTCATCCCAGCCACTTCACACTCAGCGGCAAACCATCCCAGCAAGAGCTGTAGGTCATTGCTGGATGAAGCCAACAGGACAACATCATCTGCAAACAACAGAGATGAGATCCTGTGGTCACCAAGCATGACACCCTCCATTCCCTGGCTGCGCCTAGAAATCCTGTCCATAAAAATTATGAACAGGATCGGTGACAAAGGGCAGCCCTGGCGGAGTCCAACTCTCACTGGGAATGACTCCGACCGAGTGTTGGCAATACGAACCAAACTCTCACAACGGTCATACAGAGACCGAATAGCTCGTAACAACAAGCCCGATACCCCATACTCCCGAAGCACCCCCCACAAAAATCCACGAGGGACGCAGTCAAATGCCTTCTCCAAGTCCACAAAACACATGTAAATTGGTTGGGCAAACTCCCACGAACCCTTGAGAATTCTCGAGAGGGTGAAGAGCTGGTCCGATGTGCCACGGCCAGGACGAAAACCACATTGCTCCTCCTGAATCCGAGGTTCGACCAATGGCCGGACTCTCCTCTCCAGTACCTTGGCATAGACCTTCCCAGGGAGGCTGAGGAGTGTGATCCCTCTAAAGTTGGAGCACACCCTCCGGTCCCCTTTTTTAAAGAGAGGAACCACCACCTCGGTTTGCCATGCCAAAGGCACTGCCCCCGACCTCCACGCAATGTTGCAGGGGCGTGTCAACCATGACAACCCAACAACATTGAGGTACTCAGGGCGAATCTCGTCCACCCCTGGGGCCCGGCCACCAAGGAGATTTTTAACCACCTTGGCGACCTCAGCCCCTGTGATAGGCAAGTCATCCCCCTCGTCCCCAAACCCTGCTTCCTCTGTGGAAGGCATATCAGTGGGATTGAGGAGATCCTCGAAGTATTCCTTCCACCGCCCGACGATGTCCCCAGTTGAAGTCAACAGTGTCCCATCCGCACCATACACAGTGTGGACGGGGAGCTGCTTTCCCCTCCTGAGCCGCCGGACAGTTTGCCAGAATCTCTTTGAGGCCGACCGAAAGTCTTGTTCCATGGCCTCACCGAACTCCTCCCATACCCGGGTTTTTGCTTCAGCAACCACCCGAACTGCACTCCGCTTGGCCTGCCGGTACACCTCAGCTGCTTCGGGAGTCCCACAAGCCAACCAAGCTTGATAGGACTCCTTCTTCAGCTTAATTGCCCCCCTCACCACTGGTGTCCACCACTTGGTTCGGGGGTTGCCACCACGAGATGCACCAACCACCTTGCGGCCGCAGCTCTGGGCCGCCGCTTCAACAACAGAGGTGGAGAACATGGCCCATTCAGACTCCATGTCTCCAGACTCCCTCGGAATGTGGTTGAAGTTCTTCCGGAGGTGGGAGTTGAAGACCTCCCGGACAGGGGCCTCAGCCAGACGCTCCCAGCACACCCTCACTATACGTTTGGGTCTACCAGGTCTGAATGGCTTCCTCCCCTGCCATCGGATCCAACTCACCACCAGGTGGTGATCAGCTGACAGCTCTGCACCTCTCTTTACTCGGGTGTCCAAGACATACGGTCGCAGGTCTGATGACACGATAACAAAATCGATCATCGACCTGCGACCTAGGGTGTCCTGGTGCCAGGTGCACATATGGACACCCTTATGCTTGAACATGGTGTTCGTTATGGACAGACTGTGGTTAGCACAGAAGTCCAATAACTGAACACCACTCGGGTTCAGATCGGGCAGGCCGTTCCTCCCAATCACCCCCTCCAGGTTTCACTGTCGTTGCCCACGTGCGCATTAAAGTCCCCCAGTAGGACAATGGAGTCTCCAAGTGGAGCACCCTCCAGCACCCCAGTCACAGACTCCAAAAAGGGTGGGTACTCTGAAACATCATTTGGTGCATAGGCACAAATGATGGTCAGGACCCGTTTCCCAACCCGAAGGCGCAGGGAAGCAACCCTTTCGTCCACTGGGGAAAACTCCAATATAGAGGCAGCAAGGTGGGGCGATACAAGAATACCCACCCCTGCTCGTCGCCTCTCACCCGGGGCAACTCCAGAAAAGGCCAAGCTCCAGCCCCTCTCCAGGAGACTGGTTCCGGAACTGGAGCTGTGTGTTGAGGTGAGGCCGACTATATCTAGCCGGTATCGCTCAACCTCGTGCACCAGCTCAGGCTCCTTCCCCACCAGAGAGGTGACATTCCACGTACCAAAAGCCAGTTTAGAAAGCTTGGGATCAGTCCGCCCAGGTCTCCGCCTTTGACCGCCACCTGATCCACATAGCACCGGACCCCCATGATCCCTCCTGCAGGTGGTGAGCCCACTGGAGGGCGGACCCATGTAACTCCTTCGGGCTGAGCCCGACCGGGTCCCATGGGTGGAAACCCGGCCACCAGACGCTAGCCTTCGAGCCCCTCCCCCAGGCCTGGCTCCAGGGTGGGGCCCCGGTAACCCCTTACCGGGCGGGGTACACTGAATCCTTGATATACAATTCATGAGAGTCTGTTGGATCGTTCTTAGTCTGGCCCTTCACCCAGGACCAGTTTGTCTTGGGAGACCCTATCAGAGGCAAATTGCCCCGGACAACATAGCTCCTGGGATCACTGGGGCACGCAAACCCCCCCACCACGATAAGGTGACGATCCATGAGGGGGTAAACAAAAACTAAAGGAAGAAAAACTCTAAACATACACACGTGGACAAAATTGTTGGTACCCCTCTGTTAATGAAAGAAAAACCCACAGTGGTCACAGCACAGTGACTACTTGTCACCCTTTAAATAGGCCGACTGACTGATTACAAGTTTGTAGACACCTGTGATGTTAATTAGAGGACACATCTTGGTTGAACATGTCCCTATGGTCACATTATTTTCAATCTTTTCTAGGGGTTTTTGTCCAGGTCTGTTTCGTGAGTTTGCTTTTTTAAAATAATTCTGTTGAACCACAGTTCAAAAGCATTGTCTGATTTTCATTGGTTAATTTTCATAGAATTTTTATTTATTACCACTTTTGTCAGATTCAAGTTATTTCTGTGACCATTGTGGGATTTTCTTTCATTAACAGAGGGGTACCAACAATTTTGTCCACGGCTGTATATACAAAACGACATATAAAATCACATAAGGATTACTATATCCAGTCTGTGTTGTGCTGTTGCTTAGTTTTTGTCACGTTTTGTCTTAGCTTTGATCTGATTTGTAATCGCTCTTATTTTATTTTATTTTATTTTTGAATTCTTGTTGGAACATGGGTGGGCAATATAAGCTGCGGCTTCAGCCATCACCCATTTCGGATAACTTGTGTTGAATTGTATAATCCGAGGAGTTCCTGTTTAATTTGACCTTATTGGATTTTTTTCCCCCTTTGTTCTATTATTCTGTTCCTTTCTTTTAATCTAATCTATCCGAAATAAAGATTCATTCATTTCTCAAATATGTTTTAAACTTTCTTTAATTATCCACCACCCATTTCTGTCTTTCATCTAGGCAAGGGGAAAACGATCCATCCAAACCGGACCTTGCCTCACTATTTAGAGGTGCAGGCTGAAGATCTGCTGAACCAGGACCAGTATGAGGGGCCGATCCAGTTGCTTCTCAGTGAGGCAGCGTGGCTAGCGTGTGTTACCCATTCCAGGTTTGTTTTTTTTGTTGTTTTTTTTACAGTTTGAATTTTGCACATTCTAAATAATCTGTAATTTGCTGCTGATTGGAATAAACAATTTAGTGATTTATTTGTTTGCATCATGATTTTCTATTTTGTCTGTTCAGACAAAATAGCCCCGGCTGTGCACACACCTGCCGCCAATCACTAGCAGGCCTTGAAAGCCGGCGTCGCTGTTGGCTCAGCACGGAGTCGTCTGCCTTCTTCGCCACGCGACGCGTCACGGATTCATCCTCGAGCCAGAGCATCCATGATGCATTCTCGTCAAGTCTAGTCACGTAAGAACCAAGATATCTTACCTTGTCAAAGTATTATCCCCTGTGCACAGGTGGACCTCCCTGGCGGCGGACTTGTCTCCCGAAGTAACGGAGCCTCTCCTCCTCCTCCTCGGAACTCCTCCACCTCACCACAGCACCAAGCGTCACGCTCACAGAGCCACAGTGAGCCGCAGGGCCAGCAAGAGTCTCCCAGCGTCACCTGCAAGTAAGCAGTACATGTTATTACACCTCCATACTGCGAACAGCACTAATCCACCTGTGCTTGTGTGTTCCAGGGTTGCCAGGTCGCGGCTCCTCAGCATCGCACTCACTCACACCTTCACACACATTACACTCTTGATTTAATAAATAATTGTCTAAACGGTCTACTCGTGTCAGTGTCTGTCTCCTGGGTCAAGCAATCATGTCACTGAAGACTGTAAAACAAAATAGAGACATCTGCAAAAGTACAAAGGTTTATTGTCAAAATTCTCAGGGCAATACTACATGAATACATGTATAGTTCACTGTTGATGCAGAGAATATAGATTTATACAGTATCTACACGTAGTCAGCAATACTCAATACGATACATTTCCAGTTAATCCACGTAGTTCTCCATGTAACCTTGTGACTGCATTATTTTAATTACTTTTAATCCTAGATCCATTTGTTTTGGCTTAAAATGCATCATAATTGTTAAATATATCGTATGCCTAAAGCAGTACTGTTTACCTGTTGAAATATATATTTAACAGCTCATATGGCACCTGATCCACGTTTTGCCACGACACCACTGGCTGGAGCAGGTAAATCCCATGACGTCTCAACAGTCGCCATGATTTTGACACAGATCAGAGCAATTTATTTCACAGGAAGCTAAACATTTCTACAGACATTATAGCCACTTCACGTTCGTGAACTTGGGGTCACATCACTGTGTTGAACGTTAACGCCCACCGTTTGAAGCAATATTTTTGGCACAAGAGAGCCATCTGAAACACACACACAGAATACAGATTTTAGGACCTAATATCGATAACTTGCCGACATTACAATGTTGTACAGCGGACTTAAAAGCAAAGTAGCATTAGCAATCATTAGCTTACCGTTGTATGTAATGTAGTTCACATCCTCATGTCTTCTAAATGCTCCAGTACCTTTCCAGAGTGTGTTGTATTGCGGGTTTGCCTTCTGTTCTCCATTTTTGCCTTTATTCTGGCAAAAACAGCCAGAGAACGCAGACGCCTCATATCCTGCCAACTTGTGTTTTGTGTTCTGACTGTATTCACATGTTAAAGTTGTGATGAAATGGGATGATGAGAACCATGTGGGTGATGTGTAACATATATGAGTTGGTTCTTATGGGCGTTTATCCTATTTGTGGTACAACTTAATGGTGTGAAATGTGAATATTTTGTTTGTTTCGAAGTGTTTTAAAAAAAAGCGTATATAGGATTTCACCAGTTTGTGTTGCCACCTCTTTGTGAAAAGTAGCCACTTATTGTGCTTTTGCACTATTTGGTTGTGTTAATATTTCCAGCACTTGATGCTGTGATTTTATTTTCCCTGTATGTGGTGTGGGCCTAAGGGCCGTTTACGTTCTTGAAAGTGAAAAGGAATGCCTGCCACTGTAACGGAGTGATTATAGGATTTGATGCACGAGACCACCGTTGTTGTGTGACTGTTTGGAGAGTGTGAGGTGCAGTGACACCCGGGTGTGAGTGGGTACGTGTTAATTGCCCTATATTGTGAAACTTGTGCTTTTCTTATTGTGGGGGGTTCTCTGTGTGTATTTATGTGTACCCTGCGAGTTTATGGGGTTGGATACCATCATTGTGTATGTCTATGATTGTTATGTGTATATGTTCAGCTTTTCCAGGGACTCTTTGTTTACGCAGGGGAGACCTCCGCTGGGCCAGCGTGTTGTGTGAATGAGTAGGCCTATTTCCTCTTGTATTAGTGTGTGAATCAGGTGACAATTATTTGGTTGGGTAATTTGTGTGCTTGCAGTCTTTCGGGGGGGATGTAAGATCATAATATATATATAATATATTAGTATGGCGGTGCCCTAGGCTGGGAGGTGTGATGCCCCACCTTTGGGGGGTGGCGTCACCTGGAGTATATAAGCCAGTAGCGGGAAGCATGCTGTCTCTTTGCTGTGACTTCTGTACTCACAGTAGGGTCTCCCCGAGTGTACATAGTTCTTGTTAATAAACTTTATAAAACATCACCTCGCCTCCTTGTTATTCGGACACAACAGGGTGCACAGGCCACAGGCAATTAGATGGTGTGATGCAAAGTGTTGACAGAAACTAGCAAATCCACAAGTAAAAAAGGGCGCAAACGCACACTTTATATCATCATAATAGGGCTGTGTGTTTCACATTACGGCTAAGCCTGAAAGAATCCCATTCAATTTTTCAGGCAGAAAATTGCTCAAAATAATTCTTTCCATATTTCAGGTTTGTCTCCTGTGCTAAGTAATGGACAGTTGTGATGAACTGAGCCTCAATAGACAGTGTGCATGCACACACACACACACACACACACACACACACAGCCTTAAGAATTAGCCCCTACATAGATCCTACCAGTGGTCGTGGTTGGTAGGATGCCAGTGTGAACAACAATCTCTCTCTTTACACTTTTGAAATCTCTCCATTCAGCAGGTTCAGCAGGCCCCTGAGAAAAGTCTTACCTCAGCGTGAACTCACATCTCACCTCAGATATGACAGCTTACACTCCCCCCTCGTCTCTCTGCTCTGCCACTCACAGACTCACACACATACCGGTTTCCTCTCATCTCAACATCCACACACACATAAAGTTTGCAACTTCTCTCTTCCTTTCACAAACACACACACACACACACAGGGAAGCTCAGCTTCCTGTGAAGGCTGTGCAGGATGTGTGTGTTTGCGTGTGTGTGTGTGGGGGGGGAATCAGAGAAATATAAGACGTGCTACTGTGACCTTTGATGGTGACGAGTGTGAGAGTGCTGCAGTACACCCTCTGTCTGCACCTCTCTGCTTCCCTCTGAAGTCTTCGGATGAAGAGGAAGTCATATTTGTTTTGGGGGGAAAAGTCGTATTTTGAAGTGCTGCCAAGCAAAGCAATTCAAAATTGAGTATACTGCAGATTGTATAGTTCAAACTGATGCAAAAAAAACGGATGAGCCGGATTGGCTGCATTTGCAAATCAAGGTGCACACTGGGTCTTTATCGATAACAGCTAAAACGGTTAATCATACAATAAGTTTTCTGGGAATGATGATTGATTGTGTGTGTGTGTGTGTGCGTGTGTGTGGGTTTTTTTTAACACAATCCATCAACATTTCAGTAGCAGTGGTGCTTCTGCCCACATGCTCCACGTGCAGGGCGGGCTCATGCTCATAGCTGCTACAGCTGAAGGGTCTGCTCACAAGACCCTAAAAGTCTACTCATTTTTAACAGCTTCCTGCAACAAAAACCTCATTTTTCCTCAGCGGGTATGACCGTTCTTACCTTCTGACCATTCTTACATTTCTGATCCAAGATGGCGCCCACAGTGGTCGCCATGGTTCTTCGCTGCGCTTTTTTTTGGTTTGTTTTTGTTCGTCAATTGTGTGTCTGCCTGCTCTTACACCCGTGAAGAGCTACTAAATATCAGGACTTTCACTCCCACGGACCTACTCCCAGTTTTTTTTGGCTCCTGCTGCTGATCTGGTTCACTTTTTAGCCCAAAAAGTGAGACGGCGAAAGAGAGGAAGACGAGCGGGCGCCCTCGTGCGGCTTCGCAGGAGAGGCACGCGCACGGCTTTGCCTGGGATTTTTCTGTCCAACGTCAATTCTCTTTATAACAAGGTAGATGAACTGAGACTGCTGATGCGATTTAAAGACCTCTCCACCTCGTGTGCCCTCTGCTTTACTGAGACCTGGCTCAAGGAAAAGACACTGGACAGCGCGCTCCTCCTCGAGGGATTTCAGCCGTTTCGTTCAGACCGAGACACGGGGCTCTCTGGCAAGACCACAGGCGGAGGAGTCTGCTTCTACATCAACAGCAGCTGGTGCTCCGATGTAACTGTGATCTCCCAACACTGTTCTCCCGCTCTGGAATATTTATTCATCAACTGCAAGCCATTTTATTCCCCGCGTGAGTTTGCTTCATTCATCCTGGCCGCTGTTTACGTCCCGCCCAACGCGGACGTGCGCAAGGCTCAGTGTGCGCTCGTGGATCACATTCAGCAAGCGGAGCGTTGGCGACTTTATCCAGAGTAACCTGAGCCACGAACTCCCCCGGTACAAACAGTTTATTAAATGCCCCACCAGAGGAAAGAACACGCTGGATCACTGTAACACTACAGTTAAGGACGTGTATCGCGCTGTTCCCCGCGCTGTGCTCGGACTATCTGATCACGTGATGGTCCACCTGATTCCCACATACAGACAGAGACTAAAGCTCACAAAACCTGTTGTGAGCACTACGAGGAAATGGACCAGTGAAGCTGGGAAGGAGCTGCGCACGTGCTTGGAAATAACTGACTGGGACATGTTTAAAGGAGCCACGCATGATCTGGATGAGTACACGGACGCTGTGACCTCATATATCCACTTTTGTGAGGAGAGCATTCTTCCATCGCGCACCAGGGTGAGTTACTCCAACGACAAGCCCTGGTTCACAGCTAAGCTCAGACAGATCAGGAAGGAGAAGGAAGCAGCATTGAAAAGTGGAGACAGGGACTGCTACAGGGAGGTCAAATACCGGTTTAACAGAGAGCTGAGGAGAGCTAAATCTGTGTATTCTGAGAGACTCCAGCAACAGTTCACTGCTAACGACTCTGCTTCTGTGTGGAGAGGACTGAGGCAAATCACCAACTATCGGCCTCAGGCTTCTAAGGGACAGGATGACAAAGCCCTTTGTCAAAGACTGTCCTAACACTATGCCCGTTTTAACACCTCGTCAGCTGTGTCCAACTCCCCCCTCCCCCCAGCTCCACTGCCTCCATGGTCCCTACTTCATCAAAGGCGCCCCCCCTCCCCCCCTGCCCTTGCCATCAATGAGCAGGACGTGCACAGACAGTTCTCCAGACTTAACCCGCGCAAGGCCCCCGGTGCGGACGGCGTGTCTCCCTCCACCCTGAGACACTGTGCGGAGCAGCTGACTCCTGTCTTCACAGACATTTTTAACACCTCCCTGAAGTCATGCCACGTGCCGGCCTGCCTCAAAACCTCTACCATCGTCCCTGTCCCCAAGAAGCCACGGATCACTGGACTTAACGACTACAGACCTGTAGCGCTCACCTCTGTAGTCATGAAGTCCTTTGAGCGCCTGGTCCTGCCCCACTTCAAGACCATCACCACTCCCTTCCTGGACCTGCTGCAGTTTGCCTACAGAGCCAACAGGTCTGTGGACGAGGCAGTCAACCTGGCCCTCCACTCCATCCTGCAGCACCTGGACTCCCCGGGAACCTACGTCAGGATCCTGTTTGTGGACTTCAGCTCTGCATTCAATGCCATCCGCCCCGCTCTGCTCCAGGACAAGCTGTCCCTGCTCAACGTGCCTGACTCCCTCTGCAGGTGGATCCCCGACTTCCTGACGGACCGGAGGCAGCATGTGCGGCTGTGAAAGACTGTCTCAGACTCTGTTAGCATCAGCACCGGATCACCCCAGGGCTGTGTACTTTCCCCCCTTCTCTTCTCCCTGTACACCAACTCCTGCACCTCCAGCCACCAGTCTGTCAAGCTGATCAAGTTTGCGGACGACACCACCCTCATCGGGCTCATCTCCAACGGCGACGAGTCTGTCTACAGGAGAGAGGTGGCCCAGCAGGCGTCCTGGTGCAGCCACAACAACCTGCAGCTGAGCGCTCTGAAGACAGTGGAGATGATCGTGGACTTCAGAAAAGTCACAGCCCCTCTGCCCCCCCTTACCCTCACAGACGCTCCCATCACCACTGCTGATTCCTTCCGCTTCCTGGGCACCACCATCACCCGAGACCTCAAGTGGGAGCCGACCATCAGCTCCCTCATCAAAAAGGCCCAGCAGAGGATGTTCTTCCTGCAGCAGCTGAGGAAGCTCAAGCTACCCACCAAGATGTTGGTGCAGTTCTACACGGCCATCATCGAGTCCATCCTCACCACCTCCATCACCGTGTGGTACGCAGGAGCCACTGCCAGGGACAGACTAAGACTGCAGCGCGTCGTGCGTGCTGCTGAGAAGGTGATTGGCTGCAAGCTCCCATCCCTTCAGGACCTGTACATCTCCAGGACCCGGAGGCGTGCAGGTCGGATCATAGTCGACCCTTCACACCCTGGACACGCACTGTTTGCCCCCCTCCCCTCAGGCAGAAGACTTCGGTCCATTCAGACTAAAACCTCCCCCTACATGAACAGCTTCTTCCCCTCTGCCTTCAGACTGCTGAACACTAAGTGACTTATTAGACTCTCGTGCACTATGTACAGCAGCTCAACCAGACTCATGACAATTATCACTGTTTTCTTTTTGCACTACCGACTGCACTATGTGGAACTCCACAATATCTGCTGCTGGTTAATATATTTAAAAATTGCATAGATTAGTATTACTTATTCATATTCTACCTTTTATTGCATGCATAGTTTTTTATTTTTATCTTTAGTGCTACTCCATGTTTAATGTTGCAGCATTGCACCGAGACAAATTCCTAGTTTGTGTACTACATGAACAATGGCAATAAATCTCATTCTGATTCTGATTCTGATTCTGATTCCTACAGCATAGCTGCTGTATTAGAGAGCTTTACCGCAAAAAAAACCCCAACTCATAATAGACAGAAAGGTCCATGAAGCTGAAGCTTTCACTTTGTATGTCTCTCCTGGGCCATTTCTGAGATCACACGTTGTAGACAAATGGTGCTTACGGCTGATGTAAAGCCACGTGTCTTAGTCATCTGAGGCAACTTATAAACAGTAGTGGCCAAAACAATTGGATGTATTTCTTAATTTTGTTTTATTTAGTTAGGTTATTTTAAATAATTTTCCACATTTCTAATCCAGTCTTTTATACTGTTCATAAATAAAAGTTCAAAGCTCTTTGAAAAGCTGTACATAGACTGTAGGAGCTATTTTCCTGGTGTCTATTGTCACGGGTCCATCCATCCATCCATCCATCTTCTACCGCTTTTCCGGAGGTCCGGGTCGCGGAGGCAGCAGTTCAAGCAGAGAAGCCCAGACTTCCCTCTCCCCAGCCACCTGCTCCAGCTCTTCAGAGGGGATACCAAGGCGTTCCCAGACCAGCTGGGAGACATAGTCTCTCCACCGAGTCCTGGGTCTGCCCTGGGGTCTCCTCCCAGTGGGACGTGCCTGAAACACCTCAAATGGAAGGCGTCCAGGAGGCATCCTAATCAGATGCCCATACTACCTCAACTGACTCCTTTCAATGTGGAGGAGCAGCGGTTCTACTCTGAGCCTCTCCCGGATGGCTGAGCTCCTCACCCTATCTCTGAGGGTGAGTCCAGCAATCCTACGGAGAAAGCTCGTTTCAGCCGCTTGTATCCGCGATCTCGTTCTTTCGGTCATTACCCAAAGCTCGTGACCATAGGCGAGAGTAGGAACGTAGATTGACTGGTAAATCGACAGCCTTGCCTTAGAACTAAGCTCCCTCTTCACCACAACAGACCGGTACAACGTCTGCATCACTGCAGATGCTACTCCAATCCGTCTGTCGATCTCTCGCTCCATTTTCCCCTCACTCATGAACAAAACCCCAAGATACTTAAACTCCTCCACTTGGGGCAGGAGCCTGTCTCCAACCCGGAGAGGACAATCCACCTTTTTCCGGCTGAGGACCATGGACTCGGACTTGGAGGTGCTGATTCTCATCCCAGCCGCTTCACACTCAGCAACAAACCGTCCCAGCAAGAGCTGTAGGTCATTGCTGGATGAAGCCAACAGGACAACATCATCTACAAACAACAGAGATGAGATCCTGTGGTCACCAAGCATGACACCCTCCATTCCCTGGCTGCACCTAGAAATCCTGTCCATAAAAATTATGAACAGGATCAGTGACAAAGGGCAGCCCTGGCGAAGTCCAACTCTCACTGGGAATGACTCCGACCGAGTGTTTGCAATACGAACCAAACTCTCACAACGGTCGTACAGAGACCGAATAGCTCGTAACAACAAGCCCGATACCCCATACTCCCGAAGCACCCCCCACAAAAATCCACGAGGGACGCGGTCAAATGCCTTCTCCAAGTCCACAAAACACATGTAAACTGGTTGGGCAAACTCCCACGAACCCTCAAGAATTCTCGAGAGGGTAAAGAGCTGGTCCGATGTGCCACGGCCAGGACGAAAACCACATTGCTCCTCTTGAATCCAAGGTTCAACCAACGGCCGGACTCTCCTCTCCAGTACCTTGGCATAGACCTTCCCAGGGAGGCTGAGGAGTGTGATCCCTCTAAAGTTGGAGCACACCCTCCGGTCCCCTTTTTTGAAGAGAGGAACCACCACCCCGGTTTGCCATGCCAAAGGCACTGCCCCCGACCTCCACGCAATGTTGCAGAGGCGTGTCAACCATGACAACCCAACAACATCCAGGGCCTTGAGGTACTCAGGGCGAATCTCATCCACCCCCGGGACTCGGCCACCAAGGAGATTTTTAACCACCTTGGCGACCTCAACCCCTGTGATAGGCGAGTCATCCCTCTCGTCCCCAAACCCTGCTTCCTCTGTGGAAGGCGTATCAGTGGGATTGAGGAGATCCTCAAAGTATTCCTTCCACCGCCCGACGATATCCCCAGTTGAAGTCAACAGTGTCCCATCCGCACCATACACAGTGTGGACGGGGAGCTGCTTTCCCCTCCTGAGCCGCCGAACAGTTTGCCAGAATCTCTTTGAAGCCGACCGAAAGTCTTGTTCCATGGCCTCACCGAACTCCTCCCATACCCGGGTTTTTGCTTCAGCAACCACCCGAGCTGCACTCCGCTTGGCCTGCCGGTACACCTCAGCTGCTTCGGGAGTCCCACAAGCCAACCAAGCTTGATAGGACTCCTTCTTCAGCTTAATGGCCCCCCTCACCACTGGTGTCCACCACTTGGTTCGGGGGTTGCCACCACGAGATGCACCAACCACCTTGCGGCCGCAGCTCTGGGCCGCCGCTTCAACAACAGAGGTGGAGAACATGGCCCATTCAGACTCCATGTCTCCAGACTCCCTTGGAATGTGGTTGAAGTTCTTCCGGAGGTAGGAGTTGAAGACCTCCCGGACAGGGGCCTCAGCCAGACGCTCCCAGCACACCCTCACTATACGTTTGGGTCTACCAGGTCTGAATGGCTTCCTCCCCTGCCATCGGATCCAACTCACCACCAGGTGGTGATCAGTTGACAGCTCTGCACCTCTCTTTACTTGGGTGTCCAAGACATACGGTCGCAGGTCTGATGATACGATAACAAAATTGATCATCGACCTGCGACCTAGGGTGTCCTGGTGCCAGGTGCACATATGGACACCCTTATGCTTGAACATGGTGTTCGTTATGGACAGACTGTGGTTAGCACAGAAGTCCAATAACTGAACACCACTCAGGTTCAGATCGGGCAGGCCGTTCCTCCCAATCACCCCCCTCCAGGTTTCACTGTCGTTGCCCACGTGCGCATTGAAGTCCCCCAGTAGGACAATGGAGTCTCCAGGAGGAGCACCCTCCAGCACCCCAGTCACAGACTCCAAAAAGGGTGGGTACTCTGAAACATCATTTGGTGCATAGGCACAAATGATGGTCAGGACCCGTTTCCCAACCCGAAGGCGCAGGGAAGCAACCCTTTCGTCCACTGGGGAAAACTCCAATATAGAGGCAGCAAGGTGGGGCGATACAAGAATACCCACCCCTGCTCGTCGCCTCTCACCCGGGGCAACTCCAGAAAAGGCCAAGCTCCAGCCCCTCTCCAGGAGACTGGTTCCGGAACTGGAGCTGTGTGTTGAGGTGAGGCCGACTATATCTAGCCGGTATCGCTCAACCTCGTGCACCAGCTCAGGCTCCTTCCCCACCAGAGAGGTGACATTCCACGTACCAAAAGCCAGTTTAGAAAGCTTGGGATCAGTCCGCCAAGGTCTCCGCCTTTGACCGCCACCTAATCCACATAGCACCGGACCCCCATGATCCCTCCTGCAGGTGGTGAACCCACTGGAGGGCGGACCCATGTAACTCCTTCGGGCTGAGCCCGGCCGGGTCCCATGGGTGGAAACCCGGCCACCAGACGCTAGCCTTCGAGCCCCTCCCCCAGGCCTGGCTCCAGGGTGGGGCCCCGGTAACCCCATACCGGGCGGGGTACACTGAATCCTTGATATACAATTTATCATGAGAGTCTGTTGGATCGTTCTTAGTCTGGCCCTTCACCCAGGACCAGTTTGTCTTGGGAGACCCTATCAGAGGCAAATTGCCCCGGACAACATAGCTCCTGGGATCACTGGGGCACGCAACCCCCCCCACCACGATAAGGTGACGATCCATGAGGGAGATTGTCACGGGTGTTGTCTATTAATCACCATAGGTGGAGGTTTGGTGAGAATGTGCCAGGTAGACTTTAAATGGTACAGGTGACTCGGGTGTGTAATCAGCTGTGGGTGATGGAGTGATCACACAGTTTTTACCGCTCCCTCGCCTGTATGTTTTCTTGCTCGTTAAAGATTATCATTGTAAGACAAGTTTTGAGCATTGAATAAATGGGAACATTACCCAAAGTAAATGTGATGCTTGGAGTTACTTTGGAAGCGCGTCAAAACCAGGTCTCCTCCCGTCTCCCCACTAGTGGCTAAAATGCCAATAGTCACTACGTCAAAGTAAAAACCGCGATCTCTTAAGGAGAAAGAGAAATGGAGAGGATCACAGAAGGTGAAAGCTTTACTTTGTCACAAAGTAGAAAACAGCACACCATTCACTCTTACCTGAAAAGTTTGGAGCACAGTTTCGACGCTGCGCAGCCATTGTCACCTGTTCATTCATTCATCTTCTTCCGCTTAATCCTTTTCGGGTCGTGGGGGGGCTGGAGCCTATTCCAGCATCTTTGGGCAAGAGGCAGGGTACACCCTGGACACATCGCCAGTCCATCACAGGGCCAACACACGAGAGACAGACAACCATTCACTCTCACAGTCAGACCTAAAGACAATTTAGAATCCCCAGTTTGATGCCAATTAACCTAACTTGCATGTTTTTGACATGTGGGAGGAAATCGGAGAAATCCCGGAGTAATCCCACGCAGACACGGGGAGAACATGCAAACTCCACACAGATCATTGTTGGTTGGGGGCTGGGATCGAACCCAGGATCCCCCGGCCAAGAGTGAGTTGCTGTGCTGCCACAGTGCTAACCACTGCTCCACCGTGCCGCCCTTGTCACCTGTTGCAGGACGTCAAAATCAACACCATCATCGTTCTGACAGGAGGACAGGTACCAGACATCTTCAAACGAGGTACCGATAGACACACACCTATGCAAGCTAAACTGTTTTGGCTGAAGATGGTTTAAGGCTTTGTGATAACTGCTAGCCGCCCAGCGGAATGTTGTGGTGTATTCAAGGCCCAGCAACTATGTCAGATTTTTGAGCAAAAAGGAAAATTTGTTGCTTCAAAGTTGTTTGGTCTGAAGTTGTTTTCCAGTGAAAGCATTCAGTATATATCAATTGAAAATGAGTGATGTGCAATGTGCTGCTGCTGAGAATTCCCATACACAGTGGGTTGTTGAAACTGGTCCTACTAACGTGCAAAGTGATGTCAAAGAAAAACGAATAAGAAAACTAACTTTAAAAGAGATTTTAATGGTTACTGGAAAAACTTCAAAAGGAAAATGATTATTTTAAACAAGCAAGCCAGTTAAAACCTAAAATCACCTCTTTTTTGTATTTGAATATAAATTTCTGTGCAGTGCAAGAAGATCTAAATGCCTTTAAAAAGTTGTGAAGTACACAATACATCGCTAACTGAGTTTCCTTTACCTGAAGAGGAACAGAGAAAGCAGGAAGCACGGTTTGAATCCAGAGTGGATGGCAATATTGTGTTTACTGAAGAAATATCCACCTGGTTAACACAAAATGAGACTGCAAGTAAAAGCAATGAGCCTGAAAATGATCATGCTTGTGATGAGGTTCTCGAAGTTAACTGTGTGTGCCAAGATGACGTTCATCCTTAGGACAGTGTGTCAAATATATTAAGTACCGGAGTGATGGCTCAGTTGGTAGAGCATCCACCCCACACCCGGGAGGCAGGGGTTCACAATCCCGGCCGGGTCATGCCGAAGACCATATAAAAGCCGAACTTCCTGCCGTCCAGCTTGGTGCTCAGCAATAATGGAATGGAGGAGGGAAATCTGTGGCGGCGCCTTGCATGGCAGCGGCCCCTATGATTCTATATGGGTGTGTGTGTGTGATTAACACTGTAGATAGGAGAAACACAATTTCATTCTACTGTACATGATTGGCTGTATGGATAGAATGACAATAAAGGGTGATTATTATACTATTATTAAAAGGTCAGCCAGGAGAAGTCATTCCAGTACATCTGCATCTGGCATCTTATCAGCACGGATAAAAGCAAAGGCAGAGAGAGCAGCTTTGCTGGAGCAAGCTGCCTTTGCTCTGGACAAAAAAAACATTAGTTGGAGGCTCAAGAGGAGTCACTGCAGAGGAAAAATGAGCAGCTAGAGCTTGAGACACAATTTGCTATTGCAGCAACAAGGCTCTGTGATTGAAGGTTGTGACACTGAAAATGTTGGTTCTGATGGCATGAATTCCTACGTAACTAAAGGTTTAAAGAAGCAAACTCATAAGTTCAACTTACAGGCTCGAGAGTTTGTACCACAGAAGGCCTCAGCGACTGAACAGTAAGCAACAGTGCCACCTACCACATATGCCCAGGATGTGAGGCCAAAAATAAAAGATCAACATCAGCCCTATGGGACCAATCACCTAAAAAAGGATTTAGGATCACGCTCTGACCACACAAATGTCCATAAGCCTCAGTAACAAAACCCATCATCAACTATAATAACTACAAACTTTGAATCTGTTACTGCAAAGGAGAAAAAGGGGCACCATCCCCAGTCTCATCATGTTTCTCCAGACCCCAAATCAGTCAACCAGGACTAGGTGTGTAAAATTGTGGAAAAACAAAATGAAATCACAACAATGCTGGTGCAACAACAGATGTTATCCACTTTACCACATAGAGAAATAACTATATTTGATGGCGCTCCATTGCAGTGGTTAGCACTGTTGCCTTACAGCTAGAAGGTTCCTGGTTTGAATCCCCAGGTTGGCGGGGGTTGGAACCTTTCTGTGTGGAGTTTGCATGTTCTCCCTGTGCTGCATGGGTTTACTCTGGGGGCTCCCGTTTCCTCCCACAATCCAAAGATATGCATGTTAGGTTAATTGGCTGTTCTAAAAATTGTCCCTAGATATCTGTTTCCTATAGGCCCTTAGAATAGAGGGTTAGTATTAGTGAAAGTGCTTTGAGTGGTCTTTGTGACTAGAAAAGCGCAATAAGTGCAGGTTAGTTAGTTAGTTAGTTAGTTAGTTAGTTAGTTAGTTAGTTAGAATTTATTAGAAACTGTGAACACTGTATGGAGAAGAAAACCAGCAGCTGCCAGGACTGCTTGTATTTTCTTGAGCAGTATACTTGGGGATGCCCCAGGGAGCTGTATGACACCACAGCAAGGCCTGTCATTAAATCTGAAATGGTCAATCCTAACAGGAATTTGCACTTTTCCTGAGAGGATGCTGTAATGCTATGGCAGAAATATGAGGAAATATGAAATATTGAGGAGATGACTATTTCACCAAATATGATACAAATAGTAATGTAGTGGCCTTACAAGCTGAGGAAAAGATGGAGGTCCACAGCTTGTGAGATCCAGGATCGACGAGGTTACAGAGCTACCTTCCCAGATTTGGTTTACTTCTTGGAACACCAAGTCAAGATCTTGTCACATTCACTCTTTGGTGACATCTCTGATCCAAAGTCAAGCACAATAGCAAAACCTGGTAATAAACTCAAAATCTCATCATCTCAAACTAATGGAGGAACGAGCTTTGTTACAACTGTTGGAACCCAAAATTACACAGCTACATCCAAGACTACTGTGAGTCAGACACCAAAACAGACTATTCAATCTAAAGAACTTTCATCACAAGTTTTACTGTACTGTGAACAGTCACATCTACTGCTCAAGTGTACAAATTTAGACAGCATTTGTCAGAAGGAGAAGATCAAATTGCTGAAGAGAGGAGGAATCTGTTTTGACTGTCTGAAAATTGGTCACATGAGCAAAGATTGCAGGAGTCACTTGACATGTGATAAATGCAGTTTGAAACACCCAACTGTTTTACACATACAGTGTAAAGATAACGGAATTGAACATCAGGGGGCCCCAAGCAAAAGTGTTCTTGTCTCTCTTCAGTCATGTGGTTGTATGGAGATCATAACTGTGCTCTTTCCATTGTCCTAGTACAGCTTAAATCAAGGAACTCTAAAAAGGTGATCAAGACCTATGCCTTCTTAGATCCCGGAAGTCCTGCAACATTTTGACCCAGGCCATGATGAAATGGTTGAATTTACAAGGCTCCAGAACTATCATCTTCTTACGCACTATGGGGCAAGAAAAGATGGTTCACAGTTAAATCCTAACAGACCTGGAAGTTTCAAAATTGGATGGTAACCAGTTTTTTTGAGCTTCCAGAGATTTACATGCAAGATATGATTCCTGTTTCCAAACATACTGATAGGATATTTTCAGGTTTCATTGATTATTCTATATGATTTTAATGCTGTATTATTCTATTTTATATTATAATTGTATCTGGTGCATATAATGAGCCAATGTCTGATTCACTGTGATTTTTTTATTGTCTCAGAGCTTGAAAAGACTGTCTGTTTTCAGTGTGGTTAGGTTGAGCAAGATTGTAAATAATGACGAAGGTTTCATTGTTTTATCATACCAAGCTGTACTGTACTGTAAGTTAGAGTGACTTAGGATGACCAGGTCATGTAAAGATCATAGCAGAATGTTCATTGCTGACCATAGATTAGAAGCAGTCTCTTGAGAGTTGGCTCAAGTCAGTCTAGCTTAGATAAGGGACTGAGGTATAAAGAAGCAACATCCTTGAACACATGTTAGGGAGTTGGTGCTGTGAAGCTCTGAGGCAAGTTTTGCTGTTACTGATGAACTCCTTTCTGATCAGAAAGAGAATAAATGGCTCAGAACTTGAAAAACCGCCTATTGATTATTGATTCAACCTCAGTCAATTCATTTTTGATCTAACATTATTGGCGCCCGACCTGGGACCCATATAAAGTGCTCCACGGCATTTTCCGATGGATCCAGACTGGACTGTGCACGGTCAAAGAAGAGGAGAGGCCCACACTTCTGGCAAGCACTGAAAAAAAAAAGCTGAATTTCCCTCTTCAAAAGCCCTGGTGATTTCGGGGAGCGACGTGGAGCTCTGATGGGTCTACCGGAACTCAGAGGCGGATTCCAGGTGTGAGTAATTTATTCCAGTTTTTGTTATTGTTGTTATGGCCAGCGAGTGATTGCCTAGACCGATTGTACACTAGGTGAAAGACTGAAAGAATGAGACTTACGGCCTGATTGATGAGTTATTTTACTCACGGTGCGGGTATCGCAATAATCCCTTGGGAGGAACAAGTTTTTCCTTTGCAAACGGTGATCGATATTTCAAGATCCGGGGTAATTCTTAGAAATTTGCCGTTCTCCGATGCTTAAGTAAGTTCTAGTGGAGGTCTAGAAGTCAGACCTGGAGATAAAAATGGGAAAAATTCATGGTCTCATTCCTGTCCAGAAGAGTCACGTGATCCCAGAGAAGTGAATTTTTTGGGGTAAGATTCGTGCATCTTGGGACCGCTCCTGCTTATGATCCAGTTTTGGACTTTCAGCATTAGTGGGGAGGCTACGTGAACCCCGAAGGGAAAAGGCTTTTTCCATGAAGATTTGTGCCCTTATCGGGTCAGCTTCATTGCCCATTGCCCCCGCTACGGTGAGCTATTGCAAGATGCTGAGGGAGGTTTAACTTTGGGCTTTAGGCACACAGCAGGGGGGTTAACGTGACGGCTGAAATATTTTATTTTGTGAGTTTGTTGAAGCTCTAGAAAAAAAAAATTACTGTGGTCTGAGTTTGCTTTGTCTGTGTTACATGAAATCTGCTCCGGTGTGAAACACAAAGAGGCTGAGTTCCCACGGAGGCGGAGTGAATAGGGTGTGAAATTGATGTCTGTGATTTTTTTTTTCTCCCTAATATTTGTGGAGCATAAAAGGGTTGGTTAGTTAATTATCTTTTGGGAAGTGTTTAAAATTATAGGTATTTGAAAATAGTAGCCTTGAGCAGAAACAGTGGACTGGTGTTGTGCTTTATGGCAGTGAAAGAAAAAGAGAGAGAGAGGAAAAAAGGAGCTTCACACTGCAAGGGTGTGAGGGTTGCCATATTTGATTTTTTTTTTTTTTTCCGCTGAGGTTGCCAGATCTGGAAATTAATTGAAGTAATTCTCATGCTGGTTTGGGTTTTGGCATGAACCTAAAAGTCTTTATTGTATGACCTTGTAGAGATAACGCAAAAGAAAATGTGTTGTGCCCTGTCTGTCTGTCTGTGTGTAACATCTGAAAATCTATGTGTATCTGTTTGATATTGTCTCTGATAAGGCCTAAAATGAGATTTTACATTTATTGTTACCAATTCTGTATTATTCATTAAGCCTACTTCCTTCCATTGCATGTGTTTAGGCTTGATCAGTGCAATGTGTGGTGACTCCCAGTGTTTAAAGTGACCTTTACTTTTATCTGAGCAGGGTCACAAGGTTGACAAAACAAAGCTGCAGTTGTAGAAGCCAGAAGTGAGATACTTAGGCCGCATTTTTGTCAGCAGAAGGGAGACATGTTGATCCTGTTCACAAAGAGGCTATTTTGGCAGCGCCTAAACCAATGGCACAGGTGGACAAGACTGAGTGGATACCTGAAGCAGAGTTGATTGCTCTAACTGAAGCATGCAAATTGGGACAAAATAAAAACTCACAGTTTACATTGATAGCCAGTATGCATTTTACACTATTCACCATTTTGCACAAAAAGTGCAAACACCTCATTTTGGAGCTGCTTGAAAGTGTCAAACTGCCATCACAACTGGCCATATGCAAATGTGCTGCTCATACAAATGGCAATGATCCAGTTTCTAAAGGTAATCATTTTGTGGATCAAGCTGCAAAGGCGGTTGCACAAGGCTTGCAACCTAGACAAAGCACATTTCATTCTGTTCTGACACTGACTGAAGAGCTATCACATGATGTTCTTGTTGAGGCTCAAAAAGCAGCACCACAGGCTGAAATTTATAAATGGATAAAGAAGGGAGCTATTCTTGATGACACCTCAAAGGTGACACCTCAAAGCTCTACAAATATAAACAAACAAGCCTATTCTACCATGCAAACTGTTTCACCAAGTCTCTACCTTGCTCCATGGTGTTTCGCATGTAGCAAGAGGGGGGATGGTATCTACACTGAGTAAAACCTTTACTGCTTATGGGTTTAGCCAGTTTGCCACACAGTTTTGTAAAAAATGTCTGATCTGTGCAAAAAACAATGCATAGGGAAATTTCAAACCTGAGAGAGGCACTTTTCCAGCCTCTACTTATCCATTTCAGAACATTTGCATGAATTTTATTGAACTGAATAAATGTGAAGGCAAGAAATATTGTTTGGTCATTTGTGATATGTTTTCTAAATGGACAGAAGCTTTTCCTTGCACACATCCAAAAGCAATTACAGTGGCAAAGAAATTGCTTGCTTAAATTGCACCTAGGTTTGGAATACCTGAGAAAATTTACTCAGATAATGGTACACATTTTGTAAATCAAGTTATATCACATTTAGGCACAGCACTGAACATCAGTTTGAAGAATCATTCAGCTTATCACCCCCAATCTGCAGGATTGATAGACTGCACAAACAGAACTATTAAAGAAAGACTCAGAAAAACAATGGCCGAAACAAGGCAAAATTGGGTTTATTGCCTTCCATTAGTTTTGTTTTACATGAGGATAATCCCAACCAAAGGGGGCTTGTCTCCATTTGAAATCTTGTATGGCAAACCATACTTGCTGCCACCTTTGAGACCATTCAATCCTAGTGATGAAGAAGTGTGTTTAGCAGATTACACGAGAAGGATGTTGACTAACAGAGATATTATCACTGGTACTCTCCCCAGGAGGGTTCACAAGGAAACTGCACCGATCTTGGCCAAGCCAGGAGACCTCGTCCTCATCAAAGCCATCAAAAAGAAGAATTGGACTGATTTACCCTGGCAAGGACCACATAAAGTTGTTTTGTCAACGCCAACAACGGTGAAAGTCACTTCCGGTTATGGCGGCCACGTAGGAAGACATGTTTCTCTGCTCTTGAAAATAAAAAACAATTACTAAAACTCTCTTAATTGGAACAAAAACCCACCCTAGTGTTTTGGCACAGATATGGTAAAGACTAAGGCTGGAAAATTAGGTGGAGGAATAGGTAACTCGACAAAACAACCCAAGCTAACGGACTTCTGGAAGATAACGTCCTGGACTTAGAATCCCGCTCGCGACGGAATAATTTGAAGCTGGTGGGCCTCCTGGAGGGAGCGGAGGGATGGGACCCATGTTCCTTTTTGGAAAAGTGGATTCCAGAAGCGCTGAACAATGCAGATCTGCAGTCATCGGTCGTTTTAGAGAGAGCTCACCGAATCGGCCCACCGAGAGATAATAAGACACCACCGAGGACACTGATTATGAAGTTCCTCAACTACAGAGACAAGATGACAGTCACCAATGCGGCATGAGCTAAAGGGGAAATTAAATACCAGGACCAACAGGTGCGCTTCTATCCGGATTTGGCTGTAGCAATACAACAATTAAGGAGGCAGTTCGACCCCGCCCACAAAGAGCTCTGCAACCTCGGGATTCGTCACGGAGTGATTCATCCGGCAAGACTGCTGGTCACATATAAGGGGAGAACCCACACCTTCAAGACCCCTCAAGAGGCGCAGGAGCTCATCAAGCAGATCCAAAAGGAGACTGGCCGGAGCTAAGCACGAACATGACAAAGGTAGAACATTTAAACATATGTACAGACATCTGATTGATCTGAAACATAAACATGTCTACAAAATACAGACTGTAAAAAAAAAGTTATGATGTATAACGTTGCTATAAAACTTTGAAGTTATGTTGAAAAAAACTACAGAAGAGAGTTAATGTCATAAGAATAGTAGTAGAGTCAGGGTGATTGGGAGGAGAAAGAGAGAGTGGTTTGACTGATCCTCGCAGTGTGGAACAGTCACTAGCTATAACAGGAGACAGATTTTTTTTTTTTTTGATTTTGGGGGTATTACCACGAATGTGGGGAAAGGGAATTTGTTTTTGTTTAGTTTGTAGGATGGATGTTCCATCATCCAGGTTTTTGCTTCTCTGTAAGAGTATGTTCATATTGCAAGGTAATCTCAAACTCCTTATTGATCATAGATCAAAGCGTTAATCTTAATTTAACTTCATGGAATTGCAGAGGTCTACAAAATCTAAAAAAAACTTAAACAAGTCATGAATAAAATAAAAGACATGGGTTCAAAAATTGTATTTTTACAAGAAACTCATCTATTAGAGGAGGATGTAAAAAGAATTAGGAGAAGATGGCAAGGTAACGTGTTCACCTCACCATTTTCATCCCGAGCTAGGGGAGTTATGATTCTCATACATAAAACAGTCCCATTTCAAATGAAAAATGTAATTAGAGACAAATTTGGAAGATATCTAATTATCCAAGGATCTTTGTTATTAGAAAATATAAATCTGGTGAACTTATACGGCCCCAATATTGATGATCAAAACCATCCATCCATCCATCCATCTTCTACCGCTTTTCCGGAGGTCCGGGTCGCGGAGGCAGCAGTTCAAGCAGAGAAGCCCAGACTTCCCTCTCCCCAGCCACCTGCTCCAGCTCTTCAGAGGGGATACCAAGGCGTTCCCAGACCAGCTGGGAGACATAGTCTCTCCACCGAGTCCTGGGTCTGCCCCGGGGTCTCCTCCCAGTGGGACGTGCCTGAAACACCTCAAGTGGGAGGCGTCCAGGAGGCATCCTAATCAGATGCCCATACCACCTCAACTGACTCCTTTCAATGTGGAGGAGCAGCGGTTCTACTCTGAGCCTCTCCCGGATGGCTGAGCTCCTCACCCTATCTCTGAGGGTGAGTCCAGCAATCCTACGGAGAAAGCTCATTTCAGCCGCTTGTATCCGCGATCTCGTTCTTTCGGTCATTACCCAAAGCTCGTGACCATAGGTGAAAGTAGGAACGTAAATTGACTGATAAATCGACAGCTTTGCCTTAGAACTAAGCTCCCTCTTCACCACAACAGACCGGTACAACGTCCGCATCACTGCAGATGCTGCTCCAATCTGTCTGTCGATCTCTCGCTCCATTCTCCCCTCACTCGTGAACAAGACCCCAAGATACTTAAACTCCTCCACTTGGAGCAGGAGCCTGTCCCCAACCCGGAGAGGACAATCCACCTTTTTCCGGCTGAGGACCATGGACTCGGACTTGGAGGTGCTGATTCTCATCCCAGCCACTTCACACTCAGCGGCAAACCGTCCCAGCAAGAGCTGTAGGTCATTGCTGGATGAAGCCAACAGGACAACATCATCTGCAAACAACAGAGATGAGATCCTGTGGTCACCAAGCATGACACCCTCCATTCCCTGGCTGCGCCTAGAAATCCTGTCCATAAAAATTATGAACAGGATCGGTGACAAAGGGCAGCCCTGGCGGAGTCCAACTCTCACTGGGAATGACTCCGACCGAGTGTTGGCAATACGAACTAAACTCTCACAATGGTCGTACAGAGACCGAATAGCTCGTAACAACAAGCCCGATACCCCATACTCCCGAAGCACCCCCCACAAAAATCCACGAGGGACGCGGTCAAATGCCTTCTCCAAGTCCACAAAACACATGTAAACTGGTTGGGCAAACTCCCACGAACCCTCAAGAATTCTCGAGAGGGTAAAGAGCTGGTCCGATGTGCCACGGCCAGGACGAAAACCACATTGCTCCTCCTGAATCCGAGGTTCGACCAACGGCCGGACTCTCCTCTCCAGTACCTTGGCATAGACCTTCCCAGGGAGGCTGAGGAGTGTGATCCCTCTAAAGTTGGAGCACACCCTCCGGTCCCCTTTTTTGAAGAGAGGAACCACCACCCCGGTTTGCCATGCCAAAGGCACTGCCCCCGACCTCCACGCAATGTTGCAGAGGCGTGTCAACCATGACAACCCAACAACATCCAGGGCCTTGAGGTACTCGGGGCGAATCTCGTCCACCCCCGGGGCCCGGCCACCAAGGAGATTTTTAACCACCTTGGCGACCTCAGCCCCTGTGATAGGCGAGTCATCCCCCTCGTCCCCAAACCCTGCTTCCTCTGTGGAAGGCGTATCAGTGGGATTGAGGAGATCCTCGAAGTATTCCTTCCACCGCCCGACGATATCCCCAGTTGAAGTCAACAGTGTCCCATCCGCACCATACACAGTGTGGACGGGGAGCTGCTTTCCCCTCCTGAGCCGCCGAACAGTTTGCCAGAATGGTGGCCGGGTTTCCACCCATGGGACCCGGCCGGGCTCAGCCCGAAGGAGTTACATGGGTCCACCCTCCAGTGGGTTCACCACCTGCAGGAGGGATCATGGGGGTCCGGTGCTATGTGGATTAGGTGGCAGTCAAAGGCGGAGACCTTGGCGGACTGATCCCAAGCTTTCTAAACTGGCTTTTGATGATCAAAACTTCTTTGTTAATTTATTCCTCACTTTATCATCACTTACAGGGCAACATATAATAGCAGGGGATTTTAATTGTACATTGAATCCCAGTATAGATAGATCAACAGGACTGGACTATACGCACAATGGATGTAGGATGACCATTAATTATTTTATGAAAGAATTGAGATTGCTAGATATATGGAGAGAAATGAAACCACAAGTCAAAGCCTATTCTTGTTATTCTAATACCTATAAGACATTCTCACGTATTGACTACTTTTTGATCTCTACGGAATTAAGGTCCAAGATTCAAAACTGTTTCTATGATAACATTGTGATCTCTGATCATGCACCTTGCTGTCTAGTATGTGTAGATAAGAAACTGACAAAGAGCCAAGTTAGGTGGCATTTTCAACATCAATGGCTTCAGGATGAGAAATTTGTTAAGTACAAAGAAAAACAGATAGATGAGTTCTTTGATATCAATACTACACAAACATCAGCATGTATAAAGTGGGAGCCTTTCAAAGCTTTTATTAGGGGGCATATTATTAGTTATACAGGTTCAAAATCTAAGAAGACCCGAGAGGAGAGAGTCCAATTGGAACGTAAAATAAAAATTCTTCAAGAAAAGGTGTATGCAGGAAGTAACCCACAGTTAGAGAACGAATTACTGATTCTGCGAGCTGAATATGACAAAAAATCAGCGAATAGAGCTGCCTCGAGTCTTCTAAGATTGAAGCAAACTTTTTATGAACAAGGTGAAAAATCAGGAAAATTATTGGCATGGCAGATTAAACAATTAGAATCTAAAACACCAATTACCAGTATTATATGTAACGGACAGGTAGTTATAGATCCTTTAGAAATTCATAGTGCCTTTAGAGATTATTATGAAAAACTATATGATACAAAAAAAGAAATTGACTTAACAAAACTACAGTGATCCCTCACTTATCGCAGTTAATGGGTTCCAGAACCGACCGCGAAAAGTGAAAAACCGCGAAGTAGCGTTACCCCCCTTTGTGGAATTCCAGCCTGATCTCGTTAGTTTTTTGATACATAAAATAATGTATAAATAATATAAATAATACATACGTTCATTCTCTCTCTCTCTCTCTCTCAGGAGAGAGAGAGAGTGAGAGAATGAAAAGAATCTCACGAGAGTGCATTACTCGTGAGATTCCCGAGCCGAGCCAACACGAGAACAAAATCTAGAGTTGGGAGCGATCTCTTAGGGGGGGGGATGCTGGCCAGCGAATCAGAGAGGTGGATTTTGAGTTGTGCGGGCTCTCCGTGTTGATACCTGATGTTCTAATGTATTTTTTCTCAATTTTGAATTTTTGATGAATATTTTTGAAAAATCCGCGATGCACTGAGGGCTCGAAAGGTGAAGCGCGAAGTAGCGAGGGATCACTGTAAATGGTTCTGGGTGGATCATCCATACCAGGTATTCCAAATGAAAACAGGGAGATACTGGAGTCTAAAATTAGTCAAGAAGAAGTTGGGCAAGCCATTGATGATATGAAATCAGGAAAAAAGAGCAGGACCAGATGGTCTTCCAGTTGACCTCTATAAAAAAATTAAGAATAAATTAATAAAACCACTTTTGGAAATGGTTTTAGTGTAGAGGATGTGCTCGAATGATGAGGCTGAGTTTAGTTTTTAAGTCAGCTTTATTGACAGAACACATCGTCTAGCATTCTCAAAGCAGGAAAAGA
This sequence comes from Pholidichthys leucotaenia, assembly GCA_020510985.1. Taxonomy (NCBI): domain Eukaryota; kingdom Metazoa; phylum Chordata; class Actinopteri; order Cichliformes; family Pholidichthyidae; genus Pholidichthys; species Pholidichthys leucotaenia. The sequence continues at coordinate 492,826,849 of CM035837.1, forward strand.
GAAAGAATCATATCTCATCACCCTTTTATATGTTTCCAGCATCAGAATTCAAGTCACATGGTGTTTTCAGTAAACATACAGTCACAAAGCATCCCTTTGAACCTTCACCATTGTCTCTCATTTCTTGATGAACCGGAAATCCCTCCGGGGCATCTTCTGTGGAACAAAAAGACCAATCTCACACCTCCTCGTTATCTTCTGCAGATTCGAGTCCTTTGTCCTTCCAGACGTGACATCCCCAATACGCATGCAGTCATATCTCTGTGGAAATGTGAGCCCACAATGTGTGTTGCCCACACTACCCCCCCCCCCCCCAAACGTCTAGTAAGGGCAAAACCTGCATGGCATAAAAAAGAAAAACACAAAGCACTCCATATATCGCTAATCAATCCACCAACTGCCTGGGTTTTAACCTTCTGCCGAATCTGCTGCAACCTGGCTTTGCTGCCCCTGCAACATCTCTCTGCATCTGTGAATTAAAGCTGATAGCACCTTTCTGTGAAGATTCTGGAGAATGTCCTCTCGGCGGCCTGCCACGGCGGGGGGGCCTCGCGAGCTGCACTTCCTCATCAGCCAAAACAAAAGCGGGTTTGAGCCTGTTTATGCAAATCAACTCCCTTCTGCCCCCTAAATCTAGCAGAAAATGCTTCTGCCTGGTCTCCAGCACTCTGAACGGTCCATCATAAAACGGCCGCAAACTTGGACGCTGAGCATCATGTCTAACAAAAACAAACTGCATTTTTTTAAAGCCTTTGGCACAAAAACGTGTGGGAAACTGTGATGGACTGGGCCAGGGAGCGTGTTTGCTCCTGAGCCGCTCTGCCACGGCTGAGCGGGGGGCCATTAGGTGCGGGATTATCGGGGAGAAATTCCCCCGGCAAACGGAGAGGTTGTGCAAAAACTAATTCAGCCGGGGAAGCATGCAAATCTTCCTTAGGTGCAGAACGCAACCCCAATGAAACCCATGGAAGTTTGTCCACCCAATTTGTATCCGTCAGCGACGCTCTGAGAGCTGCTTTCAATGACCTGTGAAAGCGTTCACATAAACCATTAGCCTGGGGGTTATACGCAGTAGTGCGATGAATCTTCACCCCCAAGCTGCGGGCCATTGATGACCATAGTTTGGAAATAAATTGGGGACCCCTGTCGGACGTTATGTCTGACGGTACACCAAAACGCGCAACCCACGCTGCTAAAAATGCTTGCGCAACTTCTTCCGCTGTGGTTGATGTCAGAGGAATCGCCTTTGGCCAATGCGTGGTGCGATCCACCATCGTCAAAAGATGTGTGTGCCCGTGTGATGATGGGAGCGGGCCCACCAAGTCAACATGCACGTGATCAAAACGCTTAGCGGGGATGTGAAAAGGTTCCAACGGGGCCTTAGTGTGTCTGTGTATTTTGGCTCGCTGACACGCTACGCAGGCTGCCGCCCATTCCTTGACCTGTTTGCGCAACCCGGGCCAAATAAATTTCTCCCCCACCAACTTAATCAATGCGCGCACCCCTGGGTGCGCGAGAGAATGGACCGAGTCAAAAACGCGGCGACGCCACGCGGCTGGCACCACAGGGCGGGGCCGTCCCGTGGAGACATCGCAGATTAGTGGGGGCATACCACTTTGTTGCTCCCTGTGCTCCAGCCTTAACCCTGTTGGTCCAGACTGGAGCGCGTGCACGTCCACGTCGTGAACCTGCTCCGCAGCCATGGCTGCATAATCTAACCCTACACAGACCGGGGCTGCGCGCGCTCCCGCGTCGCTGCCCGGGCCCGCGGCCATGGATACAGAGTCTGCCCCCATGGGGCTTGGTGGTGCTACCGTGCACGAGAGACAGTCTGCCACAACATTGTGTTTACCCGCGACATGCTGAATATCAGTAGTGAACTCCGATATTGCGGCTAGTTGCCTTTGTTGTCGGCCTGACCAGGGTTCTGAAATTTTGGCCATCACAAACGTTAGCGGTTTATGATCCACAAACGCAGTGAAACATCGCCCCTCTAACCAGAACTGAAAATGGTGGATGGCCAAGTGTAGGGCCAAAAGCTCCCTGTCAAACGCATTGTATTTACGCTCACTATCGCGCAAAGTCCTGCTGAAAAACGCGAGGGGTTGCCAGGTACCTGCCACAAACTGTTCAACTACCGCCCCCACCGCTACATCGGAAGCGTCAGTGGTGAGTGCCACGCGGGCCGTTGGAACTGGGTGCGCTAACAAAACTGCGTTTGCCAGGGCTGATTTGACTTGGGCAAAAGTGCGCTCCCGCTCCGGAGACCATTCAACTTTATTTGAGGGCTTTTGTTTTTTTAACGCGGTGTACAATGGCTGCATGAGCCGTGCTGCGCTTGGGAGGAACCGGTTGTAAAAATTAACCATCCCTAGAAACTCCTGAAGCGCCTTGACCGTTTGAGGTTGCGGAAAATCCGTTATGGCACACACTTTATCTGGAACAGGAACCGCTCCTTCTGCCGAAACGCGATGCCCCAAAAAATCAATCTGCGCCACCCCAAACTGGCACTTCGCTGGGTTAACTATTAACCCGTGCTCTGCCAGCCTCCGAAAAACTGCTGTGAGGTGTTTTTCGTGCTCGCCCTCGGACGCGCTGGCTACCAAAATATCGTCCAAATAAACGAACACGAAAGGGAGGTCACGTAAAACTGCATCCATCATGCGTTGGAAAGTCTGCGCTGCCACTTTGAGGCCAAAAGGCATGCGCAAAAACTCAAAAAGGCCGAAAGGAGTTATGACCGCTGTTTTGAGTACATCTTGCGCGCGCACTGGAACCTGGTGGTAACCGCGCACCAAGTCTATTTTAGAAAAAATGCGCGCCCCCGCCAAATGAACAGAAAAATCCTGAATGTTCGGAATCGGGTAGCGGTCATGAGCTGAAACGTTGTTCAACCTGCGGAAATCGCCGCAAGGTTGCCACGAGCCGTCAGCCTTTGTGACCATGTGTAGCGGCGAAGCCCAAGAGCTTTTGGAGCGTCTAACAATGCCCAGTTTTTCCAGATTAGTGAACTCCTCGCTCGCGATGGCCAGTTTAGCTGGGTCCAAGCGCCGAGCTTTTGCAAAAATGGGAGGGCCGGTGGTGGTGATAAAATGTTCCACCCCATGTTTAGCCACCGTCGCCGAAAACGTGGGGACTGTGAGTGCTGGGAACTGAGCAAGCAATGTGTGAAACTTACCACCCGCAGCTGAGACGCTGGCATGTGCAGTCGGCGGGGCCACCCGAGCTGTGCAGGGAATAGAATGAAAGGACAGTGCATTAATCAGACGTCTATTAGCAAGGTCAACCAATAAACCATGTGAGCACAAAAAATCAGCCCCTAACATGTTGAAACTGACTGCTGCTACAATAAATGTCCACTCAAATGAACGGCCCTGTAAGGACAGAAGCATGGTCCTCTCACCGAACGTTTTAATCGCAGAGCCGTTCGCTGCTGACACTGACACCCAGGGAGCTTTAGACGGCATCAGCCGTTCCGCGTAGGTGGGTGTGACGAAACTCAGCTGGGAGCCCGTGTCCACGAGAAACTGTTTCCCCGAGTGTGCATCCGTCAGGTAAAGCAGCTTGTTCTCGTCGCCGAGGGTCGCAGCTGCTACCGGCCCTCGGTCTTGGCGTTTCCCTGGCGCTTGAAGTTGTACGGCAGGACGCACCTGTGCGCTCTCTCTGCAAAACGGCGGTGGTAGAAACACCGGGCGTCCTCCACTCCGCGTCGCTTGGCCCCCATCGCTGCCGTCGTTGGTGCGTCTGGCGCCACGGCCGCTGGACCTGCGCTGTCTCCGGACGCTGTTCCTGGGCTAGCTGCTGCGGCCGAAACCACGTTCCGCTTGTGGGCGTCGACAAGCCGCTGCGCCTCTTTGCTCAGCCCATGGTAGTCTCGCCTGGCCAATCGGGGCGACTCTGCCAGGGCCACTCTCACTGCTGGCGGCAGGGTCCGAAGGAAAAGGTGGGCGAAAATGAATTCGCCATCCTCAGAGTCTTTGAGCCTCAGCATCTTCACCATCAGGTCCGCAGGTCTCTCGTTCTCTGACTCCGTCAACGTCAGGAGCCCCTCTGCTCGCTGTTGGACCGAAGGGGTGAAATGGCTGATCAGCGTGTCCTTCAATGTGCTGTACTTGTCGCTGTCTGGTGGATGATTAACCAGATCCTCCACTCTCTGGACTGTGTTGCTGTCCAGCTTCGCTACCACATGGTAGAATTTTGTGTCGTCGTTGGAGATTCTCCGGAGGTTGAACTGCGCCTTGACTGCGCTAAACCATGAGCGCGGGCTGTGCTGCCAGAAATCGGGCAGCCGGATCGTGGAGGCGGCCATCAGGCTGGCCTCCGCCGAGCCCCGCTCGGGAGAATTCTGTCTGCTCATTCTTTGTCGTAGGTCACCAGTGTAGAGGATGTGCTCGAATGATGAGGCTGAGTTTAGTTCTTAAGTCAGCTTTATTGACAGAACACATCGTCTAGCATTCTCAAAGCAGGAAAAGAGAAAGAATCATATCTCATCACCCTTTTATATGTTTCCAGCATCAGAATTCAAGTCACATGGTGTTTTCAGTAAACATACAGTCACAAAGCATCCCTTTGAACCTTCACCATTGTCTCTCATTTCTTGATGAACCGGAAATCCCTCCGGGGCATCTTCTGTGGGACAAAAAGACCAATCTCACACCTCCTCGTTATCTTCTGCAAATTTGAGTCCTTTGTCCTTCCAGACGTGACACCCCCAATACGCATGCAGTCATATCTCTGTGGAAATGTGAGCCCACAATGTGTGTCGCCCACATTAGAAGCATTTCAAAATGGTAATTTACCATCATACATGAATAATGCCTTAATTATACTGTTGTCAAAACCAGGTAAACCCTCTAATAAATGTGAAAATATGAGACCAATAAGCCTATTAAATTCTGATCTTAAAATAATCTGTAAAATTTTAGCAAAACGACTACAAGAAATATTACCAAATATTATCAACCGAGATCAGAATGGCTTTATAATGGGAAGACAAGGCTTCCATAATGTAAGAAGAATATTTAATATTATTTATTCCAATAAAGAAGCACCCGATACAGCTCTCCTATCACTGGACGCCTAAAAGGCCTTTGATAGGGTCGAATGGCCCTATCTTTTTGAAGTCCTACAAAGGTTTGGACTTGGAAATAATTTAATAAAATGGGTCCAGATAATATACAATAATGCTACAGCAGAAATCCTAACAAGCAGCAATATCTCAAAATCAATAAAAATCAATAGAGGATGTCAACAAGGCTGTCCACTTTCACCTTTATTGTTTACTAAGGCAATTGAACCTTTAGCGATGGCAGTATGTTTACATCCACAAATATATGGAATTAAAGTTGGACCAACAGAACATAAAATCTCCCTGTATGCCGATGACATAATTTTGTTTATGTCGAATTTTAAAAAAATCAATTCCAACCTTGTTAAATTTAATAAAGAACTTCGGGGATATATCAGGATATAAAATAAACAAAACAAAATCTTCATATTAATGTTAAATGAGACCCAGAGAAATCATCCAGCTCCTGAGGTAAACCAATTCAATGTTGTAAATCAGTTTAAATATTTAGGAATTCAAATTTTGTCTAAGCTAGAATCAGTCGCCAATGCTAACTATGAAGCCTTAATGACAAATATTAATGAGTTGCTTCAGAGATGGATGTCACTACCATTGTCGATGATCGGGAGAATTAATATACTTAAAAGTAATATCTTACCAAAAATACTTTATTTATTTCAAAACATCCCTTTACCACAACCTTCAGATCTATTCTCAAGAATTAAAAAAAAAGTTAGTGGAATTTATATGGAACAATAGGAAGGCTAGATTACGTTTGTCCTTACTATACTTACCATTTGATCGTGGAGGTCTGAAATGTCCAAACTTTATGTTGTATTACTGGTCAGCACAACTGAGGTCTATGACATATTATTTTTCATCAAATGATCCTCCTCACTGGACTGAAATGGAATCATACAATTTACCTTTACCTCTTCCCTTATTCATATATTCAGACTCAGCTAAAAAATTACAGAAACAAGTTAAAAATCCAATTGTAAAGCACATGATCAAAATATGGTGTGAAACCAAAAAATATTTAAAAGAACCACACTCACTGTCACAATTTAGCCCAATATGGGGTAATCAATACTTTACATCAGGGAGAGTGGATACTGTATTTAAAGTATGGAATTTAAAAGGGATTCAAAAGATTCAAGACTTATATTTGTCACGCTCAGATAACATAATGTCTTTTGAAGAACTGAGGATTAAATTAAATCTTAATAGAACACACTTTTTAAAATATCTTCAGCTTAGAAATTTTATTCATTCAAATCAAAATAATGCTCTCACCCGACCTGCTTATTCAACTTTGGAAAAAAATTTGATGAAAGATAGTAAGAGAAAGGGTATTATTTCAGAGTTTTATAACTCATTGACACTATACTCAAGTGAAAACTCACAGAAAAGACTGAATGACTGGAAAGAAGACCTGCAAATTGAAATTTCAGAGGAACAATGGGAAATGGCTTGTGCAGGAGCTCAAACCAAATCAATAAATGTACATCTTAAACTGATACATTTCAAATGGTTAATGCGGATGTATGTTACACCAGTGGAATTAAATAGATATAACAAAAACATACCAGATACATGCACAAAATGTATAGAAAGTAAAGGAACCCAATTTCACTGTTTATGGGGATGTAGAAAAATCAGAATGTTTTGGGAAGAGGTGAGGGTAACAATTGAAAAAAATAATTTCAAAACAAATCACATTGAATCCTAAACTGTTTTTGTTGGGTCTGTATCCAGAAAAAAATATAATTTTAATAAGAGTGAAAGTGCATTCATAGACCTCAGTTTGCTTAATGCCAAAAAATGTATTGCATTACTGTGGAAAAAGACTCATAGACCAGATGTGACTCAGTGGTTAAGACAGATGTTAACAAACCTTCCACTAGAAAGAATAACATATATACTGAAATCAAAGGAAAATGTGTTCGAGAATATATGGAGACCTTTCATTGATTATGTAAAGAAATTAAACATAACTTCTGAAGAAGAAGGTGAATGATATGTGTGGACCTTGCAAATTCCAAACTGGTGAATGTATATTATTCAATTCAATTCAATTCAATTCAATTCAACTTTATTTATATAGCGCCATTTCACAACAACAGTCATCTCATAGCACTATCAACTGTAGGGGGGAACCCCCACAGTTGCAGAAAGAATTATGTATTCTTAAGTAATAGATTACCTAGACTAAACAGAGGAGCATTGTTGTTGACTTGTTTTTGTTAATGGCTGTTGTTTGTATTACATTTTTTTTGTTATTTTGTTATTGTTCTTTTTAATTTTTAAATTACTTTTGTGTTAGTGCCTGACTGTGTGTGCTATGTTTGTAAAAAAAAAAAGGTTCAATAAAAAATATTGTGGAAAAAAAAACAGCGGTGAACGTTGAAGGACGGGACTCTTGGGTGCATTTAACACACTGTAAACTTTACCCTACTCTGAACTCACAGCCAGGGACTACTGAATAAATATTTTTAACTTCATTCTATTAAAGACTCTCAGCAAGAGACTTTTTCTTAATTGTTTCCCTATACAAGTGTCGACTGACGACGCCCTACGTGGTGTCCAGTACCGGCTTGGGATAGAGAAGCAAGTGGTTGACCATCATGGAGAGACAAGAAGCGCAAGAAAGACGTTTGATCATTAAAGGGTGTAGTTGTTGTTTCCTTTACATCATCATCCTAGGGGTGACATTATTACTTTGGTTTCTTTTAGCTGCACCACAAACCATACATTGTAGTGCTAGGGACCTTGCACGTATTTAGCATAACTGGCTAGAGCTACATGACCATCACGATCATGAATATGCTGCCAGTACGTGGTGGAGGTATGCTAATTATACGGCCAGAGCAGCTAATCGTTCCAATTGTTATGTTTGCTCCTTAGTGCCAACGTCAGCTGGACAGACTGCTGTTGTAGCTAAAATGATGGGACCAGCAAAAGCTCTGTTTTTTACAGAAGGCTATGAAAAAGGACTATACAAAAAAGATTATTTTGAATCACTCTTGTGATATCTTTCATCACTCTACCAATCAGAGAACTTATGGTACCCCTTAGTCTGTAAGGGAAAGGTTGGTTTCATCAGGAACTTTTTCTTTTTGTCTGAAGGGAAGTGATAAAAACCCTTTGGGCGACCTACCCCTTTCTCGGTGTGAGGCAGTGTACAGTATACACCGCACCTGTGATGCTAGTACCCTGACCAATCGGATGGGCAGGTGGTGTCCACGGGTTGACCGTTGTTATTACGGACCCATCACCATGCTGGAGCTCTGCAGTGCTGCTATCTGCAACTTCCAAATGTATGGCGTACATATGGTGACGGGTGGTTGGTGGCTGTAAGGTCATAAGGCGTATTCCCATCTGCCTATGAATTGGGCAGGAACCTGTGCCCCCGTCTTTGTGACTGACAACACCCTGATTATGTCAGTGGGTCAGACGAGCAGAGGGAAGAGGGACCTATCACAGGATGCCATTTTCACACCACATGATTCCATCTGGGGTAGGGACAAGCCAGAGCAGTTCGAGATACTTACTAGAGGTCAAAAGGTAGTTCAGTTGCTATTCCCTTGGGTGGGAGTGGCAAAAAATACCTTGTGGGTTGATACTCTTAATTATAGGCTACAGTCTTTTGTGAATTTTTCCTTAGCTGCCTGGAAAGGTGAAAGGGAGGAAATGACTGCTATAAGACTTGTAGCAACACAGAATAGAATGGTACTTGATCAATTGACTGCCTCCCGTGGGGGTGTGTGCGTAATTGTAAGTCAGTACTGTTGCACCTTTATACCTGCACATGATGCAGATGGAGGTATCATTGCTTCAGCCATACATAATCTGACTGCTTTGCAGACTGCTGGGGCTGAGGATAATGTTGATGACTCATCACACTGGATAAACTGGTTGTTTTCCTCATGGAGGAGTCTTGTCATAAACTTGGTAGTGATTATTGTAGTGAAACTTTTGATCTTTTCATGTTTCATTCTTTGTACCCGTGATATGATGTTGAAATTTGTTCATGAGAATTTAGTGTTATATCACGAGGTCACCACTGGAGATGATGGGGAAACAACACCAACTTAATGTTTTATGACTACAGAGTATGACTGACATGCAGAAAACCGAACGGAGATGTATGTTCATGATGTGAATTTGAAATGTACTGAGCTGCAAGAGTAATCAAATATATCTTGAAGTTCAGAGAAGTTGTTTTCCTTATTTGAGATTTTTCACTTTATCCTGTTATTTTCTATTTTAGTATACGTCGTATTTGAAACCATTATATTACTAATCACTATTTAGCTAGTATACAGCTTTACTGTATTGATTGTTGTTTGATTGTTGATACCTTGTTGCAGTTTCACATTGAGGTACTAATACACATAGGTTAGGATGCTAGCTCACATAGATCCCTAATACAAAGATACACATATGTCTTTTACACGTAATAGGTTTTTAGTCATTTTTTATTGTTCTTCATTGAAGTTACATTTACATATAAGTATTAACTTTTTATTAAATCTCTGCTAATCTACTGACACATAGAATGACAACTACATACACTATTTCATCTCAATTTATGGTTAATCACCATCACTGGTTCAATTTTTCTCTTTTATGACTTACTTAGATGATTGATTTCTTTTTTGAAATAAAAGGTATTATCCTCACATGCTCCCCAGGAAATGAAACATTCCAGCAGCGCTCGGGAGTGGTAGCGAGGCCAATGGCGGACTTTTCTCATTTAAAAGCGAGTTAGGATCTTTTGCAATACAATGCTTTAGCATAAAATGCACCGGAACTTGGTGAGCTGCCCAGTGAGGTTTTAGAAGCCATAGTGTTTCATCTCTGATGATTTTTAAGCATCAAAGGGGGGATGATAGGATATTTTCAGGTTTCATTGATTACTCTATATGATTTTAATGCTGTATTATTCTATTTTATATTATAATTGTATCTGGTGCATATAATGAGCCAATGTCTGATTCACTGTGATTTTTTTTTTCATTTTCTCAGAGCTTGAAAAGACTGTCTGTTTTCAGTGTAAGATTAGGTTGAGCAAGATTGTAAATAATGACAAAGGTTTCATTGTTTTATCATACCAAGCTGTACTGTACTGTAAGTTAGAGTGACTTAGGATGACCAGGTCATGTAAAGATCATAGCAGAATGTTCATTGCTGACCATAGATTAGAAGAAGTCCCTTGGAGAGTTGGCTCCAGCCAGTCTAGCTTAGATAAGGGACTGAGGTATAAAGAAGCAACATCCTTGAACACATGTTAGGGAGTTGGTGCTGTGAAGCTCTGAGACAAGTTTTGATGTAACTGATGAACTCCTTTTTGATCAGAAAGAGAATAAATGGCTCAGAAGTTAGAAAACCGCCTTTTGATTATTGATTCAGCCTCAGTAAATTCATTTTTGATCTAACACATACTTACTCAGTGAGATGTTGAAAATTGGGGCTATCTCAAACACATCAAGATTCCAAGTTTGGACACTGAAGTAGAACTTTTGATTGGGGCAAATGCACCAAATGCACCAAAGGTCATGGAACCTTGGGAGATCATAAACAGCAAGGAGGATGGACCATATGCTGTGAAGACCTTATTGGAGTGGGTCATCAACTGTCCTTTAAGGAGCAATCTTGGTTGCCAGAGAAGCTGTTCAACCACTTATCCTAATAGGGTATCCATTGCCAAGTTAGAGGACCTGTTGATCTCTCAGTATAACCAAGACTTCAATGACAAGGCATTGGAGGAAAGGCATGGAATGTAACAAAAGGACTTGAGGTTCATGGATGTAGTGGAAAAGTCCATTTGTATACACAAAGTGTTATGACCTGAGCGCTGTTATTTGCGCTCGGGCTATTCCTGTCAGGTCTTGACAGCGGCGTTATTATTCCGGCTCTCCGAGCTCTTATTGTGACAGCGCTCGGAGAGGCTTCCGCTCAGCTGTCAAGACCTGAACAGCTGTAAAAGGACAACTACATCATTTTGCTGGTGCTAGTAACCGTGACTATGGCACAGCATCTTATCTGAGATTGGAAGACCGTGAAAGGAGAGTGCATCTTGCTTTTATGTTGGGTAAAGCCAGAGTCGTCCCGGTTAAACAAACAATTCCCTGTCTGGAACTCACTGCTGCCCTTGGACCGACAGCCAGACTGTGCTAAAGTATATCAATAATGAGAGCAGATGATTTTACATCTTTGTTGCTAACAGAGTGGCCTCTATAAAAGAGGCTACAGATGTCGCTCAGTGGAGGTACACAGCTCACAGAACAGTCTTCCTGATGAAGCCTCCAGTGGTCTGACTGTGGATGGTATCTTGGCTTGCAGCAGATGGATTTATTATAATGAATAAATAGTGAAGATTAGTTAATTAGATACTACACAAAGTGCTTGCATACATATATCTTTTAGATCCACACATACAGACACACAAGTCAAACCCACACATACACCATTCACACATACACATCAGTTGCTTACACACATGCACGCACGCACACACACACACAGACACACACACAAGCTCCACAGGAAAGTTTCTCTTCCTGTTTCCATATATGGGCAGGGGGATCGTGTAGGACTAAAGATGAGACATCTGAAGAGAACCAACAGGTTGGAAGTAACAAAGAGCTAAGATGACATCTGAAGCCATTTGGATACTGAAAGGACCTAGTTTGAACAATGGCCAGCGTATTGTTGGAAAGTTACTGGGAAACGCCCACTAACTTGAAGCCTTTTTATAACTGTGTGTTCTTTGTTCTGGGTCCTTTCCAAGAGAGAGAGCTGGAGGGGGCCCGCAGCCATGTTCACTGACTCCCTGCGTGGTTCAATAAAAGTTAAGCTGAGAAATAGTATTTTTCTGTGATTATTGGTTGGTTAAGTGAAAAGATTCTGCTAACTGTCCAAAATTAACTTCTACAGATTTCAGGACCAGACTTCCTTCAAAAACCAGAGGATGATTGGCTTACACTCTCTGAGCTGCAACCAATCTCTGTAGATGATCCAGAAGTTAAAGATATCTCTGTAGATACTATCATCAAGGAATCTGAGGATCCAACCACTAAGTTCCTGAATTACTTCTCTTCCTGGACTCAGCTGAAGATCTTTGTTGCTTGGCTTCTGAGGCAAAGAGATACTCTTTTGGAGTTGAGCAGGAAAAGGAAAGAGGTTGCCACCGTTTTGACTGTTCCTGAATTACCTCTACAACCAGATATATTGCAACAAGAGATGAGGAAGGTTCACTTGTTGTTGATAATCAGGTGCTAATGGCTGATCTCTTCTGGAAATCGTGGACCAGAGAATACTTGCCGATGTTGCAGGAAGGGCAAAAGTGGAAAAAGCCTCATCGAAGCTTCACAGTAGGAGATTTTGTGATGGTCATGGATCCTACTGCTCCAAGTGGCTCCTGAATTGTGTAAAGAGTTATTAAGGTTTATCCAGAGAAAAATGGTCTTGTACGCTCTGTACAGATAAGGACCAGAACTAGACTTCTAGAGCGGCCAATATCCAAGATCTTCCTTCTTCAAGAAGCCATTTAAGGTCATGACCCAATGGTGATTGTCTGCTGAGAATAAAGAAGACTGAAGACTTAAAATGGACTGAAAGGCTCTTGTTATTTATGTTTTGTAATTGTTCTTGGTAAACAATTAGGGGCTGGTGTGTAGGAGCCATTTTCCTGCGGTCTATTGTCACAGGTGTTGTCTATTAATCACCATAGGTGATGTGGTGAGGGTGCACCAGGTAGACTTTAAGTGACACAGGTAACTTGGGTGTGTAATCAGCTGTGGGTGATGGGGTGATAACACGGTTTTTACCGCTCACTCACTCGCACACTTGCTAGCCTTTATGGTTGTTTGCGTGTCAGATATTGTTGAAAAACAAGTTTGGAGCATTGAATAAATGGGAACATCACCGAAAAGTAAATGCAATGCTTGGAGTTACTTTGGAAGTGCAAAATCAGGTCTCCTCCAGTCACACCATGAGTGGTTAAAATGCAAATAGTCACTACATAGACTGTTATCACAATGTCACTCTATCATGGGCATAAAATGGACTTCATGATATCAACGATAATAGTATAGAATAGAATAGGATTTATTGTCATTGTACCGTTGTACAGTACAACGGGTGCTCCACCAGGCTAATGCACAATAAAGTAAGAGAGAAGGATTAGATAAAACACGGTTACAGAACACACAATTAAACACACGACTGAAATAAAAATAGCCGAGGATTTTGGAAATATACATGGATGTGGCCGTGCCTTCACGGGTGGAACAATGTACATAAGGGTGTGGCGTGCAGACACACAATTGAACACACAATTGAGTAAAATGGCCCAAGGGTTATGGAAAATATACATACAGTAGTAGTGGTTTCACGGATGGTTCAATATACATGAAAGTGCAGAGTGCAAAGGTGTGTCTGTGATAATTAAAAAGGTTCCCAGTTCTGTGCATGTGAGGATTCGGAGGGAGGGGGGTGGGACCTCTGACTGCAGTTTGGATGTCCCAGGGGAAGAAACTGTTTATCAGTCTGGAGGTGTGGGACCTGATTGATCTGAGCCATCGTCCAAAGGGAAGCGGGTAAAACAGGTGGTGGGCTGGATGTGAGGAGTCTCCTGTGATAGCCTTGATCTTTCTGACACAGGAGGATCTGGAGATGTCCTCCAGGGAGGGCAAAGGGCTGCCAATGATTTTTTGGGGTGATGTTGATGACCTTCTGCACAGCCTTCCTGTTCTCAGCTGTGGAGCCAACATACCACACACCCAGAGAGTAGGTGAGAACGCTCTCCACTGAGCAGCAATAGAAGGCCACTAGCAGCTTCTGATGCAGGTTGTTCTTCCTCAGGACCAAGAGGAAGTGCAGCCGCTGCTGGGCTTTCTTCATTAGGGCCTTAGTATTGACAGTCCTGGAGAGGTAAGAGGAGATGTGGGTGCCAAGGAACCTCAAGGTGAGGACGGTTTCCATACGGTCACCATTTATGAGGAGGGTGGGGGTGGTCCTGTCTGTTCTTTTTGAAGTCCCGTACGAGTTCTTTGGTTTGTTGGACATTCAGTTTCAGGTTGTTTACTTGGCACCACAGCAGCAGATTCTTTACCTCTGCCCTGTTTGCCTTCTCATAATCATCGGTGATGAGCCCAACCATGGTGGCATTGTCCACATACATCACGGTGACGGTGGTTGGGTGGGTTGGAATACAGTCAAAGGTGTATAGGGAGCACAGTAGAGGGCTTAGCATGCAGCCCTGGGCAGAGCCAGTGCTGAAAGACAGTGTGGAGGAATGGAGAGAGCCGAGTCTCACTGTTTGTGGGCAGTTGGTGAGAAAGATTTTTGATCCAGGAGCTGGTGGAGATCTGGAGGAGGTGCAGTTTATTGGTCAGGATGTCCGGGATGATGGTGTTGTAAAGCTGAGCTGTAGTCCACAAAGACCATCCTCATGTAGCTCCTTGGATTCCGCAGGTGGCTCAGAGCTCTGTGGAGTGTCTTGGTGATGGCGTCTTCCATAGACCGGTTCTCCCTGTAGGATGAACTGGTGGGGGTTGAAGGGGGGGGGAAGACAATTCCTGATGTGCTGGGACACCAGTCGCTCAAAGCACTTCATGACAATAGACGTCAGTGCTGTGGGTCTGTAGTCGTTCATGCTGTCAGTAGTGGACTTTTTGAGGATGGGGATGATGGTGGAGGCCTTGAGGCAGGAGGGGATGGTGGTGTGCATCAGGGAGAGGTTGAACTGCTTTATATGGATCTCTGCCAGCTGGTCTGCACATGCTTTGACCACCGCTCCTGCGATGCCGTCTGGACAAGCAGCTCTGGGAGGGTTCACTGCTCTCTGTTGCCTCCTCACCTCATGCACCAGTGGAGAGAAAGGGGAGGGGGAGAGACGGGGGAAGGGGGGAGAGAGGAGAGGAGGGGGGACGAGTTGGGGGGAGGTGAGTTCAATCTGGCAAAAGAAGTTGTTAAGCTCCTCTGCCAGAGTGAGGCTGCTGTCTACTGTTGGGGGGCTGTGGCCGCTGTAGTTGGTGACAGCCTGGATGCCTCTCCACATCTGTCTGGGGTTGTTGTCTGTGAGGAAACCCTCCAACTTCCTCATGTAGGCATTCTTGACGTGCTTAATTCCTCTTCTCAGGGTGGCAGTGCTGTGCAGAGAGCTGTCCCTCCTAGTTATGGGCTCTGATCAGAGCCTGGACTTCACTGGTCATCCAGGGTTTGCGGTTTTGAAAGACCCAGGTGTGTTTGGTGACTGTCACATTTTCTACACAGCATTGAATGTAGAAAAGGACAGGCTTGATGTCGGAATCCAGGTCCTGCTGTTCAAAGATGTTCCAGTCTGTGGAGCTAAAGCAGACTTGTAGCTGGAGGAGAGCATTTTCAGGCCATGTTTTAATTGTTTGATTGGCAGGGAACTCTTCCTGAGGGGGGTGTAAGCAGGTATTAAAAGCAGGGAGAGATGGTCTGATTGTCAAAGGTGAGGGAGGGGGGTGGCTCTGTAGGTGTGTTTAATTTTGATGTTAACCTTTTAACTGGCCACATTTCATGGACAGCTCACATGCCCCCAGTGGCACAGCGCAGCAACTGCGCTGTCAACTGACTGACGTCCCTGGCTGTACTGAGGATTTGTACTGATTTGTACTTATCTTTCAGTTCAGAAGGTAGCAGGCATGCATTGGAGGAATCATGGCTGACACAGAATATACCAAAGAAGAAGAAATCCTCATTATTCTTCTTCCTTTTCCCTTCTCTGAGCTCACATGACCAAACAATACTGTTTTTCCTTGTTTTTAGATCTTTCAAAATCCTTTGATACTGTTGATCACTTGACCTTAATCAGTCGTCTCACAGCTATAGATTTTTGTAAATAAGCAATTGAATGGTTTACAAATTACCTCAGACAGAATCCAGTCTGTTCAGTTAGAGGATGCTACCTCAGACTTTTTACATGTACATAAAGGGGTTCCACAAGGTTCCATTCTGGGCCCTTTATTGTTTAATATATATATATATATATATATATATATATGAACAACACTGGACAAAACATTCCAAATGCATCTTTTTTATTTCTATGCTTGATGACACTGTCAAATACTGCTTTGCTACCACACCTGCTAAGGCTTTTGAACATATTCAGCATGTTTTTGACAGAGTACAGGAACAGCTTAATCATTTACAGCTTGTCTTAAATGCAGAGAAAACAAAACTCATGTTCTTCACTACCTCAAATTCAGGAAGATCACTCTCTGAAAAAAATGTTAACAAGAAATGGTGAACAAATAGAGTTGGTATCTTGTTTTAAATATCTAAGGTTTTTAATTAATGAAAAGTTGTCTTTTAAGGAACATATTAAGTTTTCAGGATGTGGGTTGGAGCCTTGTTTCCTCTTTGTGTTAACTTTTGTATTTTCTGCACTTTGATTCTGTGTCATGATTGTTATTATTAGTGTTTTCTTTGTTCGCTGTTTTCTTGCCTGTGTTCGGATTCATGAGCTTACTTATATTTATGTAAGGACTGTCTTGTCTTGTGCTCTGTATATTTATTGTCATTGTTGTCTAGGTCTCTGTCATGGTCTGAGTGGTTTTCCCTCCGATCCTCTGTCATGTCTTTCTCCCTCTGTGTGTGTGTGTCATCTGTCTTTCCTCATGTGTCAGCTGTCAGTCATTATTGGCTTTCAGAGCTCCCGATTGTATCTGCCTGTCTAGTGTTCCCCTGATTGTGATCAGTGTATTTAAGGTCTGGGTTTGCTTTTGTTCAGATCAGGTTCTTTAAGTCATTTTGGAGGGATTACACGCTTCTGTTCAGTCTCAGTCTTTTTTGTCGTGTTTGCATGATTACACGCTTCATTCAGTCTGTTCAAGTCAGTCAGCCTGTTTGTTCTGTTTTTTGCCTTTTGTTGCACTTCCAAGTGAGAGTTGTTTTCTGTTAAGCCCTCGAGTTGTGCCAGTGTGGCCAGCTCTTGAATTAAATCATTTTTGGGAATTTTTTGATGTCCGGCATTTGGGTCCAGTCCTTCCACCACATCGTGACACTCCAACCCACATCCTCACTTTAAGTTCTTCTGTTTTTTTTTAATTTTTTGTTTGTTTTGTTTTCTGCATTTATTATTGTTTATTTTCTTGGTCCTGTTTGTTATTTTAGTTCTTATATTGTTGGATTTAATGTGTGTTTATTTCTCCTTTTAGTCTTGCCTGGTTTGTGTGTTTTGTTCTTGATTATGCACAGCTGAGTTGTGTTCTGTAATTAGTTCACTTGCCTTATTTAAAGGTTGCAGCCCCTCTGTTGGGTGCTGTCATTCTCTGTACTGATGGCGTTTCACACATGCTTTTGTCCTGTTTGAGTCCTGTCTGCCTTGCCAAGCCCTGCCTGTTTAGCTTTTTGTGTTCAGCTTCCAAACTGTGTTTATGTTAATTATTAAAATGATTAATGCACACTACGCATCTGGGTTCTGCTCTCTGCCCCAAGGGGGTAACCCCGACATCAGTATGTTGTAAATAAACTGAATCTCTTATTAGGATTTTATCACAGGAATAAGACTTGCTTCTCTGTTAATGTAAAGCTGAAACTGGTAGAATCAATGTTTCTATCCATCATTGATTATGGAGATGTACTTCAAATGAATGCACCTGCCCATTGTCTTCACCTGTTGGACATAGTTTATCATGGGGCTTTGAGTTTCATTACAAACTGTGTTTCCCTCACTCATCATTGTGTTCTCTACAGTAAAGTGAACTGGTTGTCATTGTCTGCTCGTCGCCTCTATCACTGGCATATGTTCATTTACAAAGCCATTCTGTGTCAAATTCCTTTGTATTTAAGTTCACATTTAACATGGAAGCAAGGAAGGCACAATCTCCGCTCAATGGATTACCTGCAACTGGTTGTTCCAAAAATAATAACAGAATTAGGAAAGAAATATTTTAGGTTTTCGGCTTCTGATGCATGGAACAAGATAAACTCTGAGCTCCATCTACAAAACCTCATACCTTTGACTGAATTTAAATCTCTAGTGAAACCAATAGAGTCCAGGCTTTCTGTGTGCAAGTGTTTTATATGAGTATGTTTCTATAGGTAATTTATTTATTGTCCTTTAATTTTAATACTGGAACTGTGTTGCTGCTGTCTTGACCAGGTCTCCCTTGTAAAAAAGATCTCTTATCTCAATGGGACTAACCTGGTAAAATCTATCTATAAATGCACAGCGTGTGTGTGTGTGTGTGTGTGTGTGTGTGTTTTCCATGTATATATTGAACCGTTCTTCAGACTGGCCTCAGATTTTATAAGTGCTTTGCTGAGGTTACGAGGGTGTGCATTCCCGAGCATAGAGTTGCTTAGTCAAAATATGCATCTTTTTATCAATAAAAGTTTGGCCTCCACTCTGTCACTGCTCTGTCTCTTCATGCCCTTCAGTGTGTGCGGGGTTTCGGATTGACTCCATGCTGTCTGGATAATACACAGCATTACGACCATGCTGATTGGATAACACATGGCGTGATGACCATGCTGACTGGATAATATGCAGCGTCACGACCAGTCAGTCACCACATTGTTTAGTTTAGTTTAGTTTGTTGCTTTATTTGTCAGGGATCATGAACAGAAAAAACATTAAACACAGGGTAAAGAAGCTTTGTAACAGATTAGAACATTCTCACTAATTTCCAGCTGTAGTCCCTGAGGCAGGAAGGAACCTATTAAAAGAAAAACAGCACATATAGAAAGCAATTCAGGTCGGATTTCAGAAACTGTTGACCCTGAAACAAGCAGGGAATAAATTTAAAAGGTTACGAGATAAGAGAAACGGCACACAGAAACAATTTAAGAGTACAATTTTAAATCCCATTTAAGGGAGAGAATCAATGCTTTGCAAAAACAAAAAAAGTTGCAGCCAAACAGAGCATTTTGCTGTGTATAATATTGGTGTTTTGTACTTATAATATTTCTAAAATTGCCATGAATTCCCTGTCCACTTTTAAAAAGTGCACAAAAGAGAAGAGACGGATTCACATGCAGGGTTACACCACAGACACATTTATTAACATAAAGTCCAACAGTTTCAAAAATAGTGCAGAAGTACAAAAATACAAATTATACATACATACAGAAATGCACCCCGGAGCCAGAATCGCTTTGAGTGCGGGAAGGAGAAGACAAGGAAACCACGGCGTAATGTAGAAGAGCAACAACACTAGGGCAGACCACAGTGTAATGTGGCCATGACAGAAACAATAATCCAGCATCATAGCAATGACCATGGACTGGCTAAATACACACACTGATGAGCTAGTGATTGGGTACATCTGGGCGAGGGAACAGAACAGTAATGACAAAACAGAGAACAGCTGAGTGTCAGAAGAGGGGGAGTGGTCTTGCTGGAAGACTGGCAGGCAACACCCACACAAAGTGCAGACTGAACGTGCTGCCTGACAGCCAATCAGTCAGAGAGCCAACACACATAACAAACAGAAACAAACTAGGAATGGATGCAACATAAGATATGATAAGACAGAGTAAAGTCATGGAACCAAGCCTGAAGGACAAACTGGTTCGGTTCATGACAGAGCCCCCCTCTCAAGGGGTGGATTCCAGACAAACAGCATAACATCACAAGGAGAAGAGAAAACCTGCCCCCCCCCCCCAAGCAGGGACAACAACAGCAATCAAACCAGAGTGGGAGGTAGAGGGAAACGGTCCAGGAGGGAACAAAAAACTACCCCGCTCATAGCCCACAACAGAAAAACACAACCATTAACCCCACTCCCAAGTCCAGAGGCGTGGAGATTCAGGGGGTCGCTCTGAGTCCCAGGCCCACCAGAAGGTCCGGTGGACAGAGTCCGGCAGCCTGCCCGAAAACATGGGCCACCCAACCCAGAGACTCAGTCCCTCATGCAGCCAGCAGGTGCTGTTGAGCCACCAGGACTGGAGGGGCAAGGCAGGAGGCGGCTTGCCCACCAGAAGGCTCACTGGTGGGTGGCCTGACCATAGGAGGGAAACCCCGACGAGGTCTGGTGGTGTAGAGAAAGGGACCACAACTGCATCCGGCTGAGGAGAAGAAAGCGGAAGCAGGATGGCGTCTGGCAGTGGAGGAGAGGGAGCGACACCTTCATTGGTCCCTGTCAGGAAAATGGTAGCACCCGCAGGGTCCCGGTCTGGGACATGGTTGCACCCATGGTGAACCCCAACTGGGTCATGACTGCACCCGCAGTGGTCCCGATCTGGGACTCAGCTGCATCTGCGGTAGCTTCGGGCTGAATCTCAACTGCATCCGCAGTGGCTCCGGGCCGGAGCTCTGCAGCACTCCCAGTGGACCCTGACTGGGCCAGTGCTGCACCCTCGGTGGGCCCCGAGCGGAGGCACGGCACCCATGGCAGACCAAAACTGGAGCGCAGCACCCACGTGGAACTGAGGCTGTGGTGTGGCATCCATGATGGTCACCGGCCAGGACGCAGCACCCGTGGAGCCTCAGACCAAGGAGGAACCCAGACAACGGCCTCAGGTAGAGGATGAGTGGCACCCACAGTGGACCCAGTCTGGGCCATAGCTGCAACCTAGGTGACCTCCACAGTGAGGGAAGCAGGGGCCCCAGCAACCTTGGGCTGCAAACCTGGATCTTCGGACTCATCCGGCAGTGTTGTAATCTCTCCAGCGACTCTGGGAGAGGACTCAGGCAGACAGCAAACAGAAAAGAGGGCAGGGTTGCCGGCAGGGTTGCCGGCAGCAGCGGAGCCCGGCGAGGCGAGCTCAGGTTCAGCGGGCGGCTGCACCCGGCTCGCCTCAATTAAAGCCAGGCAAGATAGCATTAAAATTTAAAGGAGAAAGAAAAAAGAGAGCACTTGCCTTAGCTCGAGCTCCACCACCGTCCAGGACTCCGTTGATCCGGTAAACAATGACGTCTCGGGTTTGATCTGCTGGAGGTCCAGCTCTGGTGCTGAATCTGCTGCGGTGGGCTACGCAGCAGGCATAATGGTGAAAGCAGTCCTACAGCCCCCCCCCCCACACACACACCGCCAGAGGCTCCAATGCTGGGAACTCCTCCAGCATGGTTGCTGGAGGACAGCAACGTGCTGGCTCTGGAGCAGGATCCTCTGGAGCCACCGGCTCCTTCACCGTCCAACGGCTAGGTTCTGGGGCCGGTGGACACTTGGGGGGGACAAAATGGAGGAGACACGGAGACGATAGGATATAAGTCAACAATTGCAGCTGGAGGAGAGGACCCAGTGGACTGCTGAAACTGGGCCTCTCCCTTCGGAGACAAACAAGTGTAGCATCATCTCACTTTGACTTAGCAATAAGAATTATTCTTCAGGTTCAGGTTCAGGTTCAGGTTACTTTATTTGTACCCGTAGGTAGATTTGTTTTGCAGTCTGGTGACATCCATATATACAAGCCACAAATTACATTCAACATAGACACAAACACAGGCACATATGAAGCTGACTATAAACATGATAAAAATACTCAAGGCTCCATCAATCAGGGTATAAAAAGACAAAGAGATGGAA
Source organism: Pholidichthys leucotaenia (assembly GCA_020510985.1). Taxonomy (NCBI): domain Eukaryota; kingdom Metazoa; phylum Chordata; class Actinopteri; order Cichliformes; family Pholidichthyidae; genus Pholidichthys; species Pholidichthys leucotaenia. The sequence goes on from CM035837.1 coordinate 492,848,431, forward strand.
GAAAAACCAGAGGTAAGAGAGAAGGGTCATATTAAAAGTTAAAAACTAGTCAAAGCGGTTAAAAACTCAAAGGTCTAAAACCCAATAAAATATTTAGAACCCAAATAACATCCTACAAAAATAAGTAAATATAAAATGGAGTTAATAAATAGGTACCTAAATTATGTGCAATATATTTTTACAGCTTGTTCAACTCTTTGACAGCAGCAGGGACAAAGCTGTTTTTGAAGCGCTGGGTTCTACTTTTTGGGACAGCAAACCTCCGTCTTGAGGGAAGAAGCTGAAAGTTGCAGTGCAAAGGGTGGGAGTCATCATTTAAAATGGAGGTAGCAATCCTCTGTACTTGTCTGGTGTACAGCGACCAAACCATAACACTAAAGAAAAGGATAAAACAGATTCAATAAAAGCCTGATAAAACATTGTCATTATGGTTCGGTCAACTTTGAAGCGTGCAAGTTTTCTCAAGCAATGCAAATGTTGCTGACCCTTTTTGCACACCCTTTCACAGTTCTCCTCAAACTTTAAATTACTATCAATAATCGTCCCAAGTTATTTGTAGGATTGTACACATTCGGTAGTCTGGCCTTTTAGTACGGTGACTTTGTGCCTGGGAGTTTTCCTCTTAAAGTCAATAATCATGTCTTTAGTTTTTGTCGTATTCAGCTGCAGGTAGGAATCCTCACATCAGTGAACAAAATCATCAACTACTGGGCCGTGGCTACTCTCACCATCCTGGAGGAGACTGACAATAACTGAATCATCAGCATACTTTATAATGTGTCTGTTGTCATGTCTGCTCCGACACATGTTTGTGTACAGGATGAAGAGTAGTGGTGACAACACCCCCCCCCCCCCTGAGGAGAGCCAGTAGAAGAGCACTTTAGGTCCAACAATGTACCATTGACCCTTACTCTCTGCGTCCTGTTGGCTAAGAAATCCAGAATCCAACCCACCAGATTATTGCTCAAATCAAATTGCTGCAGGAGCCTTTCAACTAAAATATGAGGTTGGATTGTATTAAAGGTGGAGGAAAAGTCCACAAATAAAAGTCTGGTGTGTGTCCCATTAAAATCCAGATGTTTAAAAAGCATGTTAAACAGAGTGACAGTGGCATCCTCCACTCCTCTGTGAGGCCTATAGGCAAACTGCAGAGGATCCAATGCATGCTCAGTCTGCTTTAGGACCTCACATCTGACCAATTTGGGACAGCTGGATTTTGGAACGGGAACAACCACAGCTTCTTTCCAGATCTTAGGCACATGTTGTGTCTGTAAGGACTTGTTGAAAATGTAATGAAATATAGGACTCAGTTCATGTGCACAGGACTTTACCAAGCGCCCACATATATTATCAGGGCCCTGACTTTATTTCACTTTTACAGCACATAACTCCCTTTTAACATCCTGCACCTCAATATTAAACTGCTGAATGTCTTTGAGTTTCTGTTTCAAATCTTGGGTTTCTGTGCAAAAATCAAAGGAGTCAAAACGACCATAAAAACAACTAGAAAAGCACTCATAGAGCGCATACCTCCGCCAAGGCTCCTTCCGTTTCTCATGGATCACCTCCAAAATGTAATGGGCTTGTGTGTAGGCCTATCGCCACTTGTGGTGAAAATTGCATCCAAGTCTGTCTATTAGTTTTGGAGTTTTGTGGCTGACACACTGTGAGAAGAGCCTTGGCTGAGGTATGCATTCCCAGATCATCCCCCAAATGTAATGGGTTCCTCTCTAGGCCAAGAACCACCTCTGGTGAAACAGACAGACAAACAGACAAATGCCAGTAAAAGCATTACCTCCTTGGCAGAGGTAATAAACTCAAGTGTTGCTGTTGTGTCCATCTCCTCCATCTCCAAACTCCCCAGGCTGCGGGCGTTGTAATTCATCGCACAACCATGTACAACCCACAGGCCAATGGGTTATGCGAGCGTTTTCATAGAGTGCTGCTTTCAGTGAGCTCGTTTTTGCGCAGCCCCTATGGCTGCCCGGGGAATTTCTGCCAAATAATCCCGCGCCAGTCAGCTGCCCGTCTCAGCTTTTGCAGCGTAGCGGAAACACAGGCACACTGCCGGGCCCAGCCCGCCATTGTTTTCCGTGTGCTTTTGTGCCTAAAACTTTGAAGAACGCAGAGTTCGTGTTCATCAGACACAACGACCAGCGCCCTCCATTGCGCCTGCACACATGTTGAAAATGGCCCTATCTCACAATGTTAAAGAATCCTTTAAAAAATTCCTGGATCCAGACGGTGATCCGGATAATCCCCAATATTTAATCAGTTCTTCCTTGTACCATTTCCAACAACGCCTGAAAGTTTCATCGAAATCCGTCCAAAACTTTTTGAGTTATCTTGCTAACCAACAGACAGACAAACCCTGGCAAAAACATTACCTCCTGCGGCCTGCGGCCTGGCGGAGGTAGTTAAGAGCATTAGCCAGCTCTGTGTCTGAATTAAAACCATCTAAAAACACACGATTACTGCGCTCTGTGCTCTGAAGGCCTGCAATAGTTTTCATACTGGCCCAGGCTGAACCAAGTTTCTTTGCTGCCATCTTGCTTTCCAACTCTGATTTATAATTCTGTTTTGCTCTTAAAATTTCGGCCTTCAGCTCCTTTGTGGCAACCTGTAGCTCAGAAACAGACCCCTGTTTAAAGGCAAGTGCCTTTTAACAGGGTTGAAGTAATTCTTCAACTTAAAGACACTGTTTCACCCAGGAAAAAGACAGTCAAGGACTGCTCTTTCATCCCCCAGGCTGCAATTGAACTCACATTCCTTTGTTAAAACCCGTCTAAGGAATTCATGCTAATACACTTCCTGTTTTGACTTTATGGTCCAATAAACGGTGGACAAGAGACAAGCCCCTGGAGCCCCTCATATGGCCCACAAAGATCTACAGCTCAACATTGCCCCCTACTGGCAACTCTGGGACATGCCAGATTTAACCATTGAATCTTTTCATCACATCTGTGTTAACTCATTTCTAAACATTTCTCTTCTTTTCCAGGACGCCAGGAAAAGTAAATGGACCCTTATGTTTTAAAAGGAACTCCGATTATTTTGGCATGTTAGCTCTATATGCTTTATTTTTATGTTAGTAACATTTTTGAAAATAATTCCCAGTTTTATATATTTTTAAAAAACTTTATTACGATGTAAATCACCATTTTTGTTTACGTCGCAATGCATTCTGGGTAGTGACGTAGAATGGTTGCAGCCGTTTTGTCTGTCTTATACAAGCCAAGAAGCGAAGCTACGAACTACTGCCATTTGTCAGTGAAAATGCCACATTGCACGGCTTTTGGATGTAATTTCCAATCAAAGGGAAATAAAGAGAGCGGGGTAAGCCTCCATAGCTTTCCTAAAGAGGGAAAGTTGAGGAAAAAGTGGGGCGGCAGCGGCTCAGGAGGTAGAGCAGGTCATCTAATAACCCGATGGTTGGTGGTTCGAATCAAGCTCTCCCCAGATATCCTGCCATTGTGTCCTTGGGCAAGACACTTCACCCGCATTGCCTCCAGTGCCCATAACACTGGGTATGAATGTGCAAAAATGTTTAAATGCTCGGTGGTGGCCGGAGAGGCCGTTGGCGCGGATTGGCAGCCACATTTCCGTCACTCTATGAGTGTCTATGATCACACACTATAGCGCACGCTTGATAAAGCTGATATATATATTAATCACACTATGATAAACGCTATAATGCTCAAAGTGCACGCTTGAGACATGCGCTTTGAGTGTCTATGATCAAGCGCTATAGCGCATACCTGTCAAGTGATACGGTTTTGCCGTATTTTAATACGGGGAAAATGCAATTTTAGCAAATACAGGCGTACTGCCATTTCTGTACGCCAAAAAGAAAAACATACAGCGAAAAAAAAAATTATTGAGAGAACCTAAAATCAACTGAACAGTAATTTGATGCCTGGCGACATTGAGTGCACCTAAGCAGTCTTTTTGTGATTTTCAAAATGGCTTCATGCAGCGCGCCACCAGCGAAGAAAACAAAGCTTGAAGAAAAGGGAAATCGAGGGACTGGACGTCACCGAAAAGAATGGGAGAGTCCGAGCTTTGAGAAGGGAAAATACGCTCATCTGCATCAGATCGTACCTGACAGCAGACCCACGCTGCAGGTCAGCGCCTTTTTAGTCCTTCATGGAAACAGGAGTTCCTTTTAATGTGAAAATCAATCAATGGGTTTGAAATATATTGATCCGTGATTTTAGATATGTGTATGTTAAAATGTTTAAATGAATGTTTATTCCTGCATGTTGATTTATAAGCACTGATTATAAGTTGCATGAACACTGAAATAGGTTAGAGTTATACATAAATGTATAGAGGAATATTGCAGTATTGAAACTTGTGTATTAGAATTTGTGAAGGCATCTCAAATCATGTGACCGCCAGCTGCCAATCTTTGCTTGACAACAGCTCTCTCTAAGTTCAGACAAAAGACTGTTTGCTCATTGGACTAAAGTTCATAAAGCCCCCGCCCCTCCTGTCAATCACGGAGGCCCGCAAAAGTTTCCCAGGATAAAAAGGAAACAACGCCCTTTTTCAGAATCAGAATCAGAATCAGAATCAGAATCAGCTTTATTGCCAAGTATATTTACAAGTAAACACACAAGGAATTTGACTTGACATTGGGCGCGCACGTTAGGCGCATCCAATGACGTGGCAGCCATGAAGGCGCCTGTCATGCAGAGAGGGTAAAGAGGGGAAGGGGGGGGACACAATAGGCAGAGAGAAAAAAACATAGTTATCAGAATAACGCTCGTATAAGCTCATATAAAGCTCAATGAGCCAAATTTTGATTACACAGAAAAAAAACCCCTCTATGCACAATTAGCAGACAATAGATCACACATTAACAAAACAGGAGAGTTGAGAGAGTCAGTGTATGTATATTTGTGTCAGTTTACATGTATCAGTCATGTAATGTTGAATGCAAAGTGTAATGTAGGTGTGTCATTGCTGGTGAACAGCAGAGGGCACCCTCTGGCAACGGATAGATGTTATTCAGTCAAGTGTTCTTTAGTCCAAACACATGGTAACGCTGTCCTTCGAGCTGGTCTGCAGAACAACAACAATTGTCGAATGATTGGGTTAACTCCCTTCAGCCTTATCTTCCCAGGAGGAATGAGTGGTCTTCAAGGGCGCTGAATCAAGGTCGAAAGGCACAGCTCACTTAGAGTAAAATTTCATCTCTCAGCGATTGTGCATCACAATTTACAGGCTTTAAGTCATTCTTTGGGAAGCACTCAGCAACTCCAGATGATATCCACCTACCGAAACATAGATAACATGTCCAAGAGAGTCCATTCTCTCTTCAGTGCATGCCAGATGGTAAATTCCATGTTAATCCCATTTGCCGCTATCTGTGCTCCCCCCAGCTGGAAATTGTTGTTGGGGGAGCTACCCCGGGGTCCGCATTGATTAGCTCTCCCGAATAATTTTGATACACCAGGAACTCCAAGGCCAAACAGAAAATCCTGTGCTCATACCAATCCACAGTCGAATCACGCAGGTTCCAATTCTTGGGCTCCCCCTGGCCCGGTTCTTGTTGAAGAGTGGTGACAATAGCATTAAGCCACAATCCAATTTCCATAGTTTCCATTCGGGTCGATTCAGCAGAAGTAAAGCGAGAGCGACGCAGACACAGACAGTAGCAAGCTGGGATTCAGTCAGTTGGGGAGGAAGGAGGAGGGAGCAGGAAGAAAAGCGACTGCTCTCTCTGAGTCTCTTTCACCTCTTTTGTCTTACTGTCTACACAGCAGATAACTCATTCGATGAGGCTTTGCAACTTTGGTGGGCATCCTATCTTTGGCAGGATCTTGAAAAGGCCCTCTCTGCTGACCAGATTGAACGCTTTGGTGAGGTTGATGAAGGCGATGTACAGGCGCATGTTCTGTTCTCTGCATTTCTCCTGGAGTTGGCGGATGGAGAATATCATGTCTACCGTCGATCGCTCAGCGTGGAAGCCACACTGAGACTCGGGGTAGACACGTTGGGCAAGCTTCTGTAGACGAACGAGAACAACTCGTGCGTAGACTTTGCCAACAACGCTGAGGAGGGAAATGCCCCTGTAGTTGTTGCAGTCGCTTCTCTCCCCTTTGTTTTTGTAGACGGTGATGATCTTGGCGTCCCTCGTGTCCTGTGGTACGGCACCTTCCTTCCAGCACTGGCAGAGGACATCATGCAATGGCAGCAGTAGGGCGGTCTTGCAGTGCTTGATCGGGTCGGGGGGTATGCCGTCGTTGCCGGGTGCCTTGCCAGCGGCCAAGCTATCAATGGCCTTGCTGAGTTCGTCGATGGTTGGCTCTGAGTCAAGTTTGTCCATGGATAGCAGGCAGTCGATGGCATTAAGGGCTGACGGTGTCACGGTGTTCTGTCTGGAGTAGAGGTCGGAGTAGTGTTCCACCCATCTCTCCATCTGCTTGTTCTTTTCTGTGATCATCTCCCCAGTGGAGGATTTGAGGGGGGCTGTCTTGCTCTGAGCCGGACCAAGTGCTTTCTTGATACCATCGTACATACCACGAATGTTCCCTGTTATGGCAGCGGTTTGAATGTCTTGGCTGAGCTGAGTCCAGTACTCATTGGCACAGTGCCGAACAGTCTGCTGAACTTTGCTTCTCGCAGCCCTGAGAATCTGGAGGTTCTTCTCATTTGGGTACTTCTTGTACTCAGCAAGTGCTGAGCGCTTGGCTTCAATGACGGGGGTCATCTCGGTCAACTTGGCATCAAACCAGTCCTGTGACTTCGAGGTCTTCCTCCCAAAGGTAGCCAAGGCTGTGCAGTGGATGGTGTTTCACAGCTCTTCCAACTTCTGCTTTGCAGATTCTCCTTCTTGTGGTACACCAAGTTCCTCCTCAAAGGTGGAGGCAAACTGCTCAACAAGTTCTGGTTGGGCCATCTTGCTGGTGTCAATCCGTGCTTTTCCAGGCTGTCTAGCACGATGGAATTTCTTCAGCTGCAGCTTGACCTTGCAACACACCAATGAATGGTCTGTGTCGCAATCTGCACTCTGGAACGAACGGGTGATTAGCACGTTCTTCAGTGAGGTGCGCCTGGTCAGGATCAAGGCCAGCTGGTGCCAGTGCTTTGAACGCGGATGTCGCCAGGAAACCTTGTGTTGGGGCTTAGTCTTTACGAACGAGTTTGTGATGCACAGATCATGATATGTGCTGAACCCAAGCAGCCGCTGTCCGTTGTCGTTCATTCTGCCCACGCCAAATGGTCCAAGACAGGAGGGCCAGGAGTCGTGGTCAGCACCCACTCTGGCATTGAAGTCTCCAAGGAGAATGAATTGATCAGAGTTGGGGATGATCCTGACAGTTGTTGCGAGATTCTCGTAGAACTTGTCTTTTGCCTCTGGTGTGGCTGTCAGTGTTGGGGCATACACACTGACGAGGGTGACTGGGCCTTCAGTGGTGTTCAAGCAGAGGGTGAGGAGTCGTGCAGAGCCATTGCTGCCCAGTTCCACCATCTTCAGCAAGGTGTTCTTCACTGCGAAGCCCACTCCGTGTTCCCTGTGTTCGTCACTGTCTTTTCCCTGCCAGTAGTGTAGTCCTTCTCTCTCAGTGTGCCTGCGTCAGCCAACCGTGTTTCCTGGAGAGTGGCAATATCCACTTCCAGTCTCTTCAACTCATTATTGATGATGGCAGTCTTCCTGGTGTTGTTAATGTCCTTGAGGTTAGCAGCAAGTCCTGTCATCATAGTGCGGACGTTCCGAGTTTGTTTCACACCAACATGCAGGGGATAGTGCAGCACGACGGCAACGTCTCAGAGCCATTCAACATACGCAGCGGAGTGAAACAGGGCTGTGTACTTGCGCCAACCCTCTTTGGGATTTTCTTTGCTATGCTCCTGAGGCATGCCTTCGGCACAGCAACAGAGGGAATCTACCTGCACACAAGATCTGACGGCAGGCTTTTCATCCTCACCTGCCTGAAAGCCAGAACCAAAGTACACGAGGCTCTAATCAGAGACATGCTGTTCGCAGACAACGCTGCTGTCGCAACCCACACACAGCAGGAGCTTCAGACCCTGATGGACCGCTTCTCCCAGGCATGCAAGGACTTCGGGCTTACCACCAGCCTGAAGAAGACTAACGTCTTGGTGCAAGGCACGGAAGCACCACCAACCATCACCATCGACGACTACAAGCTGGAGGTTGTGAATCAGTTCATGTACCTGGGGTCCACGATCAGCAACAACCTCTCTCTTGATACAGAGATCGACAAGAGGATTGGAAAATCAGCCTTCACACTCGCTCGCCTCACCACGAGTGTGGGAGAATCCCAAACTCTCTGTCAAGACGAAGATGGCAGTGTACAACGCCTGCATCATCAGCACACTGCTCTATGGGAGTGAGACATGGACAACATACGCCCGGCAGGACAAGAGACTGAACTCCTTCCACTTGCGCTGCATTCACCACATCCTGGACATATCCTGGCAGGACAAAGTACCCAACACAGAAGTTCTGTCCCGCGCCGGCCTTCCCTCCATGTTCACTCTACTCAGGCAGCACAGGCTCTGCTGGCTAGGCCACGTTCACCGTATGGAGGATGGCAGAATCCCCAAAGATGTCCTCTATGGAGAACTGGCGACTGGCAGGAGAGACGTTGGCCGCCCACAGCTGCACTTTAGAGACGTCTGCAAGAGAGACATGAAGGCCCTGGAGATCAACACAGAGCGCTGGGTGGACCTTGCAACGGACCGCTCCAAATGGAGAGGCACCCTGACCAGACAGCTCAAGGCGGGTGAAGAGAGACTGACTGCTGCAGCAGATGAAAAAAGGACCCGCAGGAAGAACCACCACAGTCCCAGCAGCACGGAGACCACCCACAAGTGCGACCTGTGTGACAGGGACTGCCATTCGCGCATCGGCCTGTTCAGCCACAGGCGGTGCTGTTCCAGCAGAGTAGATGTTTAGGATTCTCTTCCATGGTCATCATAGACCGACGGAGGCTGACAACGAGATAACTCATAAGTCATAACTCATAACTTAACGTTCTGTAACTTCATGTACTTTTAATGTTTTTCTTTAAACGGCTAGGAATTCTTCCTTTCTAATTAGGAGTTAAAAACTCCAATCCTAGACATTTATTCTTATAACTTTTCCCTGTTAAACTTTCTGTAAACCCACCGTTTTAATTTTAATGTAAGCTTTAATCTTGACTTTATTTTTATAATATTTTTATTGACCAATCCCGCACCAGAAGCTCTTTTATCTAAAGTCCGAAGATCTGTTAATTTTCCTATCGGGTCAGATTTTTAATTATCCTTGGATTCCTCATGGGAAGCTGCAGATTCTCGACACAGCCCACCATCACACGCAGCTGAAGAAATCAGCACGCCACGAAGGGAAGACGTCTTGGGCTGGACCGCAGCCCAGGTGATCAACACATCAAAATCTCATCTGGTGACAACCGAATATTTGCTGGACAAATATTCTGGGATTTGGCACTTTTCCACATCGAAAACTTCCAGACAACGACACAGGAGGATCTTCATTTTCAACCATCAGGCCCGGAATCACTTGAGTGATATTCTTGTTCATCTGCTGAATGGAAAGTCTGAGATTTGGGTATAATTTAATATCTGATCAGATGCAAAATTAAAGAACAAGTAATATATCCTTTCTTTTCATTAAAATCCTGTTTTAATTTTCTTAAAGGGTAATCCATAACTTTTCATATAATTAGTTTAATTTTCCACAATCTGTTAACTTCAAACTGACCTATATTCATTTCACAGTTAACCCTGGTTCTGCAAACGTTCAGTGTTAATCTGTCATTTACAAGTTTAATTTTATGGTTATTGAAATAACTGCAATGTCTTTTAATCATCATTTCATTTAATAAATATGTGAAAATGAGAGAAGTTGTTGAGAATTTATTTCATTCTGAGTCTGGTTTAAGTCCCCAGTATCAAATTCACTAAAATTTCGAGACTAATTATTGATTAATTTATTGAGTGATTAAACAGGTATAAAGTGAAATTAAAGATTAAATTGCTTCTTAGAGATAGAAGCTGGTGCCCCTTCACGAGTGTTATAAATTTTTCCTGTGTGTATGAACCGAGAAATCATCTCAGGTTCCAATACATTAATATAAATTAAATAATTTTTATACCTGATAATAATTATTAACTCATATATTGTTACACAAGATTTTTTATAATCATATGAAGTAGAATGAAAAAACACTTGCCTGTCATCCCTGTTTTTGTTGTTCACAGCTGCAGGTGGCCAGCAGTCACCCCTCTCCGTGCCCACTTTGGCTTCGGGCCCCTTAGAGGAGTATGGGGGAGCAGCTCCCGTGGCGACGGAGGTGGGCATAGCCGGAGGGAGCCTGAAGGATCTCTCGACAGTGGGAGTCGTCTGACCTGACGCGAGGGAAGTGGCTGTTAAAGAGGAGGGCCTTCTCCGGTGCTTGGACGCAGGATGACACTGTTTCTGGCGAGCTGGAGACACACGGCCTGAAGCTGGTGAAACGGAAGAAGAAATGGCTGCAGGCTGTGGAGCGCATCTACGCTTGGGCTACGTGAGGAACACTGCTCTCCTCAAACCAGTAAAAGCCTGCTGGAGCGCACAGACCGAGGATATCAGGTCTGCGTACTGTGGGTAATTCCAGAGTCCTGGATGTGCCTCCAGAATTCCCACACTTGCATCCAGGCAACTCCACTTCACCTTCAGTCCACAGGCTTCAAAGGCCTCGTCCACAAATTCCTGGATGTCAGCCGCCGCCCATTCATCCTCCATAGTGGGATGCCTCACCACTCGTCTGCTTCGACCACACCGGTGTGGGAACTGTGTGCCGGCGGCATCGTACTCAAACAGGTGAGTGGGAAAAAGGCAGTTCAAAAAGAAAAGCGTTATGTCTGGGTATACCCCACTGAATCCTTTCCTGCTTGGATTATTCTGTCATGAATTCCCTCTGCGCTTTTACACAGTGCACGGAGGAGAAGAGATGGATTCACGTGCAGTTACACCAGAGACACATTTATTAACATAAAGTCCCACAGTTTCAAAAATAGTGCAGACGTACAAAAATACAAATGATACATATTTACAGGCATGCACTCCAGAGCTGGAATTGCTTTGCGAGTGCGGGAAGGAGAAGACAAGGAAACCACGGCGTAACGTGGAAGAGCAACAACACTAGGGCAGACCACAGTGTAATGTGGCCATGACAGAAGCAATAATCCAGCAACATAGCAATGACCATGGATTGGCTAAATACACACACTGATGAGCTAGTGATTGGGTACACCTGGGTGAGGGAGCAGAGCAGTAATGACAGAACAGAGAATAGCTGAGTGTCAGAAGAGGGGGAGTGGTCTTGCTGGCAGACTGGCAGGCAACGCCCACACAAAGTGCAGACTGAACGTGCTGCCTGACAGCCAATCAATCAGAGAGCCAACACACATAACAAACACAGAAAAAAAACTAGAAATGGATGCAACATAAGATAAGACAAGACAGAGGAAAGTCATGGAACCGAGCCTGAAGGGAAAACTGGCTTGGTTCATGACAAAAATATAAAATGATGCAGTAGAATAGGTCTCAAATACTGCATTTGTAAATGTGTCCTGCTATCGTACTGCATGAGTTTATTGATGATAGACTATAAACTACACATATAAACTAAAACAATTACAATGGTGACTGAACAACTCGCATTCCCCAATGTGCAAAATCCATCCATCCATTCATCCATCCCTCCATCCATCCATCTTCTTCCGCTTAATCCTTTTCAGGTCGCGGGGGGGCTGGAGCCTATCCCAGCATCTTTGGACGAGAGGCAGGGTCCACCCTGGACAGATCGCCAGTCCATCGCAGGGCCAACACAGAGAGACAGACAACCATTCATTCTCACAGTCATACCTAAGGTCAATTTAGAATCCCCAGTTTGATGCCAATTAACCTAACTTGCATGTTTTTGGCATGTGGGAGGAAACTGGAGAAATCCCGGAGTAAACCCACGCAGACACGGGGAGAACATGCAAACTCCACACAGATCACTGTTGGTCGGGGACTGGGATCGAACCCACGATCCACTGGCCAAGGGTGAGTTGCTGTGCTGCCGCAGTGCTAACCACTCCGTCACCGCGCTGCCCGTGCAAAATACAACACCGATGAATACAAGTCACAAAAGATCAGACAAATAAGTGATCTGACAATAAATAAACAAGGGTTCCGAAACAGTCACTAATATTGGATGTCCCATTCATTTTCAATAATTCTGTAATTAATATTCACGCAATCAAACAAATCTTAGTGCCTTTCAGTCCCTTTTATATTTGTCAAAGTCTAATGTGTGAGTGCCTACATATACTGAAGGCTACACCTCTTTGTATTCCACTTTCAAACACAGCCTACATTTGAGCCTGTAAAGCCTAATTGGGTTACCTGTTTTCAAACAAGAATATTTGCTTTCTAGGGGCATGTGTTATGTCAGAATAACATGGGACCAGCCGCATTCAACTGGGCACTGAACTCCCTTTATTATTGGAAAAAAAACAAACAAAAACAGCTCAATATATTCCAGCCGTGGCCTGCCTGACGTCATCACCCGCAACCCCCAGGGCCAGGCTATGGCAAGCCCCAAATATCAAATCCCCACACAACTCCCTCCCCCCACACACAAAACACAAAGAACCCCCAGAACCTTAGTAAAAAAAACATTGTTCCCTTGTTTGTTTGTTTTTTAACTGAACACTCAAAACTTAGTGAACTAAGTGGGCGTCTGGGTAGACTACCAGAACGCCCCTTCGTGTTGGGGCAGATTATTCTGCCACCCTTTCGCAACATGCATTCGCCAACGCTATCTTTAAAACATAGTCCTCCAGGTACCTGGGCCTCTGACATTTTCTAGCCGAGCATCCCCTAGAAGATGAACCTGCACTTGCTGCCATCGGCTGCATCTGTGAGTCCCCGATCCCCCCATCCGATAAGTCCCAACCCACACCAGTCCATTCCGCTATAGCTCCTGGACTCTGTGCAGGAAAGGACTTCATGAGTCAGCTGGAGCGCTGCTGTGACCCCTCCGAGAGCTTGAAAGTGTCCCGGCCCCATCGCCTCATGATCTCTAGGGGCCCCATCCAGACAGGTTGCAGCTTATGTGTGCGGTCGGGGTGTTTAATCCAAACCCGATCCAGCACCTCAAGTCCGTGGGCCTTCACCCTGAACTTCCTGTCGAACCGTCGTTTCTTCTTTTGCTGTTGGGCAGCAACCCGGTCCCGTGGAGGGTCCATGCTCCTTGGAGAAGGGGTCGTAGATGGTCTCAATCGGTCCAGAGGCAGGTGGAGTTCAAGCCTCAACATGAGTTTCACCAGGGAGCACCCTGTCGTAGCATTGGCCATTGCTCTGTAGTGGAGGAGTGTGCTCTGGAGGGCATTCAAAACCGTGAAGCTGCCCGCCAAGTGGGCTCTCAGCCCGTTTTTCAGAGTGTTGTTGAAACGCTGCATGCCCCCATTGGCTTGGGGGTGATAGAACATGGTTTTGATGTGCGCCACACCCCTAAAGCCCACAAACTCCTCAAATGCCCCAGAGGTGAACTGTGGGCAATTGTCTGTAGTGATGGCATCCTGGACCCCCCATCTAACAAACAGTGATGAGAGGAAACCTGTAAGCACGTCTGCCATGACTGAATATAGCCTGTTTTCCACTAGCCCAGCACACCTCGGTACGGCTCGATTCACTTCAGTACGGCTCGGGATGCTTCTGTCTCCATTAGCACGCTGTTGTGCTTGTGCTGTGATGGTTTGTGTTAGGAGGTTTTAGAAGCGGGGCAGCAGCAGATTCTCAGCGAGGCGGGGCCACACTCCCGTGACATTACGCACCCGACTGAGTCCTTATTTACACGAGACAAAAAAGGATCCAAGGATTATTGCCTTGCTCGCTCTGTGGTTTTATCTCACAATTAATTTTATCTCATAATTAAGCTGCAACAACACAAGTCACTTTTGTTTTGAATTAACTGCCAAATGACCTAGAAATAATGAGCTGAAACTTGTTTTTATTCGTATTAAATAATGAGACGGTGGCACACTGGACTACACCAAATTGTATTATTTTTTACATCCTAGGGCATTTTGGATGTAATGAATTAAAAAAAATCATGTTTTTCACCTTCAGGTCAACGTTTGGAACAACAGTATTATTATTTTCCGTTTAGATCAGGGGTGTCCAACCATGTGCCATGGAGAGCCAAGACCCTGCAGGTTTTACCTCCAACCAGTGTCTTCAACAGCAGATTTCAGTGAACTTCTTCCCACTGATTGCTGATAAGTGAAAACACCTGCTGAAGAGACTGGGTAGAAGAGAAAACCTGCAGGGTCTTGGCTCTCCATGGCACATGGTTGGACACCCCTGGTTTAGATGATGCTACACTCCTTCTAAAGTATTGTAAATCTCTGAATTTGGAATGCCGATAGAACATTCAATTTACATATACTTGTACCTACTTTGACTTGGTGCTAATTTTTTATGATATTTCAATAAAAAGAACAGAAAGCTTACAAAAAGATTTCTTTTTTGGTCTAGTTAAAAATTACATTACCTTTACAATGGTTGACCCGTGACAGGAAGATCAGCATAATTTTGATCAGACTAGGCAATGGAATTTCTATGTAATTATACTGTTTTATAATTCAGTGTTATAACAGACAAACCACACTTTCCAAAACAATTCCATTTTATTACATACAAAATATTAAAAGAAAAAAAAAAACTTTGCAACACAACATGAAGGTTAATCGACATTTTATACACGCCGACCACTGAGTGCCTCTACACCAGCTTCCCAAACTGGGTCATGAAGACTCAGATGAATTAATCCGTCTCTGCCAGCTGTGGGTCAGGAAGGCTCAGTTGAATAATCCGGACGGGCTGTCGTGGCGGACGCGTGGGATGATTCTACAAGGAAAATGCACACAATAAAATACAGCACGAAAGTGCAATATATACAGAAAAGACAATAGTTTTTAACAAGAATACATAAGCTTATTTCAGCGTACTGTTCACATGAATAATTAAAATAAAAGCTTTAGTCCGCAGTGTGCTGCAATAAAGCAGCGATCATCATCCACAAATGAACAGCTTTTTTATTGCATAAATAAACTGAGCGTCTTACCGAATATATTTGCGAAAAAACGCACAATAAAAAAAAATTAAAACTCACCGTTAAAGGACTCCGATGTCGAGACCTCCCGGTATATTTTTTCATTCCGGGCGGCTCCGTCTAACTCGTGCTGAATACGTTCGTCTGACAATGCAGTGAGCAGACACTGCACCTCCTTATTGGTCCATGGAACACCCTTATTACGCGAAGCCATTTTTGATAGAGAATAAATGAAAATAGCACAGCAATACACTGAAAAGGAACCGCCAGCAGTGGTTGCGTGCTGAGTAAAGATGGTCGTGAAGATTCTTTTTTTTTTTTTTTTTTTCAAAAACTTTATTGAGAAGGTCGTGAAGATTTGGTAGATGAGGAGGAGGAGAGGGATGGTTCCAACCTGACCAATCAGCGCCGGTTACGACCTGACCAATCAGCGGCGACCAGTCTGTTAACGTCACAACACGGCACAGCTCAGCACTGCTGTACCCTGCCCTGGAGCGGGGCTGAGAATCGCGGCTGTTAAACCGTGTTGGGGCTTGTGGAAAAGCGTACAAAGCGTGCTGAGCCGTCCCGTGTCACGCTAAAGCGTGCTAGTAGAAAAGGCCTATTAGTGGGCAACACCTCCGCCCATCTAGAGAACAGATCGTAGACCACAAGCAGAAACCGACTGTTCGGGGATGCTGCATGCAGTTCGCTGCAGATGTCTAATTGGATGTTCTTCCAAGGGCCCTCCGGGAATGGTAATGGTCGCAGGGGTGGGGGGATGGTCCACCAGTCTTCCAGCTCTCCAAGCACGGGACACAGCTCTTTACCATAGCTTCAATGCCCTTACCAGGCCACCAAACTGAATCCCTGCAACGCTGCTTTACCCAGACCACACCCAGGTGACCCTCGTGGAGCATCGCCAGGACTCTTGATCTCAGAGACACTGGGATCAATGTGCAGTATCCCCTCACTACACACACACACACACACACACACACACACACACACACCATTCCAGCACCTCTGTGGGATCATCACCATCGTCATCTGGTTGTGAGGTGTTCGTCATGGCACGGGATATGAGGTCTGCTGCTATGTTCTCTTTTCCAGGGTTGAATTGGCTAGTAAAGTTGTAGGGCCTCAGCCGCTCCATTAACCTGTGGATCCGTAGGGGTCTGTGTCCCAAGCCTGTCGTCTCCAGTAGCATTGTCAGTGCCTGGTGGTCCGTCCGCAGTGTGAAGTGGCGCCCATAGATGTAGCTGTTCCACTGTTCACATGCCCAGACACAGGCGAGCACTCCCCTCTCACCCATAGAATATTTCTGTTCAGCTGCTGAAAGAGACCTCGACACAAACACTACTGGGCGCTTGGTACTGTCTTGCACCTGAGACACAACCGCCCCCAACGCCGAACCAGACACATCACAGGTCACAAAAACTTGCCATTTTGCATCAAAGTGAGCCAACACTGTAGGGAAGGTGATTTGGGACTTCAGCCTAGCAACCGCCGCTGAGCAGGCCATGGTCCATTGCCACTGTGCATCCTGTTTCAGAAGAGCCCGGAGTGGTTTAATTGTCTCTGAATAATGGGGAATAAAACTTCCGTAAATGTTCACCATGCCCAAAAACCAGGACATTTGTGCGGGTGTCGTGGAATCCAGGAGACGCGGGACCACCTCTACGTTCAAGTGCAGGGGCCTCAGACCCTCGGCCGCCAGCCGGAATCCCACAAACTCAACGGAGTCAGCCACGAAAATGCACTTTTCCCCATTCAATGTGACTTTGTGCTCCTGTAGCACCTCCATCACATGTCCCAAACGACCATTGTGCTCGTCCCACGATGCGCCATAGACCACGATGTCATCCAGGAAGGCCACCACACCCTTGAGGCCGGCCAGAATCGTGGACATGATTTTTTGAAAGCAGCTAGGTGCTGAGCTCAGATGAAAAGGCATGCGGGTGTACCTGAAAATGCCCATGTGGGTCATGAACGCTGTCAGGTTCCTGCTGGCTGGGTGAAGAGGCACTTGCAGGTAACCCTGGCGGAGATCCAGTTTTGTGAATACCCTTGAGCCGCTGAATGTTGCAGTGAGCTCTTCCATCATAGGGAGTGTGGATTTGTCCAGTACAATCACCTTATTCACCATCCTAAGGTCAATAGTACCTCTTTAATGTTGCATACTTAGTCAGCTGTAGGTTGACATATTAATAGCTAGTGGCTAGAGCAAGAAGAAAATAATTCAGTTCAACTTTATTTATGTAGTGCCATTTCACAACAACAGTCATTTATTTACCTTTTGTTCTTATTAAAGACAAAAATAGAAAGATGTTTCTACCTTCTTTACATGTTTCGATTGTTCACTGCAGCCTTTGTCAGAAGTGTCAGCTGATTGCTGCGAGGTGTCATTTTATCAGCTGACTTTGGTAGGTGGGGCCAGCCCAGCAGACCTTTCAGATCCACCAAGCCGGTCCCGCTTTCCGCCGTCCGATGGTCTCTGGAGAATGTGGTCCCAGGTGTGGGAAAGCATAAAGGCACCCTCATCCCGGTTCATTCAATTCAATTCAATTCAACTTTATTTATATAGTGTGGCCGACACACATTGTGGGCTCACGCTGCCACAGAGACAGGACTACATGTGTATTGTGGGGTGTCACGTCTGCAAGGACTGAGGACTCGAATCTACAGGAGATAACGAGGAAGTGTGAGATTTGTCTCTTTGTCCCACAGAAGACGCCCCGGAGGGTATTCCGGTTCGTCAGGAAATGAGAGACAATGGTGTAGCTTCAAAGGGATGTTTTGTAACTGTATGTTTACTGAAGACACCATGTGACTTGAATTCTGATGCTGGAAATGTATAAAAGGGTGTTGAGATATGATTCTTTCTCTTTCCTGCTTTGAGAATGCTAGAAGCTGTGTTCTGTCAAATAAAGCTGGTTTTATGACTGAAACTCAGCCTTGTTATTTGAGCATGCTTCTACACTGGTGACCTACGACGGAAAATGAGCAGACAGAATTCTCACGAGCGGGGCTCGGTGGAAGCCAGCCTGATGGCCGCCTCCACGATCCGGCTGCCCGATTTCTGGCAGCACAGCCCGCGCTCATGGTTTAGCGCAATCGAGGCGCAGTTCAACCTCCGGAGAATCTTCAACGACGACACAAGATTCTACCACGTGGTAGCGAAGCTGGACAGCGACACAGTCCAGAGAGTGGAGGATCTGGTTAATCATCCACCAGACAGCGACAAGTACAGCGCATTGAAGGACGCGCTGATCAGCCATTTCACCCCCTCAGTCCAACAACGGGCAGAGGGGCTCCTGGCACTGACGGAGGCAGAAAACGATAGACCTGCGGACCTGATGGTGAAGATGCTGCAGCTCAAAGCCTCTGAGGATGGCAAATTCATTTTCGCCCACCTTTTCCTTCGAACCCTACCACCAGCAGTGAGAGTGGCCCTGGCAGAGTCACCCCGATTGGCCAAGCGAGACTACCATGGGTTGAGCAAGGAGGCGCAGAAGTTGGTCGACGCCCACAAGCGGAACGCGGTTTCGGCCGCGGCGGCCAGTCCGGGAACGGCGTCCGGAGACAGCGCGGGTCCAGCGGCCGCGGCGCCAGACGCACCAACAACAGCGGCGACAGGAGCCAGACGACGCGGAGCGGAGAACGGCTCGTGCTTCTACCACCGTCGTTTTGCAGAGAGAGCGCACAGGTGCGTCCCACCGTGCAATTTTAAGTGCCAGGGAAACGCCAAGACCGAGGGCCGGTAGCAGCCGCGACCCTCGGCAACGAGAACAGGCTGCTTTACCTGACGGATGCACGCTCGGGGAAACAGTTCCTCGTGGACACGGGCTCTCAGCTGAGCTTCGTCACACCCACCTACGCGGAACGGCTGTCGCCTTCTAAAGCCCCCTGGGTGTCAGTGTCAGCAGCGAACGGCACCACGATTAAAACGTTTGGTGAGAGGACCATGCTTCTGTCCTTACAGGGCCGTTCATTTGAGTGGACATGTATTGTAGCAGCAGTCAGTTTCAACATGTTAGGGGCTGATTTTTTGTGCTCACATGGTTTATTGGTTGACCTTGCTAATAGACGTCTGATTAATGCACTGTCCTTTCATTCTATTCCCTGCACAGCTCGGGTGGCCCCGCCAACTGCACATGCCAGCGTCTCAGCTGCGGGTGGTACGTTTCACACTCTGCTTGCTCAGTTTCCAGCACTCACAATCCCCACGTTTTCAGCAACGGTGGCCAAACATGGGGTAGAACATTTCATAACAACCACCGGCCCTCCCGTTTTTGCAAAAGCTCGACGCTTGGACCCAGCTAAACTGGCCATCGCGCGCGAGGAGTTCACTAATCTGGAAAAACTAGGCATTGTTAGACGCTCCAAGAGCGCTTGGGCTTCGCCGTTACACATGGTCCCAAAGGCTGACGGCTCGTGGCGACCTTGCGGCGATTTCCGCAGGTTGAACAACGTTTCAGCTCATGACCGCTACCCGATCCCGCACATTCAGGATTTTTCCGTTCATTTGGCGGGGGCGCGCATTTTTTCTAAAATAGACTTGGTGCGCGGCTATCACCAGGTTCCAGTGCGCGCACAGGATGTGCCCAAAACAGCGGTCATAATGCCTTTCGGCCTTTTTGAGTTCTTGCGCATGCCTTTTGGACTCAAGGGGGCCGCGCAGACTTTCCAACGCATGATGGATGCAGTTTTACGCGACCTGCCTTTCGTGTTCGTTTATTTGGACGATATTTTGGTAGCCAGCACGTCCGAAGGCGAACATGAAAAACACCTCACAGCAGTTTTCCAGAGGTTGGCAGAGCACGGGTTAATAGTTAACCCAGCGAAGTGCCAGTTTGGGGTGGCGCAGATTGATTTTTGGGACATCGCGTTTCGGCAGAGGGAGCAGTTTCCCTTCCAAATAAAGTGCGTGCCATAACAGATTTTCCGCAACCTCAAATGGTCAAGGCGCTTCAGGAGTTTCTAGGGATGGTTAATTTTTACAACCGATTCCTCCCAAGCGCAGCACGACTCATGCAGCCATTGTACACCGCGTTAAAAAAACAAAAGCCCGCAAATAAAGTTGAATGGTCTCCGGAGCGGGAGCGCGCTTTTGCCCAGGTCAAATCAGCCCTGGCAAACGCAGTTTTGTTAGCGCACCCAGTTCCAACGGCCCGCATGGCGCTCACCACTGACGCTTCCGATGTAGCGGTGGGGGCGGTAGTTGAACAGTTTGTGGCAGGTACCTGGCAACCCCTTGCGTTTTTCAGCAGGACTTTGCGCGATAGTGAACGGAAATACAGCGCGTTTGACAGGGAGCTTTTGGCCCTACACTTGGCCATTCGTCATTTTCAGTTCTGATTAGAGGGGCGACGTTTCACCGCTTTTGTGATCATAAACCGCTAACGTTTGCGATGGCAAAAATTTCAGAACCCTGGTCAGGCCGGCAACAAAGGCAACTAGCCGCAATATCGGAGTTCACTACCGATATTCAGCATGTCGCGGGTAAACACAATGTTGTAGCAGACTGCCTCTCGCGTGCAGTAGCACCGCCAAGCCCCATAGGGGCAGACTCTGTAGCCATGGCCACGGGCCCAGGCAGCGACGCGGGAGCGCGCGCAGCCCCGGTCTGTGTTGGGTTAGATTATGCTGCCATGGCTGCGGAGCAGGTTAACGACACGGACGTGCGCGCGCTCCAGTCTGGACCAACAGGGTTAAGGCTGGAGCACAGGGTGCAACAAAACGGTATGCCCCCACTAATCTGCGATGTCTCATGATAGTCCATGATTTGTTAATTGATCATCAGATTGATTTAATTTCCCTAACAGAGACTTGGTTAGGACAAGAGGATTATGTTGGTTTAAATTGGTTTAAATGAATCAACTCCCTCTGGTTATTTAAACTGTCAAAATCCCAGAAGTTCTGGTCGTGGAGGAGGAGTAGCAACAATTTACCATTCCAAATTACTAGTTAATGTAAAGCAAAAAACATGTTATAATTCCTTTGAGGGCCTGGTCCTCAGTATTGGGCACTTTAGCAATTTTAGGTTAAACCCAATTTTATTTGCCATAGTTTATCGTCCCCCATCAACCTACTCAGAATTTGTATCCGAATTTGCTGATTTCTTAGCTGATTTAGTGGCACCTCTTTTCTTAGGCTGGCACCACGGGGCGTCCCCGCCCCGTGGTGCCAGCCGCGTGGCGTCGCCGCGTTTTTGACTTGGTCCATTCTCTCGCACACCCGGGGGTGCGCGCATCGATCAAATTGGTGGGGGAGAAATTTGTTTGGCCCGGGTTGCGCAAACAGGTCAAGGAATGGGCAGCAGACTGCGTAGCGTGTCAGCGAGCCAAAATACACAGACACACTAAGGCCCCATTAGAACCTTTCCACATCCCCGCTAAGCGTTTTGATCATGTGCATATTGACCTGGTCGGCCCGCTTCCGTTATCACACGGGCACACACATCTTTTGACGATGGTAGACCACACCACGCGCTGGCCAGAGGCGATACCTCTGACATCAACCACAGCGGAAGAAGTTGCGCGAGCATTTTTAGCAGGGTGGGTTGCGCGTTTTGGTGTACCGTCAGACATAACGTCCGACAGGGGTCCCCAATTTATTTCCGAGCTATGGTCATCGATGGCCCGCAGCTTGGGGGTGAAGATTCATCGCACCACCGCGTATAACCCCCAGGCTAATGGTTTATGTGAACGCTTTCACAGGTCATTGAAAGCAGCCCTCAGAGCGTCGCTAACGGATACAAATTGGGTAGACAAACTTCCATGGGTTTTATTAGGGTTGCGTTCTGCACCTAAGGAAGATTTGCACGCTTCCCCGGCTGAATTAGTTTTCGCACAACCGCTCCGTTTGCCCGGGGAATTTCTTCCCGATAATCCTGCACCTAATGGCCCCCCCGCTCAGCCGTGGCAGAGCGGCTCAGGAGCAAACATGCTCCCTGGCCCAGTCCATCACAGTTTCCCACACGTTTTTGTGCCCATGGCTTTAAAAAATGCAGAGTTTGTTTTTGTTAAACATGACGCCCAGCGTCCAAGTTTGCAGCCGTTTTACGACGGACCGTTTCGAGTGCTGGAGACCGGGCAGAAGCATTTTCTGTTAGATTTAGGGGGCAGAAGGGAGCTGATTTGCATTAACAGGCTCAAACCCGCTTTTGTTCTGGCTGACGAGGAGGTGCAGCTCGCGAGGCCCCCCCGCCGGGGCAGGCCGTCGAGGAGACAGTCTCCAAAGTCTTCACAGAAAGGTGCTAACAGCTTTGATCCACAGGTGCAGAGAGACGTTGCAGGTGCAGCCAAGCCAGGTTGCAGCAGATTCGGCAGAAGATTAAAACCTAGGCAGTTGGTGGATTGATTAGCGATGTATGGAGTGTTTTGTGTTTTTCTTTTTGTTACGCCATGCAGATTTTGCCTTACTAGACGTTTGGGGGGGGGGGGGTAGTGTGGCCGACACACATTGTGGGCTCACGCTGCCACAGAGAAAGGACTACATGTGTATTGTGGGGTGTCACGTCTGCAAGGACTGAGGACTCGAATCTACAGGAGATAACGAGGAAGTGTGAGATTTGTCTCTTTGTCCCACAGAAGACGCCCTGGAGGGTATTCCGGTTCGTCAGGAAATGAGAGACAATGGTGAAGCTTCAAAGGGATGCTTTTTAACTGTATGTTTACTGAAGACACCATGTGACTTGAATTCTGATGCTGGAAATGTATAAAAGGGTGTTGAGATATGATTCTTTCTCTTTCCTGCTTTGAGAATGCTAGAAGCTGTGTTCCGTCAAATAAAGCTGGTTTTATGACTGAAACTCAGCCTCGTTATTTGAGCATGCTTCTACAATAGCGCCATTTCACGACAACAGTCATCTCATAGCACTATCAACTGTAGGGGGGGGACCCCCACAGTTGCAGAAAGACCCTAGCAATCAGGCGATCCCCTGTGAGCAAGCACTTGGCGACGGTGGAGAGGAAAAACTCCCTTTTAACAGGAAGAAACCTCCAGCAGAACCAGGCTCAGGGAGGGGCAGTCATCTGCTGCGACTGGCTGGGGGGTGAGGGGATAGAGAAGAAGAAAAGAACAGACATGTAGAGAGCAAACAGCACGATGGGGACTCAATCTATGGGAGAGAACAAACAGATGTTAATGACCAGCAAAAAAAAAAAAAAATTCATAGAGAGTGAGGAAAGGAGTGAGGCCCTGTGCATTAATGGAGGTCCCCCGGCTGACTAAACCTATTAGCAGCATAACTAAGGGAGGGTTCAGAAACACATGATCCCTCCCTAATTGTAGGCTATATCAAAAAGGTAGGTTTTAGCCCTATTCTTAAAAACAGAGATCGAGTCTGACTCCCGAATCCAGATTGGCAGCTGATTCCACAGGAGAGGAGCTTGATAACTGAAGGCTCTGCCTCCCATTGTACTTCTGGAGATTCTAGGTATTACAAGTAATCCTGCATTTTGGGAGCGTAGTGCTCTGTTAGGATAATATGGTAGTATCAGATCTTTTAAATAAAAAGGAGCCTGATTGTTTAGAGCTTTGTAAGTAAGAAGAAGGATTTTAAACTTAATTCTAAACTCTATGGGAAGCCAATGAAGGGAGGCCAGAACCGGAGAGATATGATCTCTCTTTCTAGTACCTGTTAAAACTCTTGCTGCAGCATTTTGGATCAGCTGAAGACTTTTTAAAGATGTTTTAGGACAGCCTGATAATAAAGAATTACAATAATCTAATCTCGAGCTAACAAAAGCGTGGATCAGTTTCTCAGCATCACTCTGAGACAAGATGCTCCTAATCTTGGCAATATTATGCAAATGATAGAAGGCAGTCTTAGAAACAAATTTAATATGTGAATTGAAGGACAAATCCTGATCAAAAATAACTCCAAGGTTCCTCACAGAGCTATTAAGAGAAAGAGTAACCGCATCCAAACTGAAAGTTTGATTTCGAAAGGAATTTCTAAGGTTTTCTGGACCAACAAGAATGACTTCAGTCTTATCTGAATTTAATAGCAGGAAATTACAAGTCATCCAAGCTTTGATTTCCTTAAGACAGGCTTCTAACTTGGCTAATTGATTACTATCATCTGGCTTCATTGACAGGTATAATTGTGTGTCATCTGCATAACAATGAAAATGTATACAGTGCTTTCTAATAATGTTGCCTAACGGAAGCATATATAAACTAAAAAGAGTAGGGCCTAGCACAGATCACTGTGGAACTCCATGACTAAGCTTTGAGTTGAAAGAAAACTCATTATTTACATGAACAAACTGGAACCTATCAGATAAATAAGATCTAAACCATTGCAACGAAGTTCCATTAAGTCCAACATAGTGTTCTAATCTATCAAGTAGAATATTATGATCGATAGTATCAAAAGCTGCACTAAGGTCTAAAAGGACAAGTACAGAAACTAGTCCATTATCAGATGCAATGAGGAGGTCGTTAGTGACCTTCGCTAAGGCTGTTTCAGTACTATGATGGATTCTAAACCCAGATTGAAACTCTTCAAGTAAACCCTTTCCCTGCAGGTGGTCAAATAATTGCGTAGCAACAACTCTTTCTAAGATTTTTGAAATGAAAGGGAGATTAGAGATTGGTCTGTAGTTAGCTAAAGCTCCTGGATCTAGCGTTGGCTTTTTGAGTAAGGGTTTAATTACAGCCATTTTAAAAGCCTGCGGTACATGGCCTAAAGTTAATGAAGAATTGATTTTATGAAGACTAAAGCTACCAATAAGTGGGAAGACTTCTTTAAATAACCTGGTAGGAATAGGGTCTAAAAGACAAGTTGAAGGTTTGGATGAGGAAACTATTTTTTCTAACTCACAAAGGTCGATTGGAGTAAACTCATCAAGACAGACATCAATAGAAGGAGTTGTAGTAGTTACAGTATTTAAGTTAACTGTGGGAAGAATCTGATTGATTTTATCTCTGATGGATGAAATTTTATTATTGAAAAAGTTCATAAAGTCCTGACTAGTAAGCTCTAAGGGAATGCTAGGATTGACAGAGTCCTGACTCTTGGTCAACCTGGCTACAGTACTGAAAAGAAACCTGGGATTATTCTTGTTTTCTTCTATTAATGCAGAGTAAAACCCCATCGAGTCTAATCTTGAATTAAATGCCATATTAAGGCAATCACTATCTACATCTACATGTATATTAATCCCTTGCACTCCGGTCAATTTCCCTAAAAACGCCAAAAAATAACGTGCCCAAAGTAAATCGAAAGCTGTTCTTCAACCCTTTGCAGCATCTTCATGGGGTTGGTCTCATTTAAAAGAAAACACTTTGAATTTTTTGGCAAAACAGTCATAATCTCTCTAAGTGCTCCGGCCACTGAGTTACAGTCATCTAAACATACTGAACTTGAAGAAAATAAATTTGGCCTGGGTGTTTTTTTGGATACAAATGCTTGCAAATAACACACAGCTTAAGATCTGGGCTGGAAAATGCAACAGAAATGTAGAACCAAGTGTTATCCAGCTGAGGTCCAAATTTTGTAACAATACCACAAAAATGAATATATTACACAGCTTTTTCCTCAGGTAGTGCGCAGGCATTTTGGAACTGTGCCAAATTGTGTCAAATGGCACAGTTTGGAAAAATATCTGTAACTTTTGAATGATTCAATGTAGAAGCCTCATTTTGGGCTCTAATGAAAGGTGACACTCAGGGCTGTGTCTGTGTGTGTGTGTGGGAGGTTGTCCCCCCCCCCCCCCGCTACAGAGGACGGACATCGGCCATCGCTACATGACGGAATAGACTCATGTGGCGATGTGGCTACAGCAGCACAGTCACCGCGGCTCCCCCCCCCCCCGCTACAGAAGAGTAGCAGGGGGGGGGGGGCGGCGTTCATGGTCTGGACACGGCGCACGACCCGTGTACCGCGGCGCACGAACTTCAGACTTCATGCGCCGCACAGTTGTAATTTACCGATAGGTCAAAAGTCAGTTTTGATTACAATTTTCAGGGATAAAGAATAATTTAGCTTATAACACCTTACCTCTTCACAGCAGTGTCCTGGCGAACTTCTCTTCCTCATTGTCAGACGAACGTGACGCTGGTCCGCTCATGGTTCTGGTCTCGCGACCCGATCAAAACATAATTCCATTATTGCAGTATTGCGCTTCCATGATTGTGGTTTTTGGCGAACGATTTTTCAAAACAAATAACAGTAGTAATTAAAAAAAGACTGGCGAAGGCGTGTGTGTCACTCAGCCTTCGTCGTCGGCCTCCGTCGGTCTATGATGACCATGGAAGAAAATCATAACATCTACTCTGCTGGAACAAAAACAAAATAAGCACCGCCTGTGGCCGAACATGCCGATGTGCGAATGGCAGTCGCTGTCACACAGGTTGCACTTGTGGATGGTCTCCGTGCTGCTGGGTCTGTGACAGTTCTTCCTGCGTGTCCTTTTTTCATCTGCTGCAGCAGTCTGTCTTTATCCAGCCTTCCAAAAAACAGCTTACAAACTTCTGTGCTTCAATTGGCTCGCTGCATTCACAGCATTGGTAGGCGGGTCCTTCTTGCTAGGTTTTCAGTCATTGGTTCTTTAAGGTTTCAGAAACCCAATTCAAGGCTCTTATTAGTCGAATGAGAGGTCAATCAGATGAACTAATCTGTTCGCGGCTGTGTCTGCAGTGGAAGAACGGAAATGCAGTTTACGCAGCTCCATCGTGCGTCCTAGAGCGCACGAGGGCGCACGAGAGTGCCCTCGTGCGCTCTGGGACGCAGAGACATGCCCGCCCGTGGTACAACAGAGTGCAAGAGGTTAAAGTCCCCTACTATCCCCCTACTATCTGATTTTAGCACTAATTCAGCTAAGAATTTGGCAAATCCAGATAAAAACTCTGACTAGGTTGATGGAGGATGATAAACTATGACAAATAAAATTGGGTTTAGCCTAAAGTTGCTAAACTGCCCAGTACTAAGGACCAGGCCCTCAAAGAAATTTTAACGTGTTTTTTGCTTTACATTACCTAGCAATTTGGAATGGCAAATTGTTGCTACTCCTCCTCCATGACCAGAACTTTTGTGATTTTGACAGTTTAAATAACCAGAGGGAGTTGATTCATTTAAACCAACATAATCCTCTTGACCTAACCAAGTCTCTGTAAGAGATATTAAATCAATCTGATGATCAATTAACAGATCATGGACTAACAGAGACTTGGGAGTTAGAGACCTAATATTTAACAAACCACATTTAATTTTTAAATTATGAGGAGGAACAGAGGCCAAATCATTCAATTTAGAGGCTTCATGTTTAATTTGAGTTTTACCAACTTTTTGTTAAATCACTTTGGGATGCTTATACATTATATTTTTATTTACTTTGGAGGGAGCAGACAATGATCCTCTGATGGAGAAGACAGGAGCTAAGTTGAGGGGTGGCGGATGAAAAGGAGGTGCAGAGAGGTGTGTATGACTGCAACTCTGCTTCCTGGTCCCAACTCTGAGTTGTCAATGTTTTGGAAATTTGGATAAAAATGATGCCAGATTGTTAGATAAATGAGATGCCCCATCCAAAGCGGGATGGACACAGTCTCGTCTAAAAAGACCAGGTTTTCCCCAAAATGAGTTCCAATTGTCTATGTAGCCCACATTGTTTGCAGGACACCACACAGACAGCCAGCGGTTGAAGGATGACAAGCGGCTAAACATGTCATCACTGGTCAGATTGTGGAGGGTCCCAGAGAATACTGTAGAGACAGACATTGTTTTTGCAAAGTCACACACCGATTCCACACTAAGTTTTGTGACTTCCAACTGCCGGAGTCGGATGTCATTAATGCCGGTGTGGATAACAGTTGTGGAGTATTTAAGATAAGATAAGCCTTTATTAGTCCCACAATGGGGAAATTCCAGGATTACAACAGCACAGAGACAGCAACACTCAGAGCATTAATTTAGAAGATAAGAAAATAAGAGCAGTGAATATACATATGTACACACACACACACACACACATATATATATATATATATATACAGTGCGGAGCATTGTAGCTAGATGGAATAAAGATAAGATAAGATAAGATAAGATAAGATAAGATAAGATAAGCCTTTATTAGTCCCACAATGGGGAAATTCCAGGATTGCAACAGCACAGGGATAGCAACACTCAGAGCAACAATCAGAAGGCAAGAAAGAACAAGAGCAGCGAGTATACATATGTACATATTACTATAAATATATAAATATATACAGATACACAATGCAGAGCATTGTGGTTGGTGGATGTGCAGCAGAAAGTCTAAGCTCTCTCTTCGCAGATGCGGTGGGCCAGCTTGATGTCTTTGGGCATGATGGTGACCTTCTTGGTGTGGATGGCGCACAGGTTGGTGTCCTCGAAGAGACCCACCAGGTAGGCCTCGCTGGCCTCCTGCAGAGCCATGACGGCGGAGCGCTGGAAGCGCAGGTCGGTCTTGAAGTCCTGAGCGATCTCCCTCACCAGGCACTGGAAGGGCAGCTTACGGATGAGCAGCTCCGTGGATTTCTGGTAGCAACGGATCTCTCTCAGAGCCACGGTACCAGGCCTGTAACGGTGAGGCTTCTTCACTCCGCCGGTGGCCGGAACGCTTTTCAGAGCAGCCTTGGTGGCCAGCTGCTTCTGGAGACTTTTCCTCCAGTAGATTTATGGACGGTCTGCTTGGTTCTTGCCATCGCTCTTTATTATTCTGTCTTATATTTCTTGCACGCTGCCTAAACTCCAGCCCGGCACCAGCGTCGTTTTCACTTCAGTTCAGAATCAGAATCAGAATCAGATTTATTGCCATTGTTCATGTAGTACACAAACTAGGAATTTGTCTCGGTGCAATGCTGCAACATTAAACATGGAGTAGCACTAAAGATAAAAATAAAAAACTATGCATGCAATAAAATGTAGAATATGAATAAGTAATACTAATCTATGCAATTTTTAAATATATTAACAAGCAGCAGATATTGTGGAGTTCCACATAGTGCAGTCGGTAGTGCAAAAAGAAAACAGTGATAATTGTCATGAGTCCGGTTGAGCTGCTGTACGTAGTGCACGAGAGTCTAATAAGTCACTTAGTGTTCAGCAGTCTGATGGCAGAGGGGAAGAAGCTGTTCATGTAGCGGGAGGTTTTAGTCTGAATGGATCGAAGTCTTCTGCCTGAGGGGAGGGCGGCAAACAGTGCGTGTCCAGGGTGTGAAGGGTCGGCTATGATCCAACCTGCACGCCTCCGGGTCCTGGAGATGTACAGGTCCTGGAGGGATGGGAGCTTGTAGCCGATCACCTTCTCAGCAGCGCGCACAATGCGCTGCAATCTTAGTCTGTCCCTGGCGGTGGCTCCTGCGTACCAGATGGTGATGGAGGTGGTGAGGATGGACTCGATGATGGCCGTGTAGAACTGCACCAACATCTTGGTGGGTAGCTTGAGCTTCCTCAGCTGCTGCAAGAAGAACATCCTCTGCTGGGCCTTTTTGATGAGGGAGCTGATGGTCGGCTCCCACTTGAGGTCCCGGGTGATGGTGGTGCCCAGGAAGCGGAAGGAATCCGCAGTGGTGATGGGAGAGTCTGTGAGGGTAAGGGGGGGGGGGAGAGGGGCTGTGACTTTTCTGAAGTCCACGATCATCTCCACTGTCTTCAGAGCGTTCAGCTGCAGGTTGTTGTAGCTGCACCAGGACGCCAGCTGGGCCACCTCTCTCCTGTAGACGGACTCGTCGCCGTTGGAGATGAGCCTGATGAGGGTGGTGTCATCCGCAAACTTGATCAGCTTGACAGACTGATGGCTGGAGGTGCAGGAGTTGGTGTACAGGGAGAAGAGCAGGGGGGAAAGTACACAGCCCTGGGGTGATACGGTGCTAATGCTAACAGAGTCTGAGACAGTCTTTCCCAGCCGCACATGCTGCCTCCGGTCCGTCAGGAAGTCGGTGATCCACCTGCAGAGGGAGTCAGGCACGTTGAGCAGGGACAGCTTGTCCTGGAGCAGAGCGGGGCGGATGGTATTGAATGCAGAGCTGAAATCCACAAACAGGATCCTGACGTAGGTTCCCGGGGAGTCCAGGTGCTGCAGGATGGAGTGGAGGGCCAGGTTGACTGCGTTGTCCACAGACCTGTTGGCTCTGTAGGCAAACTGCAGCGGGTCCAGGAGGGGAGTGGTGATGGTCTTGAGGTGGGGCAGGACAGGCGCTCAAAGGACTTCATGACTACAGAGGTGAGCGCTACAGGTCTGTAGTCGTTAAGTCCAGTGATCCGTGGCTTCTTGGGGACAGGGACGATGGTAGAGGTTTTGAGGCAGGCCGGCACGTGGCATGACTTCAGGGAGGTGTTAAAAATGTCTGTGAAGACAGGAGTCAGCTGCTCCGCACAGTGTCTCAGGGTGGAGGGAGACACGCCGTCCGCACCGGGGGCCTTGCGCGGGTTCAGTCTGGAGAACTGTCTGTGCACGTCCTGCTCACTGATGGCAAGGGCGGGGGGGAGGAGGGGGGGACGCCTTTGATGAAGTGGGGATCATGGAGGCAGTGGCGCTGGGGGGAGGGGGGGAGTTGGACACAGCTGACGAGGTGTCAAAACGGGCATAGTGTTAGGACAGTCTTTGACAAAGGGCTTTGTCATCCTGTCCTTTAGAAGCCTGAGGCCGATAGTTGGTGATTTGCCTCAGTCCTCTCCACACAGAAGCAGAGTCGTTAGCAGTGAACTTTTGCTGGAGTCTCTCAGAATACACAGATTTAGCTCTCCTCAGCTCTCTCCTAAACCGGTATTTGGCCTCCTTGTAGCAGTCCCTGTCTCCACTTTTCAGCGCTGCTTCCTTCTCCTTCCTGATCTGTCTGAGCTTAGCTGTGAACCAGGGTTTGTCATTAGATTAACTCACCCTGGTGCGCGATGGAAGAATGCACTCCTCACAAAAGTGGATATATGAGGTCACAGTGTCCGTGTGTTCATCCAGATCATGCATGGCTCCTTTAAACATGTCCCAGTCAGTTATTTCCAAGCACGTGCTCAGCTCCTCCCCAGCTTCACTGGTCCATTTCCTCGTAGTGCTCACAACAGATTTTGTGAGCTTCAGTCTCTGTCTGTATGTGGGAATCAGGTGGACCATCACGTGATCAGATAGTCCGAGCGCAGTGCGGGGAACAGCGCGATACACGTCCTTAACTGTAGTGTAACAGTGATCCAGTGTGTTCTCTCCTCTGGAGGGGCATTTAATAAACTGTTTGTATCGGGGGAGTTCGTGGCTCAGGTTGCTCTGGTTAAAGTCGCCAACCACAATAACCAGAGTCCAGGAAAGTCCACTCCACTTGCTGAATGTGATCCGCAAGCGCGCGCTGAGCCTCGCGCACATCCGCGTCGGGCGGGACATAAACAGCGGCCAGCGGCCAGGATGAATGAAGCCCGGTATGTCGAGTTTCTCCGTTAGCACCGGGTGGCGGTTGAGTGCTAGCTAGCTCTTCCCTGCTGTATCGTCTTCTGCTGTAAACAGAGGCTCCATCCGCCGACTCGAGAAACCTTTGGGGCGATCTGTGTGTCCGTGATATATATAGAGTGAAAGGTGTGCCGGATCAGAAAGTTATCACCGGATTAGAAAGAAGAAGGAAGATAAAAAGACTCAGAATTGAGCCGCTGTTGCAAAAGGCAGCCAACTCGTGTGGCGCCGGAACCGGTTGAAAAAAACATTAAACAGCATAACCGTCTGTTTAGTTACCCTACATAGTATGAATATGTACCCATACATATTGTCACCCTCCATAGCCACTGATATTGTCGTAGTTGTATACTGGAGGGGACCATTTGTGTAAGTCTGTTGCGTCTTTTGCATTCAATACTATTAGGTCGTCACGTTATTTTTTTTGTTTGTTTTGTTTTTTGCTGTCTCTGCAAGCAGCCCTGCTTAGATTATAAAGTCTGACAGCCGTAGGTAGGAAGGACCTGCGAAACCTCTCGGTCGTGCACCTAGGATGATGTAGTCTGCTGCTAAATGAGCTCCTCAGTGTGTTCAGTGTGTCCTGCATAGGGTGGGACTTGGACTCCAGCAGAGATGACAGTTTAGCCACCATCCTTCTCTCTCCTATCTCCTCTACTGGGTCAAGGCGTTTCCCCAGGACAGAGCTAGCTTCCTTGATCAGTTTGTTCAGTCTCTTCCTATCGGCTGCTGTAATGTCACTGCCCCAGCAGACCACTCCAAAAGTGATGGCTGATGCCACCACCGTGTCGTAGAATGTCTTCAGGAGCACCCCTTGTACACCAAAAGACCTGAGTCTCCTCAGTAGGAACAGCCTGCGCTGTCCCTTCTTGTAGAGTGCGTTGGTATTGCGTGACCAGTCTAGTTTATTGTTCAGATGAACACCCAGGTACTTGTAGGATGTCACCATCTCAATGTCTGTTCCCTGGATGTTTACTGGTGCTGTGAGGGGTTGTCCTTGCCTGCGGCAGTCCACCACCAGCTCCTTAGTTTTCCTCGCGTTGATCTGGAGGCAGTTCCGATGGCACCAGTCCACGAAGTCCTGGATAAGTCCTCTGTACTCAGCTTCATCTGAGTGTAGACTAAAACTCAGATTTTTAGATTCATACTAAAACCTCCCGTCACATGAACAGCTTCTTCCCCTCTGCCATCAGACTGCTGAACACTAAGTGACTTATTAGACCCTCGTGCACTATGTACAGTAGCTCAACCAGACTCATGTCAATCATCACTGTTTTCTTTTTGCATTACCAACTGCACTATGGGGTACTCCACAATATCTGCTGCTCGCTAATATATTTAAAAATTGCTTTGTCTAGTATTACTCATTCATATTCTACATTTTATTGCATGTATAGTTTTTTATTTCTTTTATTTTTATCATGTTTAATTTTAGAAAGATAGATTAGTTTATTTGACAGGGACAGTGCAATAAACATAGACAATTAATCAATGACAATCAATCTGATGTGTTGCACATGGAGTGTATAGCTATTAGCTAATTTGCAACTCTTGTCCCTGGATGGGCTTTAGAAAAGAGAATCAAGTAAAAAAAAAGAAAAGAAATAAAGAAAATACACAATAACCACATACATCAATGCAAAAAGATTATAAATATACAAATATATACAAATATATACATATATACAATTATAAATATTATAAATACTATAAATACACAATTATAAGTATTATAAATATTATAAATATTATAAATACACAAATATAACAACCTGACTCACATTTGCCTATTTCAGGCCTCCCTCCCTTCGTCACTCACTATAAACAAACACATTCATTCCTTCCCTTCATTCACTCTCACCTTGTAGACAATCAATTCATACATGAGTACATTCTCGTTTATTTTTCAGCCAGTTTTTAACCTTTTTAGTGAATGTTTTAAAGTCCGTTATTATTTTAATTTCATTTGGCATTGTGTTCCAGATGTGACTGCCCTTTATAGAGAATGCTGTTTGTCCAAATGTGGTTCTGCGGTGGAATATTTTACAGTTATTGTTAACAGAACTCCTGGTGGCTCTGCTGCTGTCCTGTCTTTGGATGAAACCAGCAAGTGGCTCGGGTGCTGATTTATGGAAACATTTGAACGTTAATTTCAGAAAACAGAGGTCAATGAAACTCTCAAAACTCAATAGGTTGTATTTTTTTTAAAACATTACAGTGATGCCACCTAATGGGCTTTTTGTCCAAGATTTTTAGGGTTTGATTATATAATGAACCTATATGTCTTATTGTGGAAGGGGCTGCTTGAGCCCAGACTGTCAAACAGTATGATATATGAGAAAAAACCATAGAATGCATATACAGTACAGCTGCTTCGTAAGGTATGTAATATCTAATTAATTTAAAGCAGTTCAGATTTTTTTTTACTGTTTTTGAAATTTTCTTTATATGAAGATTAAATTTGAGTTGAGGATCTAGTACAATGCCAAGGTATTTGAATTCTGTAGCTAAACTGATGTCATGATCATGTATATTAACTTTAAAACGTTGCAGGTTACATTTTTTGATTGAAAAGCACATTGAGACTGTTTTCTGAAGGTTTAGCAATAGATGGTTCTGAGGAGCCACTCTTGGACATCAACCATACTTGTAGACAGTACAATTTTGCAGCATTGCACCGAGGTAAATTCCTAGTTTGTGTACTACATGAACAATGGCAATAAATCTGATTCTGATTCTGATTCATCTCCGTTGGAGATGAGGCTGATGATTGCAGAGTCGTCAGAGAACTTCTGTAGATGGCAGTGTGTTGTGTTGTGTGAGAAGTCCGCAGTATAAAGGGTGAACAGGAAGGGAGCCAAAACCGTTCCCTGGGGGGCCCCCGTGCTGCCGATGATCGTGTCAGACACACAATCCCGGGTTCTCACAAACTGTGGCCGGTTTGTGAGGTAGTTCAGGATCCATGATGACAGGTGCTGGTCCACCCCTACGCATAGCAGCTTGTCTCTCAGGGTCATCGGTTGGATGGTGTTGAAAGCACTGCAGAAGTCAAAGAACATGATCCTCATCATGTTCCCAGGCTTCACCAGGTGGTACAGGGAACAGTGAAGGAGGAAGATCACTGCATCCTCCACCCCAATGCCATGCTGGTAAACGAACTGGAGTAGATCCATCACTGGTCCCACCAGGGGGCGGAGGTGAGCAAGGAGCAGTCTCTCCAGGGTCTTCGTCATGTGAGAAGCCAGGGCCACTGGTCTGTAGCTGTTCAGGTCTCTGGGTGGGAAGTCTTTGGTACAGGTACCACACAAGATGTTTTCCACAACTGTGGTACCCTCCCCAGCTTCAGGCTCAGCTCAAAGATGTGCTCCACAATCCCACACAGCTGGTTTGCGCAGGACTTGAGGAGCTTTGTGCTGATGCCGTCCGGTCTCGAGGCCTTCCTCGCCTTGATCTTCCTCAGCTCCGTCCTCACCTGGGTCTTAGTGAGGGTCAGGTTGGGGGGCTGTGTGCTGGGAGTGGGGGGGGGGTGTTGGTGGAGTGGGGTGTGGACAGCAGGTCTCGATGACTTTAGAGGCAGCAGTGGTTGGTGTGCAGGTGGTGGGGGAGGGTGGTTGGTCAAACCTATTAAAAAACAGGTTCAGATTGTTCGCCCACTCCCTGCCCTCCGTGGCCTGGGAGGAGGTATTCTGGATCCCAGAGATGGTTTTGAGGTTTCTTCAGACCCCGCCGATGTTGCTCCATTGCAGCTTGTCCTCCATCTTCTTCCTTAAGCTGTCCTTGCCTTCTCTGATCTTCCTCCTCAGCTCCCTCTGTACAGACTTCAGCATATCCCTGTTCCCCGACCTGAAGATCCTCTTCTTCTCTCTCCTAAGTGTTTTTATCTCAGGGTTGATCCTGGGTTTGTTGTTCGAGCAACACCGTATGATCTTGGTGGGTACGGTGTTGTCCACGCAAAAGTTGATGTAGTTTATTACTTAATTTACAGTATTTAATTATTACTTAATTTACAGTTACGTTTAGCCAGCATTTTCAAATTTGACTCTATATCACCTGCTCTGGCCCCGGGAATGCATTTGACTATGGCCGCTGGAGTCTCTAGGTTGACGTTTCTGACTACAGATTCGCCAATGATCAGAGTTTTTTCCTCAGCGGGTTTGTTGCTGAGCGGGGAAAAGCGATTAGAAACATGAACAGGTTGGTGGCGAACCAGGGCCTTGCAATTAGGCTTCCTTCTCACCGTCACCCACCCATTCTCCTCGCTGCTAAGGAGGACCAGAGGACCGCTAGCAGGCCGCCCTATGCTAGCTAGCTCCACTGCAGCTAAGGGGCGTCCGTCATTATTAACTGGCACAGACGGTGTTTCAGTGCAGCGGAGCCGGGATTCCAAATCAGACAACCTCGCCTCGAGCACCTCAAAAAGACATTTATTACATTTACCATTATCACTAAAAGAGGAAGAGGTGTAGCTAAACATCTGACAGAGAGAGCACACCAGAGGAGAAGGGGAAGGAGAGCTAGTAGCCATAGCTAGTGTCTAACCCAAAGCTAACACAAACACCGATGCAAGGTGAACAGAAGGCTAAAGAGGGTGATTAGATGACACTGAGTGGCACACAGGTGCAAGAGGCTTGATAAACAGAAGTGAGAGCTAACGGTAGATGGAAATAAAGTGATTAAAATACAATTAAAGGAAAAAATCCTCAGAAGAATGAGGAGAGCTAACCACAGAGCAAACCACACAGACAGCCAGCAATGCAAGAAGTGACGACATGTTACCACAGGAAGCCACATAAAAATAGAGTTTTTACCATTCCCTACCATTTACTCTACCACTTTATTCATATAGCACTGAATCACATCAAGAGTCATCTTTTAAATACACAAAAAGCAACCCCTAACCACCACCCAACATTATTTTCTGGTTATGTAATAGTAGGACAGTTATCTTTCAGCATTTAGCACTGCCTCAATCACAGTTTCAAAACTTCACCACCAAAGGATACCCTGTGTGTAGACTTTCAGAAGTTATCCGGTGCTGTATGTCAGTACAATCTCATCAACATCAATTTGACAGCTAAGGCATTTCTGAATTAATACAAACAGTTATGAGATTGCTTATTGTCTTATTGGTGTGTAGTAGGTAATTTTCACCTCATTCATTAGTCTTGTCGGGATTTTAAAGGGCATTTCACTGTCAGAGGATGCCTCTCAGTTTGTTTTAATGAGCCCAAACACAAAACAATTAATGAGCAGCTTCTATGCTCTGATATGCTGTGATACGATGTTCTTATTTTTAAGAAAAAAAAAGGCCCCCTATTAGACGCACACTGCACTCTCAGAGTCACCGACATTCAGTAATTGATGCTGAACCTTGTTGCCAGTTAGTAACGCTTCCAGTTAAATCTGAATATGGATGGAATATTGTGTTGTTCTCTTTTTAATGTGCAGTGATATTTTGCTTTTTGACTTCAAATTTCAGAGTCCAACTGAGTCATTAACCATTACTTATGATTTTACACTGACAGTGAAGATCATCTTAACAAAAAAAAACCCAACCCAATCTGTTTAATGATAATAATAATACTACATTATTATTATTATTATTATTATTATTATTATTATTATTATTATTATTATTATTATTATTATTATTATTATTATTATTATTATTATTACCGGAGTGGTGGCCTAGTTGGTAGAGCATCCACCTCACAACTGGGAAGTCAGGATTCAAATCCCATCCAAAGACCAAATAAAAAGACCAAAGACCATATAACAATGACACTTTCGGCCTTCTAGCTTGGTGCTCAGCATAACAGAATGGGGAAAGGAAAGTTGTGCACAGAGCTACCAGAGGACTGACCCCCCCACTGTAGCTTTCACTGCTCACAGTAGCTGTGTGGCCTAGGGTCAGTGAAACAGAGAAAGGCACTGCCCCATACACTGCATGGTGTCCCAATGCTTTGAAAGGGAATTAGCTAACTAGCTAACTATTATTATTTACAAATGCAACAGATATTGTAGCTGAAAAACATATGACTGCTCAACATAATCTGGAAACCAAAAGTTGTGAAATACCATCACACACTAAACTGTAGACATTAGTGTTATGTCTTAATAATGGGAGACATGAGCCATGTTGTACCAAGTGACCAACTGACCTTTACTGAGATGAACACAGAATAGATATACTGTCACCATGGGGTGAGATGCCGTCTCAGCGCTCAGCCCATGTGTCCCTTCATCCCTGCTTCCCATTGAGCAGCGTCTCAGCAGGCTCCCAGCTGGCAGCATTACAGACGGCTGGGGCCAATTAATCCTCATCAGCTGGGGTGCTGCCAATGAGAATAAATAGGAGCAGCCTCGATGACTCGGGGCTGCGACATAAGCACTGCTAGGCTGAAGCCCCTTCGTCTGGTGTCAGCCTCTACTCCCTTTACAGCATTCCTGTGATTGTGACCCGCTGTGAGTATGTACGCCTTGTTACCCCTATGTCCGGTACGAGCTTCCTGCTCCTGCGCTGTGCAACCTGTGAGTGTACCACTGTATGAGTATCTGTGCTCTCCTCATCCCTCATCCCTCACCTTTAATAAAACATCACGACTCACTGGCTCGCCCTTGGCTCTTATTGCGTGGCTCCCTAGAGCCGTGCATGACATATACTGGCCGTAGCCTGCCTGACATCACCACGTTGATTGCCTGGCGTCAGCTATAGCAAGCCCCAAGGGCCAAATCCCTATATCACTTTTCTCCCCCTTTACAAAATGTGAAAAGCATTATAGAACACAAACCCCCCATTAACGTAAGCATGAAAGAACCCCACAGAATGTATGCAATATATACATTGAATGCTTTCTTTCTTCTTTTTTTTAACATATTTCTTTTAACACACATAGAACAACAGAGCTAGTAAGCTAAATGGGCATCTGGGTAGACTGCCAGGGTACCCTCACATGTTGGGGTGGATTATTCTGCCGCCCATGCCCAACACTCTTGAGCTAAGGTTACTTGTACTACAAAGTCATCGAGGTATTTGGGCCTCTGACACGTCCTATCTGAGTGCCCCACCAATGGAGGACCTGCTCCAGGCTCCGTCGGCCACACTTAAGAGAACCAAAACCCCCATCAGATAAGTTCCAACCTTCATCAGTCCAATCTGCCGCAGCTCCCGAACCCTGGGCTGGCAACGACTTCCTGAGTCAGCTGGAATGCCACCGTGACCCGTCTGAAAGCTTGAACATGCCCCAGCCCAGCCGCCTCATGATCTGTAGGGGCCCCGTCCAGAAAGGCTGCAGTTTATCTGTATTGTTGGGATGCTTAATCCAGACTCGGTCCGACACATCGAGTCCATGGACCTTTGCCCTGTGCTTCCTGTCGAAACGTCGCTTCATTTTCTGCTGCTGGGTGATGACCCGGTCTTGTGGGGGGTCTGTGTCCTCAAAAGGGGAGGTTGTGGGGGGCCTTAGCCAGTCACAAGGCAGATGAAATTCACGCCCCAGCATGAGTTTCGCTGAGGAGCACCCTGTCGTGGCGTGGGCCATTGCCCTGTAGTGGAGGAGGGTAATCTGGAGGGCGTCAGGAAACATGAAGTCGTCCGCCAGATGGGCTCTCAGACCGTTTTTCAGAGTCTTGTTGAAACGTTGCACACCCCCATTGGCTTAGGGGTGGTAGAACACAGTTCTGGTGTGTTCCACACCCCGTCACCCAAAAACTCCTCAAACCCCCCAGAGGTGAACTGTGGGCAATTGTCTGTTGTGATGGCATCTGGGACCCCCTATCTGGTGAACATCGACAAGAGGAAACCCGTGACCACATCCATTGTGACCGAGTTAGTGGGTAACACCTCCGGCCATTTAGAGAACAAATTGTAGACCACTAGCAAAAAATGGCTGTTTGGAGGAGCCGTGTGTAGTTTGTCACAAATGTCCAATTGGATGTGCTTCAAAGGGCCCTCTGGGTATGGCAATGGTTGCAGGGGTGGGGGGTGGCCCACCAGGCTTTCCACTCTCTAAACACGGAACACAGTTCTTTATCATAGTTCCAATGTCCTTATTGATACCAGGCCACCAAACGGAATCCCTGCAACACTGCTTCACCCTGACCACACCCAGGTGACCCTCGTGGAGCATTACCAGAACTCGTGATCTCAGAGACACTGGACTTAATGTGCAGTGCCCCCTTGCCACTCATACACAAACACCGTTCCAGCAACTCAGTTCGTCTCTGAATGGTGAAAAGGTGCCAGATTGGCCTGTACTTTTGTGAGCCAACACCCCCCCCCCCGATAACTGACCACAGTTGTGACAATGTGGGGTTCCGTTCCGACTCCACCTGGAGCTCCTGGAGGGGCACCATGTCTTGGAGGGGTCTGTGCTGCGCGTTGACCAGATCCGCCTCCATGGGATCGTTGTCATCCGGTTTGTGTGGTGTTGGCTGTGGCATGGGACAGGAGATCCACCACTACGTTCTCTTTTCAAGGGGTGAACTGGGTAATGAAATTTTTTCCCCGCAGTTGCTTAGTCCACCTGTGGATCCGTAGGGGCCTGTGTCCTGAGCCCGTCATTTCCAGTAGAGTTGTCAGTGCCTTGTGGTCCATTCGCAGGGTGAAATGGCATCTGTAGAAGTAAATGTTCCACCGTTTGCATGCCCAGACACAAGCAAGCACCTCTCTCTCACCAATGACGTATTTCTTTTCAGCCACCGAAAGGGACCTCGACACGAATGCCACTGGGCACTCAATACCGTTTTGCACTTGAGACATAACCGCCCCCACCACTGAACTAAATGTGTCACAAGTCACAAAAGTCAGCCATTTTGGATCAAAGTGGGCCAACACTGGAGGGGAGGAGAGTTTGGACTTCAGCCTAGTGACAGCCACTGAGCAGGCGGGAGTCCACTTCCACGGCACGTCCTGCTTCAGAAGTGCTCGGAGGGGTTCTATAGTCTCTGAAAAATGGGGAATGAAATGCCTGTAGAAGTTCACCAAGCCCAGGAGTGAAGAGATTTGTGCAGGTGTTGTGGGGTCGGGGAGACACAGGACCGCCTCCACGTTCGAGTGCCGGGGTCTCAGGCCCTCATCTGCCAGCCGAAATCACACAAACTCAATGGAATCCACCACGAAGATACACTTTTCCCCATTCAATGTGACCCCGTGTTCCAGCAGCACCTCCATGTCATGTTCTCCCCACGACGCGCCGTGGACCACGATGTCGTCCAGGCACACCATGACACCCCTGAGGCTGGCAAGAATTGTAGACATAATTTTCTGGAAACAACTTGTCACGAACCGAGCCGGTGTTTTCCTATAGGCTTGGTTCTGACCGTTCTCTGTGGCTCAGGTATCGGGTTTATTATGTAGTGTGTTATCTTTTGAGTTCTTGTTGCTTTTATGTCTCTGTTCTTTTTCTTTTCTGTGCCTGTAGCCACCGCTCTGGCCAGCGGCTGTTAGCCATCCTCTTTGACCTACATTCGTGTGGGCATTGTCTAACACTCGCCGGTCCGACCATGCCTCCTCTGTCTTGACAGCCAGCTGATTCTCCCTTGGTAATTGTCTTTCCCGCGCCTCACCCAGGTGTGCCAGCACTGCTTGTACTTAGGTGGGCTTTGCCAGTCAAACACTTCTGGACCATTGAGCCTGTCATATGGATGTCAATTGCAGTTTGGACGGTTTTGTCGTTGAGGGGTTGTGTGTGCTTGCTGGAGAATTGAACTTCTTGGACTGTTCCTGCTTCGTGAGTAAAATTGTTAGCATTTCCCTGTGAAGTATTGCTGCTACACTTAGGCTGTTGCCCAGTTTGTTCCTCCTTAGTCAGTCAAGCCTCCTTGAGGACTCCTAGTTCTCCTGGGCTTATATGTTATTTGTATTATTTGTTTGTGGCCACGGTACACAGTGGTCTGCCCACTGTACACTCATTGTGTCATCCATTTTGTCTACACTGTACCTTTTTGTCAGTCTTTATTTTGGAACTGTCAGTTTTTGTGTTTAATAAATGTGTGGTGGTGAATTTCTGTGTATAAATCCATTCCTCCTTCTCGTTCATGACACAACTTGGTGCTGAGCTCAGACCAAAAGGTATGCGGGTGTACCTGAAAATGCCCATGTGGGTCACGAACACTGTCAGGTCCCTGCTGGCTGGTTGGAGGACCACCTGTAGATAACCCTGGCGGAGATCCAGCTTTGTGAACACCCTTGAGCCGCTGAACATTGCGGTGAGTTCCTCCATCGTGGGGAGCAGGTATTTATCTGGAATGATTTCTTTGAGGCATCCACTTTCTCGATGATGCCGACTTTAAGCAGTTTTTTCAATTCCGCCGTGGCATCATCCCACAGGGTGAGGGGGAGCCGCTTTAATGTTTGGATCTTGGGTGTCATACCTGGGTCAGTGAGTGGGCGGTGGTTGAATACTTCAACACATCCCAGCCCCACAAACAGCACCAGCCAGTGGGCATGCCTCTCAGGGGATACCGTCAGCACTGTTGAGCCTTTTGGGTCCGTGATGGAGAATCCTAACTCACCCAGCAAATCAATTCCCAACAAGTCGGCCCCATGACATGAAACCTGGAAGGTAAATGTGGGAATAGTCCCTGACCCACATGTTACCAAGAGACTGGCTATGCCCACAATGCTGATTTTAGCGTGACCGTACACAAATATTTTTGCCGCCTCTGCCTTAATGGCTTTGCCTGGGAAAAGTCTTTTCAAAGTGGCCATGCTCATTATGGATTTACCAGTGCCCGAGTCCACCATAAGCGGCACATCAACCCCGTCAGGATTCAAGATGTACCACTTTAACGGCCCCTTCTTAGCACCCACCACATACACCGACATCATGCTTTCAAGCTCTGAAGAAATTGGTTTATTGGCAGTGGTGCAGACCCTGGCCCAGTAATTAGAACGGCCGCAGTTGTAGCACTTCTTCCCTCTGGCAGGGCAAGTGAACGTGCCCGCCCAATGATGAGGATAGCCACAGCCGCCACAAAGTCTCCGAGCTCCTGCTCCTGCTCATTCCACAGTCCACAGTTTCGCTTCTCTTTGAGCCACTCATTGCTTGTATCATGTGCTAGCTTTTCACAGATTAGCTCTTCCTCAATAGGCCCAAAGGCATACATGCTCGCTAGGCTACGGAGTTCCATTAGGAAACGTTGGGTGGACTCACCACCTTGCTGTCGGCGGTCGAAGAACCTATATCTTAATGCCGTGATGTTGCACTGGTCAATAAAGAAAGTGTCTATTATGGCCAAACACTCCTTCAACCAGCTGTTATAATAAATAAATAGTGAAAGATTAGTTAACTAGATATTACACAAAGTGCTTGCATACACATATCTTTAGTTACACTCACACACCAAAATTTATCTGCTCTTTCTTCCATACATAAGTATGTGTGTGTTGGGGTGAGCGTCACGTAGTAAAAGGGGAGACAGACAAAGACGAAGAGGAGCCTCTCGCACCAGATCAGGAACGGGAGCAGCCGGAGACGGACTCGTGGACTTCACAACAGCTGGAGGGGGCATCGAGGAGGGGAGAGGAACAGCCGAGGCGAACCGGGAACGAGGAGCTGACGGAACAGCGGGGACAGATGACCCGGAGATGGCGGCGGCTGTCTTACTCCTCAGACGAGGCACAGAGGCTGCAGCTGGCTGGGAGACAGAGTTTGTGCGGCTAACCCAAACTGGATCCAGACGGGGTTCTCGCTGAGGTTTGCAATCAGCATGGTGACGACGTTTACTGGCAGAGGGCGAGGCGAAGGTGAGGTTAGGGAAACGCTGCTCCTGCGCAGAAACAGAGGCGAGCAGGTCAGTGTATTCAGGGTAATCATACAGTTCTGGATTCCTCTCCACCAGCCTGACCCCCACCGTCACATGCTTCATAATTGGTGTAGGATGGGAGGTGGAGCGAGCTGCAGCCACTCAGTCCTGGATGGAAATCGCTGTCAGCTGTAAATCCTCGGGGGGAATCCCGACTGACGTCTCACTCAGGCGGGGATGATCTCCGGGTGGTGCGAACTCCTGGACTGGATCAGGGACAGGAATGGGATCCCGAAGTGAGGATCGAGAATGCCTCCTCTTCATCTTCCTGCCGGAGTTTCCCTCCAGCCCACGGAGCTTCTCGCGGAAAGCAGAGATGTCCGCCATCCTCGCCGTGATTTCAGGGTGATCAGCGTAGCGAGGATGGCGGTTAATGGTCACCACAGTGAGGTCCAGGTACCAGCATGAAGGTCTGGGAATGAAGTGATGGCAAGCTCTGGAGATGATCCCGTCGATCTCGATAAGGGCCATCACCAGCTCGTAGCCCAGGCTCATGGCGTAGCCCTTGAGCAGCGCCATCTCCCAGCACACTGGTAAGAGGAAGACAGGGAAAACAAACAAGCCCAGCAAAACTCACGGCGACCAGTGTCTCGTTCTGGCTGCGACCTACTGTTGTGGTGCGACCCTCACAGACCGCTAATGAGACACTATAGGCGACCAGTGAGTTTGCGTATTTATTAGACAAGGACAAAAGGTACAAAAAATGAGCCACGTGGAGCAAAACACAAACAAGGATTATGACTAAGACGCACTGACGATAACACAGACTAAGGAATAAACTTACAGAGAGTAGTGAGGAATTAGAAGATGACTGGAGCCAGGACGTAGGGACTCCAGTCTAACGTTGGGGAGACCAGCGTTATCCATTCATGTATGAGGTCTCAGCCCCAAGAGACCGAAGCTGCTCCCTTAAATAGGAACAGGATAGCACAGCTGATGAGGGCATCATCAGCTCCATTGATTCCAGCTGTCACAGCCAGCTCAGCTCTGACAGCCGGAAGCCCCGCAAAGACGCTGTCAGAATAAGAGCTCTGCGGGACCATAAGGAATACTAACGAATGGGAGGAAAATACTGCATGACCCGAGCGCGGACGGA
Source organism: Pholidichthys leucotaenia (assembly GCA_020510985.1). NCBI lineage: Eukaryota > Metazoa > Chordata > Actinopteri > Cichliformes > Pholidichthyidae > Pholidichthys > Pholidichthys leucotaenia. Next base: position 492,892,842 of record CM035837.1, read on the forward strand.
TCGGCGCTCAGACCATGGCACTTCCTTCATTTAGACATTTCCCAGAACCCTCTAGGCCCCCCTGCTCACATTCCAAAGACCTAATGCTTATCTACAGCTCAACAGTACCTCCTAGTGAACATCTACGGAATATGTTTCATTGTGTAATCTGACGGTTAATTCTGACTAAACATTAAGCTTTTCTTCCAGCTATCATCTCCCCGGGATTCTAACGACACTGTGAAAATCATGACCCTTTTGATCACCAACAATGGTTTGCAGTAATTCATTAATCCCTGATTTAAATGTGAGTGCATGTCTTAGGAATGTTTTATTTTCATGAGTGTTATTCAAATGAATGTTAAAAGTATTAGTAATGGTATAAATGCATGGTCACTGAATATTAGCCTTGAGTCACTTAAATTAGTTAGATTTTATATTGAGTATATAATTCCATAAGAACTGAATGTTTTATGAATCTCTGTCCGTCTTTCCTCTCATGATAACCAATCACCATGCTGCCGTTCTGCTGGATAATGTACTGGCATTTGATTGGCTATTCACAAACAAAGAAATGTTCCCTCATTGGACAAAAGCCCATTCAAACTCCTCTTTATGGAAGATGATTGGTCCACCTTGTGGCAATTCCTGTTTTATGACCCAGCAGCACGCTTCAGTTAAATGCTTCAGAGCCACCCTGCATACAGAGAAGATCAGATTAAAAAAATAACAAAAGAAAGTTTTTGTTTTCACTTCTTCAGAGTTCTTTGTACTTCCTTACAGTTTTATTTTGTCTAAATTGTTCTGTGAGTTTTAAGAAGTCTTTTGTGTGTGTGAACCTTGTCAAATCCTGCGTTAACTTTCCTAAATCATCTTTTTACTCGTTTTCTGGTTAACTGAGGAGAAATCATCCTTTTTCTATGAGCTCGCCTTAAAGAGTTAATCTCTCAGTTCTTTTTTCCTTCACCTCAGAAGCCATTCTTATTCTATTTAAATGTTTGTTTGGGGTTTTTTTTTGGACCTTTTTGAGTTTTCATGGAGTTAAAGTGGATTTTTAATTTCCCTGTTTTAAAGTGAACTGATAGAGATTTTTGGACATTTCTTTTCTGTTCTCATCCACTTCTGACCCCGTAAAGAAACTAGGAGCTCGTGGGTGAAACTGAATAAAACATTCTTCCTTCAGTCTTTGGCTTTGTTCTGCGGGCCAGAGACATCCTAAATTCAGACTTGTTGCCAAAGGACTTCACGCCTGCTCCGTTGCCAGCCTTCGTTGCCTGCCCTGTGTGAGCCCCCAGCTGAGTCTACGCCTCTCACAGCTGTGAACGATCTGAAAGCCGACCAGCAGTTGATCTCTCCCGGTGCTCCGAACGCTGTCTGGAAGAGCCGCTGATCCTTCCTGAACTTATACCACCAGCTGGCGCTGACCACCACTGACCACCTGGACCTACAGCTGTTCATAAGTGAGACTCCCATTTTCTTATCTGCTGGGTTTAAATGTGATGTCCTAAAATATTAATTACAATTGAACATAACCAATATTTCATTGTGCAATTAGTCCCTCAGCCATAGGACAAAGCTATAAACTGAAGGAAAAGTCTTATTCATTTTTAAGTAACCTCCTTTCATTTTTGTAGATTAATTCAGAAATTCCTTTTAAGATAATTAGCTTATGGAATCTTTCCCAATAAAATTGCATTCTGATTTTGTTAGATACTTCAGCCTTCCATTACATGGAATCCACTAACAGTTGATGTGATATCGAACACCTGTTTATCATTTGAATCTGTTTATTCATCATTTGAATGCCATGTCATGTAACCTGAATAAGTTTATTTAATAAAATTGTAAACAAGAGAAGTTGAAGCATTTTTCCTTTCCATACTGTATATGTTTTCTGGGTCACAGCAGTAAAATAACTCACTAAATTTTGAGACTGATTCATTAAGTAATTGAAGGTATGGAAATTAATTAATTGAAATTAATTCATTAACAAGTTTTTCTTGTAGAACTGGTGCCGCTTTTTACGAGTTCTTTTCTATTTTGTTTAGTGAGCGTTGGGGTGACGGTTTAACTCTGTCCCCTCGCACACCCCCATTAAAATGAAATAAATAATTCCTGTACCTTATTACACTATATTTTATTAAATATCACTACAGGGTCAATAGGCCTTCCACCCTGAGCAGCATTCCCATTACTTTTTTTTGTTGCCATTTTGAATTACCCACAATTAAACCATAAAGCCAGAAATCATACGTTCCACACTGTCCACCATCTGTAACACTCTTCTATGACACAGAGAATATTACTAATACAAAGGATAAAATGATTTCACTCGTAACACACTTATATGGTTTGGTGGTTTATTATTATAGTTCAAAAGTGCGTCAAATAATGTTTATACAGCAAGGAATTCCATACACCTTAATTACCACCCCACAATACATTTACACAATTCACATTCGCACAAGAATAATTCAACACAGTGTTCAAGTGTCCATTATTAATTTCATATCTTCGCCGGCCGGCGTGACAAAAAAAGGAAGAAGAAAAAATATAGTGTTCCAAGATGGTCACCAAACAACTCAGAACGCTGCTGTTTGTTAACCCCCCCCCCCCCCCCCAAAAAAAAAAAACTCCCCCTGAGCTCAGTCACAGTGATTATGAGAAAAAATGATGAGTGAGAGACAAGAGGGAACGATCTCACTGGCTTTAAGTCCGCTGCCCTTCTCTCAGGTTACACAGTGAATTCCCCGGTCCAGCGTCCTCCTCCCAGGCCAACCAACCTGCCATTTCATGGCGAGGAATGCGCCATCAGCCGCCGGTCCCATGTAGACGCCCAGTGGACCAACACTCCTCCTTGTTGCTCCAATTGTCTCATGAAAGGCCCTTCTTTCAGTTGTCCATGTGACAGCCGCTCCCGATGACACCGAGCCTGTCAGTCTGTGAGTCTGTAAACTAATGAATGTCTCACAGTGACTTCCACCTTCCTAATAACGCTGCTCACAGCTGCTGGAAATCAGCGGGGCCCCTCCCAAAACCAGCTGATGTAATGACAAGTATGGTAGGTTCTCACGTAAACATACATTCAGGCAGTGGAACATGACTATATCAGAGGCACAAACAATGGAATGGAGCATTATAAATACTGCATCATATCAATTCACCCCGGCTCTCCTTTTATGTGGCTGCCATTCTCTCCATAAAAGGGACAATGCAAACCCATATGTGGCAGTGCTACAAACTTAATAACATCAATGAGTGAGTAAAAGGATTAATGATTGTAATTATTTATGGTACAGCGTGAGATCTTAAATACATCAGTAGTGAATGACTGTCCATAACAATAAAAAAAATTCATTAAAATCAGTCCGAGACTGAACTATATGATACGTTACCGCTTGTATTGATGACTGGATGCTGCTCAATGAAAGTATCTCCTGCATAAAGTTAAACTAAGAGAGTATATGCAAATAAAGTGGCAGCGAAATACAGACAATAACTCTGTGGTGTTTTTGTAATTTTTGTGGGGAAATGTGGGTGGTGTAGTGATATTTAATAAAATATAGTGTAATAAGGTACAGGAATTATTTATTTCATTTTATTGGGGGTGTGCGAGGGGACAGAGTTAAACCGTCACCCCAATGCTCACTAAATAAAATAGAAAAGAACTCGGAAAAAGGGGCACCAGTTCTACAAGAAAAACTTGTTAATGAATTCATTTCAATTAATTAATTTTCGTACCTTCAATTACTTAATGAATCAGTCTCAAAATTTAGTGAGTTCTTTTACTGCCGTGAACCAGAAACACATATATGCAAAAGGAAAACGCTTCAACTTCTCTCGTTTACAAGTTTATTAATGAAACTCATTCAGGTTACATGACATGGCATTCAAATGATGGATAAACAGATTCAAATGATGAACAGGTGTTCAATATCACATCAACTGTTAGTGGATTCCTGAGCATAAAATCCATAGTTAAACCATTGTGGAACCAAGAGGAAACCAGATTTTATGTTTCAACTGCAATGGAATGCTGAGGTATCTAACCAAAATCAAAACACAATTTTATGGGGAAAAATTCTAAAAAGGAACTTCTGAATTAATCTACAAAAATGAAAGGAGGTTACTTAAAATTTAATAAGAATTTTCCTTCAGTTTATAGCGCTGTCCAGACAGCGTTCAGAACACAGGGGGAAAGTGACTGCTGGTCGTCTTTCAGATAGTTCATAGCTGTGAGAAGCGTAGACTTGGCTGGGGGCTCCCACGGGGCGTGTGGCGAGGAACCAGCGACAGAGTGAAGGCTGGCCCTGGAGCAGGCGTGAAGTCCTTTGGCAACCAGTCCAAATTTATTATGTCCCCGGCCTGTAGGACAAAACCCAAAGGCTGAAGGAGAAATGGTTTTAGTCAGTTTAGCCCACAAGCTCCTGATTACTTTACGGAGTAAGTTGTGGGTGAGGCAGGAAAAGAAAGTCCAAAATCTCTATCAGTTCACTTTAAAACAGGAAAATTAAAAATCCACTTTAACTGCATGAAAAGTCAAAAAGTCCAAGAAACACATTCAAACAGAATAAGAATGGCTTCTGAGGTAAAGGAAAAAAAAAAATTGAGAGTTTAACTCTCTTTAAAGGTGAGCTTATAGAAAAAAGGATGACTTCTCCTCAGTTAACGAGAAAACAGATAAAACTTATCAAAAGTTATCAAAAGACGATTTAGGAAAGCTAGCGCAGGACTTGACAAGGTTCAGACACACACAAAAAGACTTCTTAAAACTCACAGAAGAACTGAAAACTCAACTGCTGTGGCAGCTCTGTTGCATTTAACTGAAGCACACTGCTGTGTCATAAAACAGGGGACCGGCAGCAAGACGGACCAATTATCTTCCATAAAGAAGAGTTTGAAAGGGCTTTTGTCCAATGCGGGAACGTTTCTTTGTTTGTGAACAGCCAATCAAATGCAAGGATGTTATTGAACAGAGAGGCAGCCTGGTGACTGGTTATCGCGAGTGGGAAGACAGACAACAGAGAATGAGAAACATCCATTCAGTTCCTATTAAATTCATTATATACTCAATATAAAATATAACTAAATTAAGTGACTCAAGGCTAATATTCAGTGACCAAGCATTTTTACCACTACTAATAATTTTCACATTCATTTGAATAACACTCGTGAAAATAAAACATTCCTAAGACATGCGCTCGCATTTAAATCAAGGATTAATGAATTATGGCAAACCATTATTGGCGATTATCTTCACAGTGTCCTTAGGATCCTGGGAAATGAGAGCTGGAAGAAAAAGTTTAATGTTCAATCAGAATTAACAGTCTCAGATTGCACAATGAAACACATTCCGTAGATGTCTACTAGGAGGTACTGTTGAGCTGTAGATAACTTTTAGGTCTTTGGAATGGGAGCAACGGGGCAGCCTAGAGGGTTCTGCTATATGTCCAAAAGAAGTAGGCAACCATATATCTGCCAGCTTAAGGAGTTTATGACTTTTTAAGAGTATCAGTTCCTGGTACGAACAGATGCTATCAGCATGAACTGTCTAGCTGGGATTTGACACAGCATTCTTGACCAGACCTTGAGTGAGAGTTGCTTCAAGATGAAGAAGAGTGATTTCCTGAATTGGCCTGAGGAGAAGTTGATGCTACAGTGGCTTAACCTCGCTATTCTTATTAAAAGATAAAAGTGGTGATGTAGGAGGAGGAGGTTAGCTTCAATTCTGAAGTAATTCTGCATTGTAGGTTGGGAAATAAAGGCGAAATGCCTGGGGGAGTGTAAATATTTTTTGTCTACCAGAAACAAAGTATTTATAATTTCCACTGGCATTCCACTGGCCATTTCTTTTGGCCAAGATGGCGCCCACAGCGGTCGACATGGTGCTTCGCTGCGCTCTTTGTTTGTTTTTGTTTGTCAATTGTGTGTCTGCTTGCACTTATACCCATGAAGAACTTCTAAATATCAGGACTTTCACCCCCACGGACCTCCTCCCAGTTTTTCTAGCCCCTGCCGCCGATCTGGTTTATTGTTTGGCTCGGAAAGTGAGACGGCGGAAGAGAGGAAGACGAGCGGGCGCTCTCGTACGACTTCGCAGGAGAGGCTCGCGAATGGCGCTGCCTGGCATATTTCTGTCCAATACCAACTCTCTCTCTAACAAGGTAGATGAACTGAGACTGCTGATGCGTTTTAAGGACCTCGCCTCCTCAGCTGTCCTCTGCTTTACTGAGACCTGGCTCCGGGAAAATATACCGGACAGCGCGCTGCGCCTCGACGGCTTTCAGCTCTTCCGTGCTGATCGTGACACAGAGCTTTCCGGCAAGACCACAGGAGGCGGAGTCTGCTTTTACATCAACTGCAGCTGGTGCTCTGACGTAACGGTAATTTCCAAACACTGTTCTCCTGCCTTGGAATTTCTTGTTATCAATTGCAAGCCCTTCTATTCCCCGCGGGAGTTTGCTTCTTTCATAATGATCGCTGTGTACGCCCCTCCCGACGCGGACACGCGCGAAGCTCAGCGCGTGCTCGCGGATCACATTCAACACACAGAGCGGAGTTTTCCAGACTCGCTGATTATTGTGGCTGGCGACTTTAATCAGTGCAATCTGAGCCACGATCTCCCCCGCTACAAACAGTTTATTAAATGCCCCACCAGAGGATTAAACACACTGGATCACTGTTACACCACAGTGAAAGATGCATATCGCGCTGTCCCTCGAGCTGCGCTGGGATTATCTGATCACGTGATGGTTCACCTCATTCCCACATACAGACAGAGATTGAAGCTCACTAAACCTGTTGTGAGCACTACGAAGATACGGACCAGTGATGCTGAGGAGAAGCTGGAAACGTGCATGGAAATATCTGACTGGGGCATGCTTAAAGGAGCCACGCATGATCTGGATGAGTACACGGACACTGTGAACTCATATATCCACTTTTGTGAAGAGAACATTCTTCCATCACGCACCAGGGTGAGTTACTCTAATGACAAACCCTGGTTCACAGCTAAGCTCAGACAGATCAGGAAGGAGAAGGAAGCAGCGCTGAAAAGTGGAGACAGGGACTGCTACAGGGAGGTTAAATACCGGTTTAACAGAGAGCTGAAGAGGGCTAAATCTCTATACTCAGAGAGACTCCAGCAGCAGTTCACTGCTAATGATTCGGCTTCCGTGTGGAGAGGACTGAGGCAAATCACCAACTATCGACCTAAGGCTCCTAAAGGTCAGGATGACAAAGCCCTTTGTCAAAGACTGTCCCAACACTATGCCCGTTTTGACACCTCGTCATCTGTGTCCAACTCCCCCCCTCCCTCCAGCTCCACAGCCTCCACATTCCCTACTTCATTTAAGGCACCCCCCTCCTCCCCCCCTGCCCTTATCATCAGTGAGCAGGATGTGCTCAAACAGTTCTCCAGACTGAACCCGCGCAAGGCCCCCGGCCCAGACGCCGTGTCTCCCTCCACCCTGAGACTCTGTGCGAAACAGCTGGCTCCTGTATTCACAGACATTTTTAACACCTCCCTTAAGTTATGCCACGTGCCGTCCTGCCTCAAATCCTCCACCATCATCCCTGTCCCAAGAAGCCACGGATCACTGGACTTAATGACTACAGACCTGTAGCGCTCACCTCTGTAGTCATGAAGTCCTTTGAGCGCCTGGTCCTGTCCCACCTCAAGTCCATCACCACCCCTCTCCTGGACCCGCTGCAGTTTGTCTACCGAGCCAACAGGTCTGTAGACGATGCAGTCAACCTGGCCCTCCACTCCATCCTGCAGCACCTGGACTCCCCGGGAACCTACGCCAGGATCCTGTTTGTGGACTTCAGCTCCGCATTCAACACCATCCGCCCCGCTCTGCTCCGGGACAAGCTGTCCCTGCTCAACGTGCCTGACTCCCTCTGCAGGTGGATCATCGACTTCCTGACGGACCAGAGGCAGCATGTGCGGCTGGGAAAGACTGTCTCAGACTATACTAGCATCAGCACCGGATCACCCCAGGGCTGTGTACTTTCCCCCCTACTCTTCTCCCTTTACACCAACTCCTGCACCTCCAGCCACCAGTCTGTCAAGTTGATCAAGTTTGCGGACGACACCACCCTCATCGGGCTCATCTCCAACGGCGACGAGTCCGCCTACAGGAGAGAGGTGGCCCAGCTGGCGTCCTGGTGCAGCCACAACAACCTGCAGCTGAACGCTCTGAAGACAGTGGAGATGATTGTAGACTTCAGGAAAGTCACTACTCCTCTGCCCCCCCTCATCCTCTCAGGCTCTCCCATCACCACTGCTGATTCCTTCCGCTTCCTAGGCACTACCATCACCAGGGACCTCAAATGGGAGCTGACCATCAGCTCACTCATCAAAAAAGCCCAGCAGAGGATGTTCTTCCTGCGGCAGCTGAGGAAGCTCAAGCTACCCACCAAGATGTTAGTGCAGTTCTACACAGCCATCATCGAGTCCATCCTCACCACCTCCATAACCGTGTGGTACGCAGGAGCCACTGCCAGGGACAGACTAAGGCTGCAGCGCGTCGTGCGCACTGCTGAGAAGGTGATTAGCTGCAAGCTCCCATCTCTCCAGGATCTGTACATCTCCAGGACCCGGAGGCGTGCTGGCCAGATCATAGCCGATCCCTCACACCCTGGTCACGTACTGTTTGCCCCCCTCCCCTCTGGTAGAAGACTTCGGTCCATCCAGACTAAAACCTTCCGTCACATGAACAGCTTCTTCCCCTCTGCCATTAGACTGCTGAACACTAAGTGACTTATTGACTCTCGCGCACCATGTACAGCAGCTCAACCAGACTCATGTCAATCATCACTGTTTTCTTCCTGCATTACTGACTGCACTATATAGTTCTCCACAGTATCTGCTGCTGGCTAATATATATTTTAACTGTTGACCAGTATCACTTAATCTTATCCTACACTTTATTACATGTATAGTTTATTTCTCTTATCTTATCATGTTTAATGTTGCAGCATTGTACCGAGACAAATTCCTAGTTTGTGTACTACATGAACAATGGCAATAAACCTGATTCTGATTCTGAGATTCTGATTCTGATGCAGGCCATATGGTCTCCCGCCTGTCTCATTAGGATTCAGGTATAAGCTTGGAGAGGCTGCAGTTTCCAGAAAGGAGTTGAAGTTTGGAGTTTGGACTGTAGGGTTGTGTATAGTATTAAGTTTTGCGTCCATATAACTAAACATAGGTTCTGTAACTATGACTACAGGAAAGTTAGCATTTACTGTTGGTGAAACAGTGGAAAGAACACAGAATGTCATTGAAAGACAGACGGTTGAGAAAGATAGAAAAGAGGAAGTAAGAAAGTTTAAAGAATGTCACTGACTTACAGGATTTAGGATATTTGCTAGGATCATCAAAACCAATGTCCTCGCCAGTTAAATTCAATCCAATTCAATTCAATTTTTTTATATAGCGCCATTTCACAACAACAGTCATCTCATAGCACTTTCAACTGTAGGGGGGACCCCCACAGTTGCAGAAAGACCCCAGCAATCAGGCGATCCCCTGTGAGCAAGCACTTGGCAACGGTGGAGAGGAAAAACTCCCTTTTAACAGGAAGAAACCTCTAGCAGAACCAGGCTCAGGGAGGGGCAGTCATCTGCTGCGACTGGCTGGGTGGTGGCAGAGATCCTGCAAATAATTATACAAAGCAATAATACTGCCTAGGAAAACCATGAAAAAGGAGGAAATCCCAGGTGGGAATAGATACATAAAAAACTGAAAATTCAGAGAAGAGGAAAATTAGGGCCATGTGTTATATTCCTAAACTTGTGGCTGCATTACAAGGAGGACAAGTGGCAGTAAGTGAAAGTGGAAGGGTCATATTACAAAAACACAGGCAGCAGGTAGTGTCAGAATTGCAGCCCCAATATGACAATGTGGCTCTGCCTCCATCAGCTCCACCTCCATCGTATGATGTGGCTCTGCCTCCATCAGCTCTGCCTCCACCAGCAATTCCAGCCCCCACTCTGACACAGGCAAACCCCTACACTGAATGTGTGGACATGTCATCTAACCAAATGCCCCTCACAATATTCATAAAAGATAATGGTGATCAGGTGAGGACAGTGACTGGAATATTGCAACTAAGACCTATGTTTGAGGAGGAAAATGCTGGAAAAGGGATGCATGGTATAATAGCTGCTCATTCCCTTAGTAAACTCACTAAGCCACCACAGTGAGGATTAAGTCAGCAGGATAAGGTTAGAGTGTCCTTCACTACATCAACTCCAACATATCTTCAGGCTAAGCCGAAAGAGGTTGTGGAGGAAAAGGATTTACGGGATGAGAATGGTGAACTAGGAAGGGAGGCTTCACACATACTGTAAGTAAGTTTTCTCAGGATGATATAAACAGACTGCAGAGTGTGTTGGAAAAAAGATACATTGGAGAATATGATGAATGCAGGAACAAAAACATTGGTCCAAGAATGTGAAAATTTAATGCTTATGGTACCACACATGATAACCTAGATAAGAGAACTACTCGCACTAAAGCAGGCGACATGCTGAGGAAAAACTACTCAAATATGGCACCCGTGATTGCAACTGAAGATGGGACTACCCAATATGTGGAATGGTCATTTAAGGACCTGAAGGGTATATGCGACACACTGCCTCCCTTAGCTTCAGGAGGTTCTCCCTGGATTAGGGCTAAGCAGAAGGCTACAATAGGCTGCCAACTGTGCATGGCAGACCTCAAATGAATTATTGCCAGTCATACCTCACCCTCTATGTTGAAGAATATAGAGGTGGAGGCACGCCCTATTGATATAGCAGATGAAGCAGCATTCAGAAATCACAGTGATGAAATTTTTACAGTAATGAGGAGAATGTTCCCTGTTGATCTCACAAGTGCTGAATTAACAGATATACCTATGAATCTCGGAAAGGATGCTGGAACTTATGTAAACAGATGTTTGGTACTTTGGGCAGATATGACTGGAGAGAACCCTCGTAACAACCCTACCACACTTGTGGTATTCCGCAATGTTATACAGTCATCAGTGCCACCACCCATAAGGACTGCACTGGAGAGGGTTGTTGGCTTAAACACCCAACCCTGGGCAACATGGCTCTCACATGTGTACCATTATGTTAAGTAATATCATAAGAAACAAAATGAAAAAGAGGCTGAACCTGGAGATTTGTCAAATCAGTTGGTGAAAGCTCAGTTGGAAACAGCACAAGAAGTATTAAATAAAGATAAAAAGCAAAAATCTACTGTGCAGGCTCTGGCCATTACAGTGGCGACCCCTCAGGCCATTACTGGTCTATTCCCTGCTGAACTCTATGTGTTGGCACCCCAACAATGGTATCATCACCCATCTCAGAGAGGATGTGGTAGAGATGCATACAGAGGAGGCATGAGATCACCTGCCCTGGCACAAGACATGTGTTACCAGTGTGGACGACCGGGACACTGGGCACGTGAGTGCAGAAGTCTGCCTGCTGATAGAGGGCGCTCACAAATGATGTTCATGCCCATCCCACCCCCAGCACCAGGGGTGTGGCCTGACCAGTCTTCTGCATCACAACAACTACAACAATGTCATATGGCTCCAAACCAGAACATGATGTCCTGCCAACAATGACGGGGCCTAGGGAACCACACTGAAAAGGGGGCACTTTCGGATCCAATGCTACCCCTCAAGGTTGGAGACAAAACTTATGGAGTTATGGTGGATACAGGGGCTCGTTTTTTATTAATATCAACTTCTCTACCCCTGTCCACTAATTATACATCAGTTGTTGGCATCTCTTGGACCCCTAAGTGTCTCCCTTTCTCAGTACCATTAAACTGTTCATTAGCCGGACTTGATTTTGTCTATTCTTTTCTGTACTTCCCGGACTGTCCTGTAAATCTTCTGGGAAGAGATGTGCTTCTGAAAGTAAAAGCACACATCTACTTTGCTTCTACTGGAACTGTGTTGTGTCTGCCCGATTGTACCATGCTCCGGTGTACGTCAGATCTGTCCACTCCCCTGAGTGCTCCACAACTTTAAGCTCAGGGAGTTGGACTGGAGGAAAATCAAACCTCTTCAGCAACTGTTTGGTGGTTACAACTGAATGACATGAGCCCTGACAAAAATAACTTGATCGTGATGGTGGCCTAGGAGACGGTCGGCTTTTGTGGTGCTCCGTAAAGGCCTAAAATGTATTTAACATTCTCACTTAAGATACGGCTTTTTTCTCATAAGTTAATGTAATATTATGACTCTTGAGCAATACTGGACAAGACAACATGAAACAATGCTGTTGTTTAAGGGTAAGAACAGCAACAAGCCACGAAAGCAAAACAACGAGAGCACAGCTACGCCATTAGCCCAACATGGCTGCGAACAAGACCAAGATGAAGATCAGATGGAACTGGGGCCTGGGCTCGCTACAGCATTTGAACTCATGAACAGTAAGATAATGAAGACAACTGACGATAAACTGGAGCCATTAGCCACGACTGTTCTCTCTCATACCAACGAGTTGAAAGGGGTCATTAACCGTCTGGACAAGCTAGAAGCTAGGACGCTACAGGTGGAAACTGCTAACAAACCGCTGGCTAACATGGTATTAGCTCTGGAAAAGAAAATACAATCCCTCTCTGAACATGTAGATGACCTGGAGAACAGAGGACAGCAAAAGAATATACAGAACGTGTCGTCAACCTGCCGGAGAACATGGAAGGAGGAAATGCTTTGGACTTTTTTTGAGCACTGGCTTCCAGATTTTCTTAACATGGATACAAAGGATGACTGGGTTAAGCTCGAGAGGGCTCACCACTCCCTCGTACCCGCACCCAGCTCTGATAAGCGACCTCGCCCGGTCATCATCAGGCATTTCCCAGCAAGCAGAGAGTGATGGCAGCAGCACGATGTAAAGCAGGCAAAAGCGACATCACCTTGGACAGGAGGAAAGTATCCTTCTACCACAACCTTTATGCCAAGGTTCTTCGTAGATGAAAGGAGTTTAACGGAGCCAAGCAGTGCCTGAGAGGAATCGGAGCAGAATATTCTATGCTTTCCCTGCAATGTTGCAAGTATCCTTTAACAGCATTAAGAAAACTTTCCTCTCCCTGACTGAAGCTATGTCTTTAGCATCCAGTGTGACAAATCAGGGTTAATGAGCATGTGGACATTAAGGTTGGACATTGCATTTATTATTATCTATCTCCGTGCCTTATTATGACTCTCTGTTTGTGATGTGTGGTTTAAATAATGGGCACGGCTCTTTGTGTTTAACCTGTTGAACTCTGGTCAATTTCCCTAAAAACGCCTAAAAATAACACCCAAAGTAAATCAAAAGCTGTTCTTCAGCCCTTTGCAGCATCTTCATGGGGTTGGTCTCATTTAAAAGAAAACACTATGAATTTTTTTGCAAAACAGTCATAATCTCTCTAAGTGCTCCTGCCACTGAGTAACAGTCATCTAAACATACTGAATTTGAAGAAAATAAAGTTCGCCTGGGTGTTTTTTTTAGATACAAATGCTTGCAAATAACACAGCTGTCAGATACTGGCTGGAAAATGCAACAGAAATGTAGAACCAAGTGTTATCAAGCTGAGGTCAAAATTTTCTAACAATACCACAAAAAATGAATATATTACACAGCTTTTTTCTCAGGTTGTTCCCAGGCGTTTTTGAACTGTGCCAAATGGCACAGTTTGGAAAAACGTCTATAACTTTTGAATGCTTCAACATAGAAGCTTCATCTTGGGCTCTAATGAAAGGTGACACTCAGGGCTGTGTGTGTGTGTGGGGGGTTGTTTGTTCATTCATGAATGAATGAATGAACAAACAAGCCCCCCACACACAAAGAAACATGCCACGTAAAAGATGTGTGGCCTTTTTTTACAAGAAAAAATAACCTACAGTGCAATAAAAATTATACTAAAATATCTGCAATGTAGAGGATAACAACTCCCCCCCCCCCCCCCCCCCCCCGCTACAGAGGAGCTCGGGGCACAAAAATACTTGTGGCCATGACGGACCGTTGTAATTACCTATCGGTCAAAAGTCATTTTTATTACTATTTTCATTGATAAAGAATAATTACCTCCACCAAGGAGGTTATGTTTTCATCAGCGTTGTTTTGTCTGTCTGTTTGTTTGTTAGCAAGATAACTCAAAATGTTATGGACAGATTTTCATGACATTTTCACAGATTGTCAGAAATGGGGTATCCTACAGATGATTACATTTTGGTGGTGATCCGGATCACCGTCTGGAAAAAAAAACAAAAACAAAACAAGCATCACAGTATAGCTATAATATATGCCACTTGCGAATGGAATTTTTTTCATGGTCAAGGAATCTATAAAGTTACACAAAATAAATGTAGGATTAATATTTATGATGTTAAACACTGTATGGGGGGAACTGTGGCCCTTGGCGGAGGTCTGCGCTCTCCGAGTGCTTTTCTAGTATAGCTTATAACACTTACCTGTCCACAACAGCAGTGTCGTTGGCGAACATCCGTTCCTCATTGTCAGACGAACATGAAGCTGGTCCGGTTGTTACGGACTTGTGATTCTGGTCACCCGACCCGGTCAAACCATCTTTGCTTCCATGATTGCGGTTTTTTAGAACCATTTTTCAAAACAAATAAGAACAGTAGTAATAAAAAAAGACTGGCTCATGGCTGAGAGTGGCTAACGCTACCGTTACACACAGGTCTTAATGTGAGTCACCCAGCGGCTCAGGCAAAAAAGATTTTACGCATGGGGACGCACGCATTTCAATTGTCAAACTTCTCTGCTTCAATTGGCTCGTTGTATTCGCGGTCGTTGGTAGGCAGGTCCTTCTTGCTAGGTTTTCAGTCATTGGTTCTTCAAGGTTTCAGAAACCCAATTCAAGGCTCTTAATAGTCAAATGAGAGGTCAATCAAATCTAAACCAGTCAAACACTCCTTTGGCTTTCTGTCTGCGGCTGTGTCTGTACTGGAAGAACGGAAATGCAGCTTTTTTTTTCAGTGCGAACTGAGACGCACTATGACGCAGAGACGTGACCGCCCACGGAATCCCGGAGTTCAACAGGTTAATATACATATGTCAACCCATTAATCTAACTATTTAAGAAGAAAATTCTGTATCAAATATGGCTTAAACTCAAATGTATTGTTTGTTCGTAATATTAAGGGGCATTTCAGTAGCTCCCTGTCATCCAGGTTATCACTTGCTTCTTTTTTTTTCTTTTGTGCACTCTTGAAAAGGAGTGAATGATCCACAGGCTCAGCTCCCTTCTTTCTATTTTTCTTTTTTGAGACGTTTTGGCCCTTTAGTAAGTGCCTTGAAGAACAGAAATCCCCATGCGATCTGAGGAAGGATCCCACTTTTTATTTATTTTTTGGGGGGGATGGTTCTGTGTACTTTTTGTTTTGGGTTTGTGTTTTGGTGTGTGTTTTATGCTCAGCAATGGTCTACTGTGTTAAGATCTATATTATCTGCACATTACATTATGCCAACTGTGCAAAAGTCTCACGTGCAAAATAGGGTGCTGGAGACATATTTATTTGTCTTTACAGGGTTCATAAATCCTAATGTCTTCTAATAGGATGAAACTTTGTTCGTGGAATGTGAGGGGCTTGAAGGGAAACGTGAAGCAGAGAAATGTTTATGCTTTATTGAAAAAGGAAAGAGTAGAGGTGGCTCTATTACACGAATCACACCTGGATGATAATGGACATCACAAACTTAATCATAGTTGGGTTGGCCAGGTTTATTCCTCTTTTACCACCAGCAGCAGGGGTGTAGTCATATTAATATTCCGTTTCAGCTGGTGAGATGTGTCTATGACACACATAGAAAATATGTGATTATTAAAGTGGTCTTACATGGTGAAGAGATTACTATCATGGATCTTTATTGCCCACCAAGTTATTCACCCAGCTTCCTGGTTAAGGCCTTTTCTGAATTTGCAGAGCTTTCTCCAGCAATAGCTTTAGTGGGAGGAGACTTTAATTGTATACTTAACCCCTTGCTTGATAAACATCCTCCAAGGAATACAGCTTTAACAACTCAGGCTGATGCTCTTTATGCTATTTGTGAAGAAATGAATCGATTAGATGTATGGCAAACTCTCCATCCATCTGCTAAAGAATTTACATTTTACTCCCCCCGCCCATAAGTGTCATACAATGTTTGATTATTTTTTCATCCTGAAATTATTCGTGCTATCTGTGTCATCTTGTACTATGGAGTTTTTGCATATGATGTCAGGGGGTATGCTGCACTGGCCCGTTAGAGTGAGCCGCCATTTTGGATGGCAAGAAACAGCAGCAGCAGGGTGAAATAAACCACATAGCTCACGTGTATCTACAAACTCCGCAAAATGGTGTACTCCTGTTGTTCCCCCTGATAAGGGGATAAGCGGGGAATTAAATGGCCGGTGTGAAATGCAAAAAAAAAAAAAAAAAAAGTTGGATTTTTGAATAATTACCTTCACTGACGTAATCTCTCGCTTTGTCATAACGGGCTGCACGGTGGAGCAGTGGTTTAGCACTGTGGCAGCACAGTTTTACCCTCGGCCGGGGGATCGCGGGGATCATGAGACCGTGGGTTTAGGGCGCTCGCGCACGCAGCGGCCAGTGGCTTGTCACCAGACTGCAAACCAAATCTACCTACGGGTACAAATAAGTAACAAAAAAAAAATAACTTTGTGGTTTGGGGGCGCCTCTCTGCTTGCTACAATGCACACATGAAAGGGGAGAAAACTATTGTACATGTGCATAAAATCAGGTACGTTTTAACGCGGCGCGCCGTGGAGAGCCTTTAAAAAAAAAAAAAAAAACACGCAGCGCGCTTCACTCACCTCTGAGTGAGGAGCTGCTGTTGTTTTCCAACTCGTTCACCAGCCAAGACTTCACATCATCCACATCCCTTTCCGCTGACACGTTTTCCGATATTTTTTCCTCCTGCTCCCCTTCGTCTTTGAAAGATATCATCTCATCGTTTGCCCCCAAATCATCCCCGCTGAGCAGATTACTGGCAATGTTCTGCTAATTGCTCCAGCTGTTACCCCACACCCGTCACCTCCTTTCAACTGAGGCATTTCAGCACACCAGAGGAGCGCATGGGAGCAAGATTAAAAACACTTGTCTGCTGTTATGACTGCTGACAATGACTCCACTGAATGTGACAGACATCGCAGACACAGTTTCAGAGGCCATAGTGTCAGCTGTTGAAGAGGATGATAGGATGTTATTATGTCAGATTGTGACTGTGTGTTCTCCTCACTCATTCTGATCGCTAAACAGTACAAGTTACGCCTGGGTTGTCACAGTGCAACTGCTGCTCTTGCCATCCAAAATGGCGGCACGTACGGCGTGTTTATGTTTACCCCTGCGAGTCACGTGATTTTTACAAGCCTACGCAAAGGCAATATTGTTGTTAGTGACTATGCAACTGTACTAATGGATTTATCTGTTGGTTCAGATCAGGTTAAGAGTAGATGATGGCGATTTGATACATGTCTTCTGAAGGATGAAAAGTTCATTACCTACTTGAGAAATGACTTTAAAATATTTTTTGCTATCAATTCTCAGTCTACCAATGACTCATCCTTTTTATGGGAAACATGTAAAGCTTATATCAGAGGCCTAATCATAGCATATTTAGCCTCAAAAAAATGAAAGCAAAAAGAACAGCTATCTATACTTGAAAAGGAACTGGAAGAGATTAAAAGAGTTATTGGCTCATCATCATCATCAGGTCCGATATTATTGCAGAGAAAGTGTGCCACACAAGCTGTGTTAGATGCATTACTAACTCAACAAGCTAAGAGTGCTCTTCTTTTTTCAAAACAGAGGCTATATGAAAATGGAGACAAACCTAGTAAATATTTATCTCATCTAACAAAAATTAGAACAGATTCCCAACTGATTCCTTCAGTTTTAGGTCTAAATGGCATGTGTCACTTTGATAACAGAAGTAATAATACCACTTTCAGGCAGTTTTACATTCAGTTATATAAGGCAGACAAGTCATTAGGACCCTCATATAAGATAGACTCTTTCTTGGATGGCTTAGCTCTCCCTACTAATTCTGATACTCAGAGATATGATTTAAATGCTCCCATCTCTAGAGAAGAGGCTGTACTAGCAATTAACAGTTTACAATTGGTCAAAGCACCGGGCCCAGATGACTTGAGCACGGAATTTTACAGAGAATTCCAGGATGTACTTGTGGATCCATTTCTGGAGACGCTAGAACACTCCTTTACCTCTGGAAGCTTACTTCAGTCATTAAGAGAAGCTGACATTTCCCTAATTCTTAAAAAAGTCAAGTGTCCTGAAGATTGCTCAGCATATAGACCTATTACTCTTTTAAATCAAAATGCAAAACTGCTATCTATGATCCTGGCTCTGCGATTAGAGAAGGTTCTGCCTTTCATCATTAAGGAGGACCAGACAGGCTTTAGCAAAGGCAGAAGCTCTGGTCACAACATTAAAAGACTCTTAAATATTGTTCATCTCTGTCAAACACAAGAAAATGACACTGTAGTTATCTCATTGGATGCAGAGAAGGCCTTCAAACGAGTCGAGTGGCCTTCTCTATTTAGAGTATTACAAAAATTTAATCTGGGGGATAATTTTATCAAATGGATAAAACTTTTATACAGTGAACCTTTGGCATCAGTCATAACAAATGCTTAACCTCTAGCTGAAGCCATCAGCCAGGACCCAGCTGTCAGGGGTATAGATGTAGGGGAGACACAACATAAAATTTCCCTTTATGCAGCTGACGTTTTGTTGTACGTAGCGGAGCCTGCCACCTCTGTTCCAAGACTGGTTGATATGATTAATTATTTTGGGTATTTCTCTGGTTACAAAATTAACTTTTCTAAATCTTTAGCTATGCTCATGGGAAGCCTCAGAAATAGAATTTACTCCCTTGTCTCATTTCCATTTCGCTGATCTATGTCAGGTTTTGTGTACTTGGGTATTCAGATTACTCCTGTGTTCCACCAGATGTTTAAAGCTAATTTTAACCCTCTCCTAGACATTATAAAGAAGGATTTAAACAGGTGGGGTTCACTTCCCCTATCATTATTTGTCATAGTGTCTATCATTAAAATGAATATTCTGTCCAGGTTACTGTACCCCCTACAGGTGATTCCAGTGCTTATAACTAATAAGGTCTTGAAGTTACTTAATGGTTGGTTGAGTGATTTTATCTGGAATAAAAGGAAGCCGAGGCTAAAAATGCTAAAATTACAACTTCCAAGTTCAATGGGAGGTTTGGATGTTCCTAACATTACAGTAAATGGTATCAAATAGCATCTAAACTAAGGTTAATAGCAGAATGGGTTAAAGATGATCCTACTTCTGTTTGGTTGGGTCTTGAAAAGTCACAGACCTCCTGTTCACTGCTGAGCCTCTTGTCCTGTAAGAATTTAAAGTCAGTTAGAAATTTCTGTCACAATAATCCTATAATTTGCAACACTTCAAAAGGCCTGGTTTATGACAGGGAAAATTGAGGGAAGATCAGATTTAATTACTTTATTAATCCCTATTAAAGGCAATCCTGACTTTGTTCCTGACATAACGTTCGGCTCAGGAGACGCACACACACAGGTTCAGAGTAGTTCAAACTGTTTATTAACAGCAGGGGTGTATGGGTGTGTGTCAGTGGAATGTTAATGTATTGGTGGTGGCGTCTGCTTCGGGCACAGAGGCAGGAGACCGTTCAGCCGGCAACCCTATGGGAAAGAACAGACACAGGGTGACAGGCACACACCAATACAGGAGGAGAATAGACGAGGGAGAGAAGCTTACTTGAGTTTGACAGATGGCAGGCACTACAAGGACGGAACCCCGGGAGACAGTCACCTGCAGGACTCGGTGCAGCAGCGAGGAAGGACGAGGGACGGAGTTGTCCGCCGCCGAGGAATCCACCTGTGCACAGGGGAGCAGACTGGGAGAGGTAAGGAAAGGAATCTTCTTACCACTAGCTTGACGCTGAAGAGAGAGTTGACGCTTCGCATAGAAGGCGATGAAGTCTAATGGCTTCAGGCCGAAGCTCAGGGCGAGGCGGCTTTTATCCCTCGCCGCTGACGAGTAGCAGGTGCGTGAGCAGGTGGCGCCGCTGATGAATGGCGCGGCGTGACAGTACTCCCCCCTCTAGCAGCGCCTCCTGGCGATGGCTTATCCGGGTGCGCTCGGTGGAAGTCAGCGATGAGCGATGGGTCCAACACAAATGACGGGGGCACCCACTGTCGATGCTCGGGCCCATAGCCCTCCCAGTCCACCAAGTATTGCAACCCACGACCCCGGCGCCGGGAGTCCAGGATGGAGGAGGCGGACCAGGCCGGATGGCCACCAATCATCCGGGGCGCGGGTTGCGCTGCAGGAGGAGGGCAAAGGGGGTCAGTGACTGCCAGCTTCACCTTCGACACGTGAAAAGTAGGATGAATGCGGAGGGAGGGGGGAATAGCCACGCGCACAGCCACCGGGTTGATGATCCGGGTGATGGGATAGGGACCCATGAAGCGCTGTGCCAGCTTTCTCCTCTCGCCTTTTAAAGTGACGTCCTGGGTGGAAATGTAAACAAGCTGCCCAACTCTGTACGCCGGGGCAGGTCTTCTACGCCGGTCCGCCACAGTCCTGTTGCGCTCCGCTGTGTGTAATAGCGCATTGCGCGTGGCAGTCCAGGTGGAGCGGAACTGCCTGAGATGGGCCCTAACTGACGGGACAGTTACTTCACTCTCCTGCTCCGGAAACAGCGGGGGGTCGTAACCCAGGGACGCTTTGAAGGGGGACATCCCTGTAGCAGAAGAGCGAGCGGTGTTGGGGGCATATTCAACCCAGGCAAGATGGTTGCTCCAGGACGTGGGTTTGGATCTGGACACACAGCGGAGCGCAGCCTCCAGCTCCTGGTTGGTCCTCTCACACTGCCCGTTGGATTGGGGGTGATGGCCGGAAGAGAGGCTCACCTTGGCTCCGATGGCGTTGCAGAAAGACCTCCAAACCTCGGATGAAAACTGGGGGCCCCGGTCCGAGACCACGTCCACCGGAATCCCGTGCAGCCTGACCACGTGTTGGACGAGGAGGTCCGCCGTCTCCAGGGCAGTAGGGAGGCCTCGCAGGGGGACGAAGTGCATGGCCTTGGAGAAGCGGTCCACGATGGTCAGGATGGTGTCATAGGAGTTGGAGACAGGGAGTCCGGTGACGAAATCCAACGCGATGTGTGACCAGGGCCTGCCAGGGACGGGCAGGGGCTGGAGCAGACCCGCTGGAGGGGCATTTCCCGACTTGCAGGTGGCACAGATTGGGCAAGCCCGGGCGTAGCGGGCTGCATCCCTCCGCAGGCCTGGCCACCAAAAGGACCGTTGGAGGAGATCTATCATCCGGGAGGTGCCAGGGTGACAGGTGAGCTTGGAGGTGTGGAGCCAGTGGATGACCTCTCCTCGGACCGCGGATGGCACGAACAGCCTCCCCTCCGGTCCGCCGCCAGGGTCAGGTTCCACCTCCTGTGCCTTCCGGATCTTGCTCTCGATGTCCCATGAGATGGTTCCCACGACGCACGACCTGGGCAGGATGGAGTGGGGCGCCTACTCCGACTCCACGGGGGCGAACTGCCTGGAGAGGGCATCAGGCAGGACGTTCCTAGAGCCAGGCCTGAAGGTGATAGAGAATTGAAACCTGGCGAAGAACAGGGACCAGCGCGCCTGGCGGGCGTTCAGGCGCTTGGCAGATCGTAAATATTCCAAGTTCTTGTGGTCCGTGAGGACCACAAACGGCAGGTTCGCCCCCTCTAACCAGTGGCGCCACTCCTGCAGGGCGAGCTTGATGGCCAAGAGCTCTCTGTCCCCCACATCGTAGTTTCTCTCCGCCGGGGACAAGCGCCGGGAGAAGAAGGCGCACGGTCGTTTGGCGCCATCGTCCGGTGACCGCTGGGACAGCACTGCTCCCACTCCCGTGTCCGAAGCGTCTACCTCTACGATGCACTGCAGCGCGGGGTCGACCTGGCAAAGGACCCGGGAGGAGGAGAATTCCGCCTTCAGCGCCTCAAAGGCGGCAGCGACGTCTTCGGTCCACCGGAACGGGACCTTCGGGGACGTGAGGCGGGTCAGTGGTCCAACGATGGCACTGAAGTTGGGGACAAAGCGGCGGTAGAAATTGGCGAAGCCAACAAATTGCTGCACCTGTTTCCGGGATGCAGGTGTAGGCCTTATCGTGGGCGATGATGAACCCCAGGAAGGACGTGCTCCTGGCGTAAAATTCACACTTTTCTGCCTTTACGTACAGACGATTCTCCAGCAGCCTTTGGAGGACCCGCCTCACGTGGACCTGGTGCTCATCCCTGGACTTGGAGAAGATGAGAATATCATCCAGGTAGACGAACACGAAAAGGCCAATGAAGTCCCGGAGGACGTCATTAATGAGGCGCTGAAAGACTGCAGGAGCGTTGGTCAACCCGAACGGCATCACCAGGTATTCAAAGTGGCCGTTCGGGGTACGGAAGGCCGTTTTCCCTCATCTCCCTCCCGGATCCGGACGAGGTGGTAAGCGCTGCGTAGGTCCAGCTTGGTGAACCAGGTCGCCCCCTGGAGGGAGTGGAAAGCAGTGTCCATGAGAGGCAGGGTGTAACGGTCCTTCTCCGTGATATTATTGAGGGCCCGGTAGTCGATACAAGGGCGGAGGGACCCATCCTTCTTTTCCATGAAGAAGAACCCTGCCCCCACGGGTGACGATGATGGGCGGATTATCCCAGCACTTAATGACTCCTTCAGGTAGGCGTTCATCGTCTCCTTCTCCGGCGCAGACAGGCTGTAAAGGCGACCAGAAGGTAAGGGAGCCCCCTGGCGGAGGTTGATGGCACAGTCATAGGGCCGATGAGGGGGGAGAGACATAGCTTTCGCTTTGCTGAACACCATACCCAGGTCGTGAAATTCTGGGGGCACCAGAGACAAGTCCGGGGGTGCAGCGTCCGTCACAGGGGGAGGAGCGGACGGAGAGCAGGCAGCGGACTGAAGGCAGGTGCCCATACAGAATGTACTCCATGCCGATATCCCAGCTGATTTCCAATCCAGGACCAGGTTGTGAAGGCGAAGCCAGGGATACCCCAGGATGACAGGCGACACAGAGTTGGGGAGGACGTAGAAGGTCATCTCCTCCCGGTGATTTCCCGAGATGATGACCGGAACGGGGATGGTTTGGTGTAATACTCTCCCAAGGGAGGCACGGGAGAGATTAACAAGGGAGATGGGATTCTTCAGTGCCTGACAGCGAATGCCCAAACGGGTTGCCAGGCTTTGTGAAATAAAGCTGCCTTCTGCACCCGAATCCACCAGTGCGTGGGTGAGATGCCCAGTGGGATTGTGGCAAAAACGGATGGGCAGCTTCAATTGGGTAAGGGGACTTAACCGATTGACGTCCGCGAGGCCCCCTACAGTGACTCGCGGACCCCGCCGTTTGGCTTATGTGGACAAAGCTCCACCGTGTGTTGATTATCTCCGCAATACATGCAGAGATTCAACTCACGGCGGCGTTGTCTCTCTGCCGGGGAGAGCTTTGTCCAGCCCGTCACCATCGGCTCCGACTCCTCGGAGTGCGATGGCGGCGGCGTCGCCAGGGGGCGAGCTTGGGGCAGGCGCAACGAGGCTCCCCGAGGGCGAGAAGAAGACGACTTCCGCCCAGAGGAGCGCTCACGCAGCCTGTTATCCAAGCTGATGGCGAGAGAAGTTAGCTCAGCTAGCGTCCCAGGGATATCCCGACCAGCCAGTTCATCCCTCAGATCATCATTCAGGCTGCGGAGAAACAGGCCACAGAGGGAGCGTTCGTCCCAGCCCAGTTCCTCCGCCGCTACCCGGTAGTCAACCGCATAGTCCGCTGCCGACCGGCTTCCCTGCTGGAGAGCGAGAAGCCAATCGACTTGGACCGTCTCGGTTCGGGAATGATCAAAGACCTCCAGGAAGCGTGCCACGAACTGGTCATAGGTGAGGGTGGCGTAACTGGGCTTCGCCATTATGGCGTAGGTCCAAGTTAACGCGCGCCCCTCCAGGAGATTCCCTATGTAGCCAATTCAGCTGTGATCCGAGGGGAAGTCTCCGGGCACACGGTGGAATACGGACTCACACTGCATAATGAACCCCCGCGCTCCGCCGAGCTTTCCGCTAAAGCGGGCGGGGGTTGGAATCGGCGTGAGCCGAACCGGTGCCGCAGGAGCCGGCTGGATGGCCGCTGGGACAGCAGGAGCTGCGCCACCCTGGTGAGCCGGGGGGAACGGCTGTTGGGGGTCCAGGCGGTCCAATCGGTTAGTGATGGTAATAAGTTGATTTAAAATCACCTGCTGCTGATAAGCAATTTGATCCACCCGAACCTCGAGAGTGGTAAGCCGGTGCGCGAGCCCGCCGTCTGCCGAGCCGCTCTGCTGAAGCCGTACTGACATAACGTTCGGCTCAGGAGACGCACACACACAGGTTCAGAGTAGTTCAAACTGTTTATTAACAGCAGGGGTGTATGGGTGTGTGTCAGTGGAATGTTAATGTATTGGTGGTGGCGTCTGCTTCGGGCACAGAGGCAGGAGACACGTTCAGCCGGCAACCCTATGGGAAAGAACAGACACAGGGTGACAGGCACACACCAATACGGGAGGAGAATAGGCGAGGGAGAGAAGCTTACTTGAGTTTGACAGATGGCAGGCACTACAAGGACAGAACCCCGGGAGACAGTCACCTGCAGGACTTGGTGCAGCAGCGAGGAAGGACGAGGGACGGAGTTGTCCGCCGCCAAGGAATCCACCTGTGCACAGGGGAGCAGACTGGGAGAGGTAAGGAAAGGAATCTTCTTACCACTAGCTTGACGCTGAAGAGAGAGTTGACGCTTCGCATAGAAGGCGATGAAGTCTAACGGCTTCAGGCCGAAGCTCAGGGCAAGGCGGCTTTTATCCCTCGCCGCTGACGAGTAGCAGGTGCGTGAGCAGGTGGCGCCGCTGATGAATGGCGTGGCGTGACAGTTCCTGGTATGATGGACAGTGGTTATAACATGCAGACAGTTAAAGGGTTAAGGAAAATTTATGACCTTTTTGATGGAGCATTATAACTATCATTTGAACAGCTTCAGGAAAATTTTGGCCTTTCTAGACAGAATTTTTTTAGATAGCTCCAGATCTGAGATTTCATAACTAGAAAGGCAACTTCAGTATAAATGCCACAGTGTCTGCAGTTGAGTGGTTACTTCTTTTAGGCCCAACCAAAAAAATTATAACTCCTTGTTATAATGCCTTATGTTAGTCAGATGTGTTGAGTGTGTCAGTTAGGCAGGATGTTAAACAGAAATAGCAAAGTGAACTTGGTGTAAACATTTATGAGGATTCATGGGATGCAATCTGGAAGTGTGCTAAGAAGATCTCAATATGAACAGCTACAGTCCAGTGGCCCTGACATCTCACATGATGAAGACCCTGAAGAGACTGCTTCTTGCTCACCTCCGCCCCCTGGTGGGACCAGCGATGGATCCACTCCAGTTCACCTATCAGCATTGCATTGGGGTGGAGGATGCAGTGATCTTCCTCCTTCACCATTCCCTGTCCCATCTGGAGAAGCCTGGGAATGCGGTGAGAATCATGTTCTTTGATTTCTCCAGTGCTTTCAACACCATCCAACCGATGATCCTGAAGGACAAGCTGCTGTGTGCAGGGGTGGACCAGCGCCTGTCATCATGGATCCTGGACTACCTCACTAACCTGCCACAGTTTGTGAGAACCCAGGATTGTGTGTCCGACATGATCATCGGCAGCAAGGGGGCCCCCCCAGGGAACGGTTTTGGCTCCCTTCCTGTTCACCCTTTATACTGCGGACTTCAGCACACTGCCATCTACAGAAGTTCTCTGATGACTGCAATTGTCGGCCTCATCTCCAATGGAGATGAAGCTGAGTACAGAGGACTTATCCAGGACTTCGTGGACTGGTGCCATCGGAACTGCCTCCAGATCAACGCGAGGAAAACTAAGGAGCTGGTGGTGGACTGCTGCAGGCAAGGACAACCCCTCACAGCACCAGTAAACATCCAGGGAACAGACATTGAGATGGTGACATCCTACAAGTACCTGGGTGTTCATCTGAACAATAAACTAGACTGGTCACACAATACCAACACACTCTACAAGAAGGGACAGCGCAGGCTGTTCCTACTGAGGAGGCTCAGGTCTTTTGGTGTACAAGGGGTACTCTTGACGGCATTCTACGACACGGTGGCAGCATCAGCCATCACTTTTGGAGTGGTCTGCTGGGGCAACGGCATTACAGCAGCCGATAAGAAGAGACTGAACAAACTAATCAAGGAAGCTAGCTCTGTCCTGGGGCAACGCCTTGACCCAGTGGAGGAGGTAGGAGAGAGAAGGATGGTGGCCAAACTGTCATCTCTGCTGGAGTCCGAGTCTCACCCTATGCAGGACATACTGGACGCACTGAGGAGCCCATTTAGCAGTAGACTACATCATCCTAGATGCGTGACTGAGAGGTTTCGCAGGTCCTTCCTACCTACGGCTGTCAGACTGTACAACCTAAGCAGGGCTGCTCGCAGAGACAGCAAAAAAATGTGATGACCTAATAGTATTGAGTGCAAAAGATGCAATAGACTTAAACAAATGGTCCCCTCCAGTATACAACTAGACAATATCAGTCGCTATGGAGGGTGACAATATGTATGGGTACATATTCATACCATGAAGGGTAACTAAATAGACAGTTATGCTATTTTAACCCATCTAGCTACAATGCTCCGCACTGTGTATATACGTATATATATATATATATATATATATATATATATATATATATATATATATATATATATATATATATATATATATATAGTATATATATATATACAGTATATATATATATATATATATATATATATATATATATATATATATATATATATATATATATATATACTACCGTTCAAAAGTTTGGGGTCACTTAGAAATTTCCTTATTTTTTGAAAGAAAAGCACTTTTTTTCAATGAAGATAACTTTAAACTAATCAGAAATACACTCTATACATTGCTAATATGGGAAATGACTATTCTAGCTTCAAATGTCTGGTTTTTTGTGCAATATCTACAGAGGTGTATAGAGGCCCATTTCCAGCAACTATCACTCCAGTGTTCTAATGGTACAATGTGTTTGCTCATTGCATCAGAAGGCTAATGGATGATTAGAAAACCCTTGTGCAATCATGTTAGGTCTGCAATGCTGTAATTGCTGCAAATGGAGGATTATTTGACGAAAGCAAAGTTTGAAGGAAAAAATGATTATTTCAAATACAAATCATTATTTCTAACCTTGTCAATGTCTTGACTATATTTTCTATTAATTTTACAACTCATGGTGGTAAATAAGTGTGACTTTTCATGGAAAACACAAAATAATTGTCTGGGTGACCCCAAACTTTTGAACTGTAGTGTATATATATATATATATATATATATATATATATATATATATATATATATATATACTGTATATATATATACACTACCGTTCAAAAGTTGTGCTTCATTTTTTTATTTTAATATTTTGTATATAATAAAATGGAATTGTTTTGGAAAGTGTGGCTTGTCTGTTATAACACTGAATTATAAAACAGTATAATTACATAGAAATTCCATTGCCTAGTCTGATGAAAATGATGCTGATCATCCTGTCAGGGGTCAACCATTGTAAAGGTAATGTAATTTTTAACTAGACCAAAAAACAAATGTTTTTGTAAGCTTTCTGTTCTTTTTATTGAAATATCATAAAAAAAATTAGCACCAAGTCAAAGTAGGTACAAGTATATGTAAATTGAATGTTCTATCGGCATTCCAAATTCAGAGAATTACAATACTTTAGAAGGAGTGTAGCATCATCTAAACGGAAAATAATAATACTGTTGTTCCAAACGTTGACCTGAAGGTGAAAAACATGATTTTTTTTTTATTCAGTACATCCAAAATGCCCTAGGATGTAAAAAATAATACAATTTGGTGTTGGCCAGTGTGCCACTGTCTCATTATTTAATACGAATAAAAACAAGTTTCAGCTTATTATTTCTAGGTCATTTGGCAGTTAATTCAAAACAAAAGTGACTAGTGTTGTTGCAGCTTAATTATGAGATAAAATTAATTGTGAGATAAAACCACAGAGCGAGCAAGGCAATAATCCTTGGATCCTCCATTTTTTGTCTCGTGTAAATAAGGACTCAGTCGGGTGCGTAACATCACGGGAGTGTGGCCCCGCCTCGCTGGGAATCTGCCGCCGCCCTGCTTCTAAAACCTCCTAACACAAACCATCACAGCACAAGCACAACACCGTGCTAATGGAGACAGAAGCATTCCGAGCCGTACTGAAGTGAATCGAGCCATACCGAGGTGCGCTGGGCTAGTGGAAAACAGGCTTAAATAAAGTTGAATTGAATTGAATTGAGATCATATCTCTCCACTTTTTAGCCTCCTTTCATTGGCTTCCCATAGAGTTTAGAATTAAGTTTAAAATCCTTCTTCTCACTTCTAAAGCCCGAAATAATCAGGCCTCTTTTTACTTAAAAGAACTGATACAACCCTCTCATCCTAACAGAGCACTATGCTCCAAAAATGCAGGATTATTTGTAATGACTAGAATCTCCAAAAGTACAATGGGCCTTCAGTTATCAAGCTCCGCTTCTGTGGAACCAGCTGCTAGTCTGGATTTGGGAGTCAAACTTGATCTTTGTTTTTAAGAATAGGGTAACAACCTTCCTTTTTTGCTATAACTTAAAATTAGGGAGGGATCATGTGCCCCTAAACCCTCCCTTAGTTATGCTGCTTATAGGTTTTGACAGCCGGGGGACCTTCACTAATGCATTGGATTTCACTCCTTTCTTCACTCTCAATGAAATATTTTTGCTGGTCAGTAACATCTGTTTGTTCTCTCCCATAGATTGAGTTTTTGTTGTGCTGTTTGCTCTCTACATGTCTGTTCTTTTCTTCCTCTTCTCTGTCCCCTCATCCCCCAGCCAGTCGCAGCAGATGACTACCCCTACCTTAGCCCATCACCAAGTGCTTTCTCACAGGGGATCACCTGATTGCTGGGGTCTTTCTGCAATTGTGGGGGTTTCCCTTACAGTGGAAAGTGCTATGAGATGACTGTTGTGAAATATTGCTATATAAATAAAGTTGAATTGAATAGATATGTGTCCCGAAAATAGGTGTGGGGGTTACAGATATTTGTTGGTCTGTGTGGACACATTTTCAAGATGAGTTGAAGCCAAAGCAAAAGCATAAGTGATTCTTACACATGGTTTCCCCAGAACAATCAGATCAGACAATGGAAGTCATTTTGCCAATAAACATTTGAAGGAAATTGAACAAGCTCTAGGCATAAAGCATAAATTTGGTTTAGTATTCCATCTAGCCTCTCAGGGCCTGATAGAAGAGGCAAGTGGCACTTTAAAGCAAGTGATAGCCAAATAATATGTGGGAACAGGTATGGCATTGGTAGATGCACTCCCATTAGCGCTGATGGCACTGCGATCCACCCCCAATATGATGGTCTGCCTGATTCCCTGTGAGTTATTTACAGGAAGAAAATGCCAGGACTATTTACTTCCTCACCCTTAGCACCCAGGGATAGCCAAACTGTAGAACTGTCACAATACATCAAGAGTCTAAGGAAAGTGTCTGAAGCCCTCTACCAACAGGTGCTGGAGATTCTTAACAAGGGCATGCAGGAGCAGACTGCTCCATTGGAACCTGGTAACTGGGTGTGGCAAAAAGTAGTGAAACCTCATTGGGACTCACCAAAGTGGCAAGAACCTTTTAAAATAATTAAAGCCACCTCACATGCATCACAACTGTGGAAAAAAAAGGAAAACTCAGCAATTGGAATCATGTGACTGTGCTAGAGCTTTTGAGCCAAATCAATCTCTACTGCAGACTATTGCTGACATAGTCAGTGCAAATAACAGTGATGTCACCTATACTGCTTAACTGCACCATAAGCGGGAAGTATTACACGTGCTATAGAGGCATTAGAAGGCCTATACACAGAATTTGGTCAAAATATTGGATATGAGCCAGATGATTTCACAGCTTGGCTCCAATCCATCTTTGGGCATTGGGCGGGTGTGATATATTCAGTAATCCTGATTGCAGTCATCTCACTAGCAGAGCCAGTCCAGAGGATAATGGTTCAAGTCCACTCCCAAGAGGCGAAAAAGTCCCTTCTTCACCACAGTTACCATTGTTCATCTGGGAATGACAGTGATGAAGGAGAGACTGTTGTTTAAAATGTATGTATATATATATATATATATATATATATATATATATATATATATATATATATATATATATATATATATATATATATATATATATATTTATATATACAGTGGGGTAAAAAATTATTTAGTCAGCCACCAATTGTGCAAGTTCTCCCACTTAAAAGATGAGAGAGGTCTCCAATTTTCATCATAGGTATACCTCAACTATGAGAGACAAAATGAGAAAAAAAAATCCAGAAAATCACATTGTCTGATTTTTAAAGAATTTATTTGCAAATTATGGTGGAAAATAAGTATTTGGTCAATAACAAAAGTTCATCTCAGTACTTTGTTATATACCCTTTGTTGGCACTGACAGAGGTCAAATGTTTTCTGTAAGTCTTCACAAAGTTTTCACACACTGTTGCTGGTATTTTGGCCCATTCCTCCATGCAGATCTCCTCTAGAGCAATGATGTTTTGGGGCTGTCGCTGGGCAACACAGACTTTCAGCTCCCTCCAAAGATTTTCTATGGGGTTGAGATCTGGAGACTGGCTAGGCCACTCCAGGACCATGAAATGCTTCTTACGAAGCCACTCCTCCGTTGCCCGGGCAGTGTGTTTGGGACCATTGTCATGCTGAAAGACCCAGCCACGTTTCATCTTCAATGCCCTTGCTGAAGGAAGGAGGTTTTCACTCAAAATCTCACGATACATGGCCCCATTCATTCTTTCCTTTACACGGATCAGTCGTCCTGGTCCCTTTGCAGAAAAACAGCCCCAAAGCATGATGTTTCCACACACATGCTTCACAGTAGGTATGGTGTTCTTTGGATGCAACTCAGCATTCTTTTTCCTCCAAACACGAGAAGTTGAGTTTTTACCAAAAAGTTGTATTTTGGTTTCATCTGACCATATGACATTCTCCCAGTCCTCTTCTGGATCATCCAAATGCTCTCTAGCAAACTTCAGACGGGCCTGGACATGTACTGGCTTAAGCAGGGGGACACGTCTGGCACTACAGGATTTGAGTCTCTGGCGGCGTAGTGTGTTACTGATGGTAGCCTTTGTTACTTTGGTCCCAGCTCTCTGCAGGTCATTCACTAGGTCCCCCTGTGTGGTTCTGGGATTTTTGCTCACCATTCTCGTGATCATTTTGACCCCACGGGGTGAGATCTTGTGTGGAGCCCCAGATCGAGGGAGATTATCAGTGGTCTTGTATGTCTTCCATTTTCTAATACTTGCTCCCACAGTTGATTTCTTCACACCAAGCTGCTTACCTATTGCAGATTCAGTCTTCCCAGCCTGGTGCAGGTCTACAATTTTGTTTCTGGTATCCTTTGACAGCTCTTTGGTCTTGGCCATAGTGGAGTTTGGAGTCTGACTGTTTGAGGTTGTGGACAGGTGTCTTTTATACTGATAACGAGTTCAAACAGGTGTCATTAATACAGGTAACGAGTGGAGGACAGAGGAGCCTCTTAAAGAAGAAGTTACAGGTCTGTGAGAGCCAGAAATCTTGCTTGTTTGTAGGTGACCAAATACTTATTTCCCACCATAATTTGCAAATAAATTCTTTAAAAATCCTTCAATGTGATTTTCTGGATTTTTTTTTTCTCATTTTGTCTCTCATAGTTGAGGTATACCTATGATGAAAATAGGAGACCTCTCTCATCTTTTAAGTGGGAGAACTTGCACAATTGGTGGCTGACTAAAGACTTTTTTGCCCCACCGTATATATATATATATATATATATATATATATATATATATATATATATATATATATATAAATATACACTACCGTTCAAAAGTTTGGGGACACTTAGAAATTTCAAAAGCACTTTTTTTCAATGAAGATAACTTTAAACTAATCAGAAATACACTCTATACATTGCTAATGTGGTAAATGACTATTACTAGATGTGGTAAATGACTAGTAATATTTTTTTTTTGCTGGTCATTAACATTTGTTTGTTCTCTCCCATAGATTGAGTCCCCATCATGCTGTTTGCTCTCTACATGTCTGTTCTTTTCTTCTTCTCTATCCCCTCACCCCCCAGCCAGTCGCAGCAGATGACTGCCCCTCCCTGAACCTGGTTCTGCTGGAGGTTTCTTCCTGTTAAAAAGGAGTTTTTCCTCTCCACCGTCGCCAAGTGCTTGCTCACAGGGGATCGCCTGATTGCTGGGGTCTTTCTGCAACTGTGGGGGTCCCCCCTACAGTTGATAGTGCTATGAGATGACTGTTGTTGTGAAATGGCGCTATATAAATAAAGTTGAATTGAATTGAATTGAATTGAATTATCATAGCTGCAAATGTCTGGTTTTTGGTGCAATATCTACATAGGTGTTTAGAGGCTCATTTCCAGCAACTATCACTCCAATGTTCTAATGGTACAATGTGTTTGCTCATTGCGTCAGAAGGCTAATGGATGATTAGAAAACCCTTGCGCAATCATGTTAGGTCTGCAATGCTGTAATTGCTGCAAATGGAGGATTCTTTGACGAAAGCAAAGTTTGAAGGAAAAAATGATTATTTCAAATACAAATCATTATTTCTAACCTTGTCAATGTCTTGACTATATTTTCTATTCATTTTACAACTCATGGTGGTAAATAAGTGTCATTT
This sequence comes from Pholidichthys leucotaenia, assembly GCA_020510985.1. Taxonomy (NCBI): domain Eukaryota; kingdom Metazoa; phylum Chordata; class Actinopteri; order Cichliformes; family Pholidichthyidae; genus Pholidichthys; species Pholidichthys leucotaenia. The sequence goes on from CM035837.1 coordinate 492,925,697, forward strand.
TTCACGGAAAACACAAAATAATTGTCTGGGTGACCCCAAACTTTTGAACGGTAGTATATATATATATATATATACAGTGGGGCAAAAAAGTATTTAGTCAGCCACCAATTGTGCAAGTTCTCCCACTTAAAAGATGAGAGAGGTCTCCAATTTTCATTATAGGTATACCTCAACTATGACAGACAAAATGAGAAAAAAAAATCCAGAAAATCACACTGAAGGATTTTTAATTAATTAATTGGTAAATTCCTAGGTAAAATAAGTATTTGGTCACCTACAAACAAGCAAGATTTCTGGCTCTCACAGACCTGTAACTTCTTCTTTAAGAGGCTCCTCTGTCCTCCACTCGTTACCTGTATTAATGGCACCTGTTTGAACTCGTTATCAGTATAAAAGACACCTGTCCACAACCTCAAACAGTCAGACTCCAAACTCCACTATGGCCAAGACCAAAGAGCTGTCAAGTGACACCAGAAACAAAATTGTAGACCCGCACCAGGCTGGGAAGACTGAATCTGCAATAGGTAAGCAGCTTGGTGTGAAGAAATCAACTGTGGGAGCAATTATTAGAAAATGGAAGACATACAAGACCACTGATAATCTCCCTTGATCTGGAGCTCCACACAAGACCTCACCCCATGAGGTCAAAATGATCACAATAACGGTGAGCAAAAGTCCCAGAACCACACGGGGGGACCTAGTGAATGACCTGCAGAGAGCTGGGACCAAAGTAACAAAGGCTACATCAGTAACACACTACGCCGCCAGGGACTCAAATCCTGCAGTGCCAGACGTGTCCCCCTGCTTAAGCCAGTACATGTCCAGGCCCGTCTGAAGTTTGCTAGAGAGCATTTGGATGATCCAGAAGAGGATTGGGAGAATGCCATATGGTCAGATGAAACCAAAATATAATTTTTTGGTAAAAACTCAACTTGTCGTGTTTGGAGGAGAAAGAACACCATACCTACTGTGAAGCATGGGGGTGGAAACATTATACTTTGGGGCTGTTTTTCTGCAAAGGGACCAGGACGACTGATCCGTGTAAAGGAAAGAATGAATGGGGCCATGTATCGTGAGATTTTGAGTGAAAACCTCCTTCCATCAGCAAGGACATTGAAGATGAAACGTGGCTGGGTCTTTCAGCATGACAATGATCCCAAACACACCGCCCGGGCAATGAAGGAGTGGCTTCGTAAGAAGCATTTCAAGGTCCTGGAGTGGCCTAGCTAGTCTCCAGATCTCAACCCCATAGAAAATCTTTGGAGGGAGTTGAAAGTCTGTGTTGCCCAGCGACAGCCCCAAAACATCACTGCTCTAGAGGAGATCTGCATGGAGGAATGGGCCAAAATACCAGCAACAGTGTGTGAAAACCTTGTGAAGACTTACAGAAAACGTTTGACCTCTGTCATTGCCAACAAAGGGTATATAACAAAGTATTGAGATGAACTTTTGTTATTGACCAAATACTTATTTTACCGAGGAATTTACCAATTAATTCATTAAAAATCCTTCAATGTGATTTTCTGGATTTTTTTTTTCTCATTTTGTCTCTCATAGTTGAGGTATACCTATGATGAAAATTGGAGACCTCTCTCATCTTTTAAGTGGAAGAACTTGCACAATTGGTGGCTGACTAAATACTTTTTTTCCCCACTGTATATATATATATATATATATATATATATATATATATATATACACTACCGTTCAAAAGTGTGTATGTATATATATATATATATATATATATATATATATATATATATATATATATATATATATATATATTAGAGATGAGAATAAAAGAGTTATATAAGTGAATGTCATTTACCATTTACCATACAGTATGTGTGCGTGTGTGTGTGTGTGTGTGTAATGTCTTTCTGTTCTAACTATACAATACATCCAACATTACACACATGCATATACTTGCATGAAAGGGGGTGCACATAATGTTTCCCCCCAGGGGTAGGTCATGTGCTAGTAACCTCTGGCCCCTTCCAACTTTTCTGTTTTCTTACAGGTGAATCCAGAAGATCAGAGTTGCTAATTTGTTGTCATGTAGTCAGAATAGAATTAGAAGGTTTGAAGCTCTGTTTTGTGGACTGTCTTGAGACTGAGACATAACACACATGGATAAGAAATGTTTTGACTGAGATCTTTTGTTTTGCATATGTTTATTTCCCTCATATAACATGTGTGTTTCTAAAGTTTTCAAAAAGCTGCCAAGGGAAGTGTAGGTGAGATTTTGCCTGTAAATATGCACTGAATGAATAAAGAAATTGCATTACAGTGATTACTCATGAAAGTATATACTGCTTGCAGGTTTTTTACTCATCTCATGTGAAGATGACATGGGGTGTCTGGTGCCTGTTTATTGTTGTGCCTGCCATAATTATTGACTTCATAAAAATGACGTCAAAAGAGGAAAATTGTTATAATAAATAGTGAAGATTAGTTAGCTAGATATTACACAAAGTGATTGCATAGACATATCTTTAGTTACACTCACACACCCAAATTTATCTGCTTTTTCTTCCATATATGGGCATGTATGTGTTGGGTTGAGGGTCACGTAGTGCTGGAGAGACAGGAAACAACAGGATGTGAAAGTCGTAAAGTGCTGAGGTGAAGATATATGGAGAAGATAACGCTGAGAGGACCGGTTGAACCAGTTTGGACAAGGACCAGATGACTATTGTTGGAAAGTTACTGGGAAACACCCAGTAACTTGAAGCTATATGTGTTTGTTTGAAGCCTTTGTTCTGGGTCTTTCCTGCCAGGTTGTGCAGAGGAGAAAGACCCACAGCTGTATACTTTATACTTTAGCTGTGTCTGACTCTCTGTGTGCTTCAATAAAAGATAAGCTGAGAAATAGTATTTCCTCTGTTATTATTGATTTGTTAACTGTAAAGATTCTGCTAACTGTCTTATTTTAAATTTTTACAGAGCCTTTGCCACCCAGCATGTGAAACACATGTTGGCCTTCCTCACCGAGACAGTGAACAAGCAGGTTTTTCCGTCTCTTTTCGTCGATGCAGCCCAGGCCAGCTGCGGCGATGTATTCCTCAAATGCGTCCAACCAGCATCACCATGGTGTAGCTGGCACACCCGGAGACTCTAAAAATGAGGTGGTAGTTTCACGCACGCACCCATGGTTTAATTTGACGAAGCCAAATGTTATGTCTTAATAACAGAAGACATGAGTCATGTTGTATCGAGTAACGAACTGACCTTTACTGAGATGACTACAGAATATACATACAGGCGGTAGCCCCCCTAACATCGCTACGTCGACTGCCTAGCGTTGGCTACGGCAAGCCCCAAAGGTCAAATCCCTATATCCCTATATCACAATTAGCATGATGATTACAGCCAGACATAAGTGGGTTGTAACTAGTTACATTTAGTCAAGTACATGTACTTGAGTAACTTTCTTTGAAAAGTTTTGCTGCCTGACACTTTTTTATCACCCCTCAGCCTTAAAAGGCTGAAGAGATATTGTCATGACTCCACCAGGAGGATGGGTGGTGGCATCAACACCTACCATGTAATTGCGATAACTGAGAAATAAATGATATACACTTTTCAACTTGATACCATAGTTGTATCTAAGTCATATCTTTTACAGGTAAGACCCAAACCTCTGACTGTGGGTTTGGGCTGAAATGTGGAAGATTAGCATGCACTATGACCTATTATTACAGAACAAGTAAAGCGAGGGTCAAATTTCACTTCTGATTTCAGTTATTTGAAAATTGGTTACAAATTTGCTTTTTATTACTGTAAGAACTATTTTTTAACAGAAATGACTCCATCTTTATTCATTTTGATAGTTTTATAATTTTCTTCTGGAGCTCAATTCCAAAAACAAGTCTCAAATATACTCCACACAAAAAATCACATATTTACAAGACAAAGCTTGGTTAATGAAAATGTCATCGTCATAGCAGTCTGTCGGGGGCAACAATGATTTTCATTTAGGTCTGATCAGATTCTTCCACACAGCTCTGCAATTCACCTTCCGCTGCCAGGAACTCCTGACCAAATAATGCAAAAAGTGTATTGAAAATTAATTAGAAATTATTGTATACATGATTTGCACATTACTGCAAAGCAAGTTTGAATTTTAAAGGGAAAAAAATCCTTCAGATGATGGAAGTATTTCTGTCATTAGTATAGAGAGGGTCGGATTGACCATTTTAAGATTGCACGTCAGTTCTGCTCCTTGTGAGACTGGAGGGCTTTGGAGACACCAGTGTCATGACTCGCCAGTCATCATTGGCTCCTGCTGCGCGCACACCTGCGCCTCGTCAGCGGCAGACTACTTAACCCACTCAGCCCTGTGCCTCGGCCTGAAGCCGTCTGTTCCCTTCAGCTCGTCTTCGCCATTGGAACTCCCAAGATCAGCAAGACAACGCTCCAAGTAAGCAACTTACCCTTTTCTCTTCAGTCCTCTCCCCTGTCCACAGGTGGATCCCTCGGCGACTTCTCCCCTTCGCCACGCCATCCTCATCTTCGCACAAGCTCAGCAGGTCTCTGTCTCCTGGGTACTCCCCTTGTCAACGCCTGCCACCTGCCATAACAAGTAAGCAGCAGTCATTCCTCCAGGCCTGTATAATTGTGGTGCCTATTACCTTGTCCCTCTGCTCTCTTATTATAGGGTTGCCCGGCTGTATGGTGATCTGCTCTGCTGCCTGCTCACGGAAGTTCTCCCACAAGACATCCACATATCTCACACACGCATCCATTCATACCTGTTTGTTAATAAACGCTGTTAAATCTATTCTGAGCCTGCGTGTGTGTCTCCTGAGCCGAATATTATGTCAGTACGGCTTCAGCAGAGCGGCTCGGCGGACAGCGGGCTCGCACGCCGTCTTTCCACTCTCGAGGCTCGAGTAGATTTAATAGCTCACCAACAGCAGGTAATCTTAAATCAGTTAACTTCAATTACTCACCGGTTAGACCGCCTGGACCCCCAGCAGGCGTTCCCCCCGGCTCCCCAGGGAGGGTTAGCGCCTGCCGCTCCGGTGGCCGGCCAGTCTTCCTCGGCATCGCCGACCCGGCTCACACCGATCCCGACTCCGGCCCGTTTTAACGGGAAGCTTGGCGGAGCCCGGGGTTTTATTATGCAGTGTGAGTCAGTGTACATGCGCGTACCCGGGGACTTCCCCTCAGACCACAGCCGGATTGGTTACATAGGTAATCTCCTGGAGGGGCGAGCGCTAACCTGGGCTTAAGCCGTAATGGCGAAGCCCAGTTACGCGAACCTCTCCTATAACCAGTTCGTGCGAAACTTCCTCGAGGCGTTTGATCATGCTCGGCACGATGGCGTCCTAACCGACCGTCTCCTTGCTCTCCAGCAGGGAAGCCGGGAAGCCGGTCGGCGGCGGACTACGCCATCGACTTCCGGGTCGCCGCAGAGGAAGTAGGCTGGGATGAGGCGGCACTTTGCGGCATCTTTCTCCGCAGCCTCAGCTCCGGTCTAAGGGATGAATTGGCTGGTCGAGATCTCCCGGAGACTCTCACGGAGCTAATCTCCGTAGCGATTAGCTTAGATAACAGGTTGCGCGAGCGTTCCTCCGAGCGGAAGTTGACCAACCGCTCGCGAGGAGGCTCCACGCGCGCCCCCTGGCGTTGCCGCCACCAGAGTCCTCCGAGGAGTCGGAGGCAATGGTGGTAGGCCGGTCAAAGCTCCCTCCAGCGGAGAAACAACGCCGCTGGAAGTTGGGCCTGTGCATGTACTGCGGAGGCAGCCAACACACCGTGGAGAGTTGTCCGGAGAAGCCAAACGGGGAGGTCCGCGAGTCACTGTAGGGGGCCTCGCGGACTCTAACCTGACAAAACCCCTCACAAGTCTCTCTCTGCCCGTCCGTTTTTGTCACAACTCCATGGGGCACATTACTCATGGGCGGGTGGACTCAGGAGCAGCGCAGAGTTTTATTTCTAAGACCCTGGCAACCCAATTGGGCATCCCTGTCTCCCTCTGCAAACTCCGCTCAACCTGGTCACCCTCTCACACGCCCCACTCGGACGAGTGACACATCGGACCCAGCCAACTCCCATCATTGTCTCAGGTAACCATCGGGAGGATATTGTCCTATATGTCCTGTCCTCCTCTGTCTCTCCGGTCATCTTAGGCTACCCCTGGCTGCGCCTACACAACCCGGTTCTGGACTGGCAGGCTGGATCGATCGCCGCCTGAAGCTCGTTCTGTATGGGCACCTGCCTTCAGTCCGCAGCATGCGCCCCGTCCGCTCCCCCTCTGGCCAAGGATGCCGCGCCTCCGGATCTCTCTCTGGTGCCCTCAGAATTTCACGACCTGGGCCAAGTCTTCAGTAAGTCCAGGGCGATGTCCCTTCCCCCTCGTCGGCCCTATGATTGCGCCATTAACATCCGCACGGGGGCTCCCTTACCCTCGGGGCGTTTATACAGCCTGTCAGCGCCGGAGAGGGAGGCGATGGACGCTTATCTCAAGGAGTCACTCAGCGCAGGAATCATCCGCCCTTCTTCGTCTCCACTCGGCGCGGGGTTCTTCTTTGTCTCGAAGAAGGATGGGTCTCTCCGCCCCGCATCGATTACCGGGCCCTTAACGACATCACGGAGAAGGACCGCTACACCTTGCCACTGATGGACACCGCCTTCCACTCCCTCCAGGGGGCGACCTGGTTTACCAAACTGGACCTCCATAGTGCCTACCACCTTGTCCGTATCCGGGAGGGAGATGAGTGGAAAACGGCCTTCCGAACTCCGACTGGCCATTTTGAGTATCTGGTGATGCCGTTCGGGTTAACCAATGCCCCTGCAGTTTTCCAACGCCTCATAAATGACGTCCTCCGCGACTTCCTTGGTCTGTTCATGTTTGTGTACCTGGACGACATACTAATCTTCTCCAGGTCACGGGATGAACACCGGGTCCACGTGAGGCGGGTCCTGCAGCACCTATTGGAGAACAGGTTGTATGTGAAGGCCGAAAAATGTGAATTCTATGCCAAGACCACCTCCTTCCTGGGCTTTGTCATCTACCACGACCAAGTCCTCCCGGACCCCACAAAAGTCAAAGCGGTGGTCGACTGGCCAACTCCGACGTCCAGGAAACAGGTCCAGCAATTCATTGGATTTGCCAACTTTTACCGCCGCTTCGTCCCCAATTTCGGCGCCATCGTCGGCCCCTTGACCCGCCTCACCTCGCCAAAGACCCCTTTCCGGTGGACCGAGGACACTGCGGCGGCTTTCTAGGCACTCAAGACAGAGTTCTCTTCCTCCCGGGTCCTCACCCAGGTTGATCCCGCGCTGCAGTGTTTGGTGGAGGTTGACGCGTCGGACAAAGGAGTGGGGGCGGTGCTGTCTCAGCAGTCACCAGCCGACGGATCCAAACGACCCTGCGCTTACTTCTCTCGGCACCTGTCACCGACCCAACGTAACTATGACGTCAGCGACAGGGAGCTTCTGGCCATCAAGCTCACCCTGCAGGAGTGGCACCATTGGCTGGAGGGGGCTTCTCTGCCATTCATCGTTCTAATGGATCATAAGAACTTCCAAGCGTCTGAATGCCCGCCAGGCGCGTTGGTCCTTGTTCTTTGCCCGTTTTAGATTTACCATCACGTACCGCCCTGGTTCTAAGAACGGTCTGCCGGATGCCCCTTCCAGGCAGTTTGCCCCCGAGGCAAACGAGAAGTCAGAGCACACCATCCTGCCCAGCTCGTGTGTTGTGGGGACCATGTCTTGGGCCATCGAAGACCGGATCCGGAAGGCACAGGAAACTGAACCTGACCCTGGCGGCGGACCGGAGGGGAGGCTGTTCGTTCCATCTTCGGTCCAGGGGGAGGTTATCCACTGGGCCCACACCTCTAAGTTCGCCTGTCACCCTGGGGTCTCCCGGTTGGTCGACCTTCTCCAGCATTCTTTTTGGTGGCCGGGTCTACAGAAGGATGCTGCCAACTACGTCCGGGCCTGCCCTGCCTGTGCCACCGGAAAGTCAGGTAACGCCCCCCCCCCACTGGTCTGCTCCATCCTCTGCCGATCCCAGGCAGGCCCTGGTCCCACATAACCCTCGACTTCGTCACTGGTCTCCCCGCCTCCAACACCTACGACACAGTTCTGACCATCGTCAACCGCTTTTCCAAAGCCGCCCATTTCGTGCCACTGCGGGGTCTCCATACAGCCTGGGAGACAGCGGACCTCTTGGTCCAGCACGTTGTCAGATTACATGGGATACCAGCTGACGTCGTCTCGGATCGTGGGCCCCAATTCATCTCTGAGGTATGGAAGTCCTTTTGTAACGCCCTGGGAGCCACAGTAAGCCTCTCCTCCAGCCATCACCCACAGTCCAATAGGCAGTGCGAACGGGCCAACCAGGAGCTGGAGGCTGCCCTCCGCTGTGTCACCACTTCCAACCCGGCCTCTTGGAGCTCGCATCTGGTCTGGGTGGAATACGCCCACAACTCCACTCGGTCGTCTTCTACAGGTATGTCCCCCTTCAAGGCGTCCCTGGGGTACGACCCGCCATTGTTCTCGGCACAGGAGAGTGAGCTGGCCGTTCCCCCCATCCAGGCGCACCTCCGGCGGTGCCGGAGCCTTTGGTCCAAGACCCGTGACGCACTCCAGCGGACGGCGGCGTGCAACAGTACCACGGCAAACCATCATAGGTGACCTGCGCCTGTCTACCGAGTGGGGCAGCAAGTTTGGGTGTCTGCCCACAACGTCAACCTGAAGGGCGAGAAAAAGAAGCTGGCTCAACGTTTTATCGGTCCCTTCACCATCACCAAGATCATTAACCTGGTGGCTGTGCGTGTGGCTATTCCTCCTCCCCTCCGTATTCACCCCACCTTCCACGTCTCCAAAGTAAAACCTGTGGTGTTCGATCCCCTTTGCCCCCCGCCCGCGGCGCCTCCCGCGCCCTTGATGATCGATGGCCATCCGGCCTGGAGAGTCACTGCCATCCTGGACTCTCGGCGCCGAGGTCGCGGGTTGCAGTATCTGGTGGACTGGGAGGGTTTCGGTCCTGAATGGAGGCAGTGGGTACGCCCGTCCTTTGTGCTGGACAAGGGTCTCATCATGATGTTCCATCGGATGAACCCAGACAAACCAGCGCCAGGAGGCGCTGCTCGGGGGGGGGGGGGGGTACTGTCATGACTCGCCAGTCATCATTGGCTCCTGCTGCGCGCACACCTGCGCCTCGTCAGCGGCAGACTACTTAACCCACTCAGCCCTGTACCTCGGCCTGAAGCCGTCTGTTCCCTTCAGCTCGTCTTCGCCATTGGAACTCTCAAGATCAGCAAGACAACGCTCCAAGTAAGCAACTTACCCTTTTCTCTTCAGTCCTCTCCCCTGTGCACAGGTGGATCCCTCGGCGGCGGACTTCTCCCCTTCGCCACGCCATCCTCATCTTCGCACAAGCTCAGCAGGTCTCTGTTCTCCTGGATACTCCCCTTGTCAACGCCTGCCACCTGCCATAACAAGTAAGCAGCAGTCATTCCTCCAGGCCTGTATAATTGTGGTGCCCGTTACCTTGTCCCTCTGCTCTCTTATTATAGGGTTGCCCGGCTGTACGGTGATCTGCTCTGCTGCCTGCTCAAGGAAGTTCTCCCACAAGACATCCACATATCTCACACACGCATCCATTCATACCTGTTTGTTAATAAACGCTGTTAAATCTATTCTGAGCCTGCGTGTGTGTCTCCTGAGCCGAACATTATGTCAACCAGCACTGCTCCAGAAAGGGGGAGATTGGTCGGGTTCTCCACTGCACTGCCAAAGAACATGGCTGCCTTGCATCACAGTTCATCTGCAAATCTCATACATGAATTATGACAAGGGTTTTGAAAAGTATCACACACCATCAGGATATAAAGTGTAAACTGTTGTGCTGAATGGGGCAGGGGTGACCTGTCTGTAAGAAGCAGGGCTGCCGCCGGTCTGAGGAGTGGTACTCCTGATGGAACTGTCTCCTCATCTTAAGGAAAATGCCACATCTTGGTTCCAAACAACATGTAACATGTTGCTCTTGTCAAGTGATGTGAGGTGGTAAAACAATCACTAATCACTCTGTAATTGTTGTAACATGACGTTGCATGCAGACGCTGCGGTTACTCTCTGCCCCAATAGAATGGTGTTTTTGTGCTTTTTTTGTCTTTCGTCTTGTGAGTCACAATGTTTTGGTTCTTCTTCATCACGTCCACACACATACAGTCATGTGAAAAACGTAGGACACCCTAATAAATATTGAGTTCTTTATTAAGAAATGTTCACATATCTATGTGTAACCTTGTTTTTGTTTATATTTGCATTTTTTAACATTTATTTTAGCCATTTTAAGTGGGAATGAATTTGGGGGTGTCCCAAAAAAGATGGGGGGGGGGGTCCTCAGTATTTGTTTAGAATTACACGTTACAGAAAATTTGAGAAGTCTTTAATTCATTTTTAATTGTTCAGTTGTAATACATGAATCTCCCAGTATTTTCAACATTGACAGTAAATATCCAGATGTCCAAATATGTTAAAAAAAAAGCCACACAGGCTGATACAGGATGTCCTAATTTTTTCACAAGATTGGACAGCCATTGGTTTCTCATCATCGGCAGAACCACATACATAGAGTTAGTCTCTGCACACGCTGAAGAGCTGCAGGATTGCAGAGTGCTCCAGACACCCACCCATGCATTTTGCCCACAGTGGAGGCGCCATAAGCAATGGGAGAGGAAGCAGAAATGGGGTAAACGAGGAGTTACCTGAACTAGGCTAGTGGCTAACCCACACAAGCCAGCTATCTCCTCCATCATACTGGCCAATGTACAGTCTGTAGACAACAAGCTGGACCACATCCATTTACTATGCTCAACTACACTGCTACATGATGTTTATTTCCCTCCCAGCTCCAACAACAACAACGGGAGTGAGGCACTGAATGAACTGTACCAGCACATCAGTGAGCAGCAGACAGCCCACCTTGATGCTTTTCTCATTTTGGCTGGAAATTTCAACCACATAGACCAAAAGACTGTGTTTCCTGTAATACACCAACACATCAACTTTCCTACATGGGAAAACAACACACTGGACCGTGTTTTCAACAACCAGAGAGGAGCATGTAAGGCACTTCCCCCTCCTCCACCTCGTGCCTCTGACCACATCACTGTTAAGCTAATTCAGCATAAAGACCACTGGTTAAGCTGGATTCATGTTGCACCTCTGCTGTCCCAGTACGTGTAACCGGAAACCTCGTGTGACGAACTTTAAGTCATCGTCTCCACTCCACTATTGTCTGCAGTGCTTGACTGCGGACGACCGCATGCAGCTCAAATTTTGTGACCGCGCCGCCTGCCCACAACCTGAACGCATTGAAAAGCGCATGCGCAAGACTGAACGTCCCATTCACGAGGTGGCGATATCGGCACAACATACCAAGACAAAGTAGACAAAAAAGACAGCAAGGAAACAGAAGATGAGAATAAACATACATGAATCATACATATACAGTATACTTCAGCAGCAGCAGCAGCATCTTCGTGGAAAAGGAGTGAAAACTGGGAAGTCAAGCAGCAGAAAGCAATCAGTGTTTCTTTGTTGGTGAAAATCCTGTCGCGTCAGTGCATTGACACTACCTATCGGGCAGGACTGAAACTACAAATGATGGTTGTGCGCATGTGTCAACCGTTTGACCTGGGTAAATGAAAAATGTGAGCATGAACAGTGCCACGTGGTTGCCGGGGTTGTCCAAAGCACATGCGGACCAAAGCGGACTAGAGGGGAAATGTAGCATGAATGAGGCTTTAAAGTCACCAAACCGGTTCAGAAACAGGTAAGTGTGTGGCCGGAAGGATCCTTACAGGCACCTCAAATCTGCTTCACCACCACTGACTGGAACATATTCAAAAAGGCTGCCATCTGGGCAGCTCGGTGGCACAGTAGTTAGCACTGTGGTGACACAGTAATAAGGTCATGGGATCGATTCCACCCCTGACCATCGGTGACCCTTCTGTGTGGAGTTTGCATGTTCTCCCCGTGTCTGCATGGGTTTACTCTGGGTATTCCAGTTTCGTCCCACATACCAAAAAACATGCAGGTTTGGTTAACTGGAGACTCTAAAGTGGCCCTAGATGTGAATGGTGAAGGGACTGGCACCATACCATGGATGCCCTGAATTTCCCTCCGGGATTCAAAACATTCATTTTATTTTTCAATACTACTACATGTACAGGACATAAAGGAGAATTGAAATGCTGTTTCTCTCTCTCTTCAGTGGTGTGAACAATATAAAAAAGAAAAAGGAACAAGGCTGGAAAAAAGAAATAACAACAACAGCAGTCTATGTACAGTAATGGAACCCATAGTGCAAATGGCTACAAAAGATAGACCCAGACCTCCCATAGTCCAAATAGAGATAAATGATTAATGATAATAAAACCAGCAATCCTATATACAGACATCTAGAGATGTAATATCTGTAGTCGCAGTTCAATGTGGTAGTGTAGGTGCAGAGAGTACTGCACATAGGACTGCACATGATCAGTATAGCAATGCCAGACAAACAGCAGCAGATATGGCATTTGTGCAAATGGTTGCAATTAAAGTGCAGAGACATACAGCAGCAAATGTATTACTGTTGGTCTGCCAGTCTTTCTGTGCCAACAGCTGAGGTAGTTATTGTGATTGCATTATGGTCTGGGGGTGGGGGGTGCAGGGGAGTGGGCAGAGTTCAGTGTGCTGATGGCCTTAAAGAATGAAGCTGTTTAGCAGTCTTGTGGAGCGGGCCCTGAGGCTCCCCTATTTTTTCCCTGAGTGCAGGGGTCTGAAGAGCAAGTGTGAGGGGTGGGAGGTGTTACCTGCAATGTTGATGGCTCTGCGGGTGAGGCAGTGAGGTAGATATCCAAGATGGGGCACCGATGGGGCACCGATGATCTTGCTGGCTGCTTTCACTGTGCATTGTACTGTCTTCTGGAAGGAGGCAGTGCAGCTCCCATACCACACTGTGGTGCAGCTGGTGAGGATGGTTTCAGTGGTGCCCCAGTAGAAAGAACACATGATAGGGGGTGGGATCCGTGCTCTCCTCAGTTTGCAGAGGAAATTGAGGTGAGTTTGAGCTTTCTTGGCCAGTGATGTGGTGTTGTTGGACCAGGAGAGGTCCTCAGAGATGGACACCCCCAGGAACTTGATGCTCACCCTCTCCACAGCTGCACCATCGATGATCAGAGAGGGGTGCTGTGTGTGACTCCTCCTAAAGTATAAAAAATACAAAAAAAAAATACAACACCACAGCTCTGCAGGAGTACACAAATACTGTTACTGCCTAGATGAAAAAGTGCATTGATGATGTCACCAAGACCATCACAGTTCGGGCCAATCAGAAACAATGCCTCATAGGGGAGGTCTACAAGCTCCTGAAAGCTCAGACCACTGCCTTCAGAGCTTGGGACGAGGTGGGCCTGAGGACAGTTAGGGCCAACCTGTCCCAAGGCACCAGAGAGGCCAAGAGGCAGTACTCCAGGAGGATAGCCCACCATTTCAGTGACAGCAGAGACACTCTGAGTCTGTGGTGGGGGATACAGACCATTACAGACTACAAGCCCACACCACAGACCTGCAACAGCTCCATCTCTCTGCTGAACGAGCTGAATGACTTCTTTGCTTGTTTTGAGGCACTCAACAGCACCCCTGCACAGAAGTAACCACCTCCTCCTGGTGACCAGGTGATGACACTGTCCCTGGACAGTGTAAGAAGATCACTTGGCAGGATCAATGCACGCAGTGCTTCAGGTCCTGACAACATACAGTACCTTGTCATGTACTGAGAGCCTGTGCAGAGCAACACACTGGTGTCCCCCCTCCCTGGACCTGTTCCAGTTTGCATACCAGTCCAATCGCTCGACCGATGATGCTATCTCTACTGCCCTCCACTCATCCCTCACACACCTGGACACAAAGGACTCCTACGTCAGAATGCTGTTCATAGGCTTTAGTTCAGCATTCAACACAATCATCCTTGAACAGCCCATTCACAAAGAGGACCAGGTGGGGCTCAACACTTCACTGTGTAACTGGCTGTTGGACTTCCTGACGGGGAGATCGCAGGCAGTACAGGTTAGCAGTAACACATCCAGGACCATCACTCTAAACACAGGGGCACCCCAAGGATGTCTGCTGAGCCCCCACCTCTTCACTCTACTGATCCATGACTGTACACTGACACAAAGCTCCAACCTCTTCTTCAAGTTTGAAGACAATACAACTGTGGTGGGTCTCATCAACAACGAAGACGAGACAAACTGCAGGAGTGAGGTGAGCCACCTGGCCATGTGATGTGGAGAAAACAATCTCTCTGAATGTGGAGAAGACAAAGGAGATTGTTGTGGACTTCAGAAGAGCGCACACCCAGCATGCTCCCCTGACCATCAGTGGTGTTGCTGTGGAGAGGATGAGCAGCGCCAAGTTCTGGGGTGTGCACATTACAGAGGACCTCTCCTGGACCACCAACACTGTATCACTGGCCAAGAAAGCTCGGCAGCATCTCTACTTACTCTGCAAACTGAGAAGAGCCAAAGCCCCGACCCCCCGTCATGTGTACCTTCTACAGAGGCAACATCGAGAGCATCCTGACCAGCTGCATCACAGTGTGGTACAGCGCCTGCACCATGTCCTACCACAAGACCCTCGAGCGCATAGTGAGAACAGCTGAGAAGATAGTTGGTGCCTCTCTCCCCTCCCTTGAGACCATATACAGCACCGGCATCACCCACAAAGCCCTCTATATTGCAGATGATCCCACCCAACCAACACACAGCTTCTTCAGTCTGCGCCCATCAGGGAGGAGACTGCGAAGTCTTTGGGCCAGGACCAGCAGTCTCAAGGACAGCTTCATCCACTAGGTTATCAGGAAGCTCAACTCTCTCCCTGCTCTGTCCCCTCCTCCCCCTTCTGCCCCCCAACACACACAAATCCTGGACCCTGGCTCTCCCCCCTTCAACAACTGAATTCTGCCATTCCCACTTACTGTTCACTCCCATACATGCACACACTGATTTTAGGAGCTTCAAAAACTGAACTATGTCATCCAGAAACTGTTCATTCCAACACATGCGCACACACTGTTCTCAGGGCTGCACCAGTCACTTTATAAGGCAATGAATTGCTGTCTTTTCATTAGATGCCACTTTAACTATATAGCCCTTTTTCCACTGGTACCCACTCAGCCCGACTCGCCTCAACTCTACTTGGTTTGAAGGGTTTTCCATTACTACCTAGTACCTGGTACCAGGTACTATTTTAGTACCTGCTCCAGTTGGGTTCCAAGCATGCTGAGTCGAGCTGAAAATGTGACTGTGTGGTGACACAACAGGAGATGGCGCTCCACCCAGGAACTGGGGTTGGTGGTGGAGAAGGAGGTGACAGATGGTAATGGGGGGAAGAAATGAGAAGAGCCAGTGAAGGGTGCCAGAGCACTAGGGGTATAAAACTAGAATAAGATGTGCCTTCACCCCCACTGTGCCAGGTGTTGATGCATTGTGCGAAGGACAAGACACTTTTCACACCTGAAGACACCAGGGAGTGAAAGTATTGTATTTAGCCATGCTCTGTGATATATATTAGATGTGTGTACATGCTTTGTGACTTGTATGTTAATGTTTCTCAACCTGGGTGCCAAAGGCGGGAATAACGTAGATAAAGGAGGTTTCTTTGGTACTCAGGTCAGTCTGTTCTGTTTGCTGGAGGTGAAATAAAGTTCTGTGTCATCAGCTCGTGTCTCGTCTGATTCCATCCTCCACGTTGGTTACCAAGAGACATGAAATGGAAAACGAACTGAGCACCACCAAAGAGACACTCAGGCTGGAGTCTCCCACTGCTGCATGTGCCATTGTGGTCAGACTCCCAGACTTTTGACT
This sequence comes from Pholidichthys leucotaenia, assembly GCA_020510985.1. Taxonomy (NCBI): domain Eukaryota; kingdom Metazoa; phylum Chordata; class Actinopteri; order Cichliformes; family Pholidichthyidae; genus Pholidichthys; species Pholidichthys leucotaenia. Next base: position 492,941,572 of record CM035837.1, read on the forward strand.
TCACGACCCGTCCGCTTGGTTTATTCATATGGAAGCCCAGTTCACCCTCTGCGGAGGCGTGACAGACGATACGAAGTACCATCATGTGGTGGCATCGCTGGAGTCTACTCCAAGCCCCGCCAGCCCAAGGAAAATACCACGCTGTCAAGCAGCTGCTGCTGCGCCATTACACCCTTTCAGACACAGAAAAGCTCCTCACCCGCTCGGAGCTAAGGAGACAGATCGGCTTGGGACCTGATGGAGAGCATGCTCGTGTTGATGGGCATGGATGATGGATCTTTCCTTTTCGGCCACCTCTTCCTCAGAAACCTTCCTGCTTCTGCACGAACAATCCTTGCTAACTCAGCGCTGCTGGTGGCCAGGGACTACCGCATGCTGGCAGAGGAGGCATACCGCATCATCCTTGCAAGCAAGGCTTCCAGCATTCAAGCAGTGAGACCGGGACCTCTGGTGGAGCCCAGTGAGGTCGAGGAGCTGAGGGTGGTGGACTGGACGGCCACTCAGAGACACAGGTCCGGGACGCTGTGTTTATATCACTGCTGTTTAGGCAAGGAAGCCAGCATTGTCTGCTGCCGTGCCACTTCAAGAAGCCGGGAAACAGGACAGCCAGGGGTCAGTAGCAGCTGCAATCATTGATTGCAGATTGATGATTTTAAAGCATGTGAATGTTAATGTAAATTGTGATGCACAGAATCACATGAGAGATGAAAATTCTATGCTCCAAGTGAACTGTGCTTATCAGGCCTTGATTCAGCATCCTTGGGAGAACTCATTCCTCCAGGAGAAAAGATAAGGCAGAAGGGAGTTTTGGCTTTTCTCTAACCCAAACATTCTGATGTGCAGCAATCTGAACTCTCCAAGGACTGCGTCATCATGTGACTAGCATGGAATTTTTACCATCTGACATGCACTGAAGAGAGATGAACTCTGTGGACATGTTATCTATGTTTAGGATACCATGGACATAACATCTAGTCGTTGCCTAGGAGAGTAATTTTGTTGTTCACCAGTAACTGATACTTCACACTGCATTCACACTGCATCCACGAATATCACATGACTGACATACACAACACTGGTCTCTCACAACTTGCTTTGTTAATGTGTGGAACTGTATCTTGTCTGCTAAGTGTGCAATTAGAGGTTTTTTTTCTTTGTGATCACAATCTTGCTCACTTGAGCTCTATTTTGATAACTATGCTTTTTCTCTCTGCCCAATATGTCACCCCTCCCCCTCCCCGTCTTTACCCCCCCTGTATGAGGCGCCTGTGGCTGCCGCGTCATTAGGGAGCGCTTAACATGAGCGCACCTAATGATAAGTAAAATTCCTTGTATGTGTAAAAACATGCTTGGCAGTAAAGTTCATTCTGATTCTGATTCTGATTCTGAATCATTGGCGACAGGGATAAACTGCTTTTCATCACGGACACACGTTCTGGGAGATGTTTTTTAGTACACTCTGGCTCCCAGAAGAGCCTCATTTTGCCAGTCAGCGCAGACCGGCTGGCAGAAGGCTGTGGTCCATCTTTAACAGCCACCAACGGATCCCACATCAGGATGTTTGGAGAAAGGACGGTGACTGTATGTTTACATGGATGCAATAACGAGTTGGACTTTGTGAGAGCTGCATGTTCAGTCCCCATCTTAGGTGCTGATTTTCCTTGAGCCTATGAACTCCTTGTTGACGTTGCCAACAGACGTTTAGTGGATGCTGTATCTTTTTCCTCCGTGCCCTGCATAGCTTGGGGAGTTGGCCTACAAACACACGCAAATGTTCTAGCTCCAGGGGGTAAGTAAGGAAAGGAAAAAAAAAAGGAAAAAGAAAAAAAGAAAAAGAAAAGAAAAGAAAAAAAAGAAGGAAAAAAGAAAAAGAAAAAAAAGGGAAAAAAAGAAGAAAGAAAAAAAAGGAAAGAAAACAAAACAAAACAAAACGGAGTGATGGCTCAGTTGGTAGAGCATCCGCCCCACACCTGGGAGGCAGGGGTTCAAATCCCGGCTGGGTCATGCCGAAGACCATATAAAAGTGGAACTTCCTGCCGTCCAGCTTGGTGCTCAGCAATAATGGAATGGAAGAGGGAAATCTGTGGTGGTGCCTTGCATGGCAGTGGCCCTCTGATTCTACACTTGGGGTGTGCCTGATTAACACTGTAGATAGGTAAAACACAATCTCGTTCTACTGTACATGATTGGTTGTACAGTTGAATGACAATAAAGGGTGATTTAAGTACCAACATTTGCTTTCGGAGTTCCCGGCACTAACGGTGCCCACTTTTTCCCCTACAGTAACCAAGCACAGGGTCGAGCATTTTATCACCACAAAAGGGCCGCCTGCATGTGGCTAAACCATCTCATGCATGGAGTTTGCTAACTTGTAGCGCGTAGGCATCTTTAGGCTCTCCAACAGTCCTTGGGCATCCCCACTGCACATGGTGCCCAAATCCGATGGGTCGTGGCGGCCATGCGGCGATTTCTGATGCTTTAACAACACCATGGAAAAGACCGTTACCCATCCCGCACATCCAGGATTTTCCTGTGCACCTGGCCAGGACACACAGTTTCTCTAAGGTGGGTCTGGTCCGCGGTTACCACCAGGTCCCGATGCACACAGAGGATGTTCCCAAAACGGCAGTAATAACTCCCTTTGGTCGTTTTGAGTTTTTACGCATGCCGTTCGGGTTAAAGGGTGCAGCACAAACTTTCCAAAGGATGATGGACACGGTGCTCCGTGTCTTGCCATTCATTTTCATCTACTTAGGTGACATTTTGGTGGCTAGCGCATCAGAGGAGGAGCACCTCGCCCATCTCAAACAAGTTTTCCAGTGGATGGAACCGCATGGGCCGATTGTTAACCCGGCAAAGTGTCAGTTTGGGCTGCCGGTAATCAACTTTTGGGCCATCACATCTCACCAGAGTGCGCAATCCCGCTTCCAGCCAAGATACGCACAGTGTCAGATTTTCCGCATACGCAGACTGTGAGGGCGCTGCAGGAATTTTTGGGGATGGTCAATTTTTAAAACTGCTTTCTCCCCAGCTGCTGCAACCACTGTACGGCGCGCTTAAAAAGAAAAAAACCTGTGAATAGCACCGACTGAACCCCCGTTCGGGTCCAGGCTTTCACAGACACCATAACGGCACTCGCCAATTCAATTCAGTTCAATTCATTTCAATTCAATTCATCCATCCATCCATCCATCCATCTTCTACCGCTTTTCCGGAGGTCCGGGTCGCGGAGGCAGCAGTTCAAGCAGAGAAGCCCAGACTTCCCTCTCCCCAGCCACCTGCTCCAGCTCTTCAGAGGGGATACCAAGTCGTTCCCAGACCAGCTGGGAGACATAGTCTCTCCACCGAGTCCTGGGTCTGCCCCGGGGTCTCCTCCCAGTGGGACGTGCCTGAAACACCTCAAGTGGGAGGCGTCCAGGAGGCATCCTAATCAGATGCCCATACCACCTCAACTGACTCCTTTCAATGTGGAGGAGCAGCGGTTCTACTCTGAGCCTCTCCCGAATGACTGAGCTCCTCACCCTATCTCTGAGGGTGAGTCCAGCAATCCTACGGAGAAAGCTCATTTCAGCCGCTTGTATCCGCGATCTCGTTCTTTCGGTCATTACCCAAAGCTCGTGACCATAGGTGAGAGTAGGAACGTAGATTGACTGGTAAATCGACAGCTTTGCCTTAGAACTAAGCTCCCTCTTCACCACAACAGACCGGTACAACGTCCACATCACTGCAGATGTTGCTCCGATCCGTCTGTCGATCTCTCGCTCCATTTTCCCCTCATTCGTGAACAAGACCCCAAGATACTTAAACTCCTCCACTTGGGGCAGGAGCCTGTCCCCAACCCGGAGAGGACAATCCACCTTTTTCCGGCTGAGGACCATGGACTCGGACTTGGAGGTGCTGATTCTCATCCCAGCCGCTTCACACTCAGCGGCAAACCGTCCCAGCAAGAGCTGTAGGTCATTGCTGGATGAAGCCAACAGGACAACATCATCTGCAAACAACAGAGATGAGATCCTGTGGTCACCAAGCATGACACCCTCCATTCCCTGGCTGCGCCTAGAAATCCTGTCCATAAAAATTATGAACAGGATCGGTGACAAAGGGCAGCCCTGGCGGAGTCCAACTCTCACTGGGAATGACTCCGACCGAGTGTTGGCAATACGATCTAAACTCTCACAACAGTCGTACAGAGACCGAATACCTCGTAGCAACAAGCCCGATACCCCATACTCCCGAAGCACCCCCCACAAAAATCCACGAGGGACGCGGTCAAATGCCTTCTCCAAGTCCACAAAACACATGTAAACTGGTTGGGCAAACTCCCACGAACCCTGGAGAATTCTCGAGAGGGTAAAGAGCTGGTCCGATGTGCCACGGCCAGGACGAAAACCACATTGCTCCTCCTGAATCCGAGGTTCGACCAACGGCCGGACTCTCCTCTCCAGTACCTTGGCATAGACCTTCCCAGGGAGGCTGAGGAGAGTGATCCCTCTAAAGTTGGAGCACACCCTCCGGTCCCCTTTTTTGAAGAGAGGAACCACCACCCCGGTTTGCCATGCCAAAGGCACTGCCCCCGACCTCTACGCAATGTTGCAGAGGCATGTCAACCATGACAACCCAACAACATCCAGGGCCTTGAGGTACTCAGGGCGAATCTCGTCCACCCCCGGGGCCCGGCCACCAAGGAGATTTTTAACCACCTTGGCGACCTCAGCCCCTGTGATAGGCGAGTCATCCCCCTCGTCCCCAAACCCTGCTTCCTCTGTGGAAGGCGTATCAGTGGGATTGAGGAGATCCTCGAAGTATTCCTTCCACCGCCCGACGATATCCCCAGTTGAAGTCAACAGTGTCCCATCCGCACCATACACAGTGTGGACGGGGAGCTGCTTTCCCCTCCTGAGCCGCCGAACAGTTTGCCAGAATCTCTTTGAAGCCGACCGAAAGTCTTGTTCCATGGCCTCACCAAACTCCTCCTATACCCGGGTTTTTGCTTCAGCAACCACCCGAGCTGCACTCCGCTTGGCCTGCCGGTACACCTCAGCTGCTTCGGGAGTCCCACAAGCCAACCAAGCTTGATAGGACTCCTTCTTCAGCTTAATGGCCCCCCTCACCACTGGTGTCCACCACTTGGTTCGGGGGTTGCCACCACGAGATGCACCGACCACCTTGCGGCCGCAGCTCTGGGCCGCTGCTTCAACAACAGAGGTGGAGAACATGGTCCATTCAGACTCCATGTCTCCAGACTCCCTCGGAATGTGGTTGAAGTTCTTCCGGAGGTGGGAGTTGAAGACCTCCCGGACAGGGGCCTCAGCCAGACGCTCCCAGCACACCCTCACTATACGTTTGGGTCTACCAGGTCTGAATGGCTTCCTCCCCTGCCATCGGATCCAACTCACCACCAGGTGGTGATCAGTTGACAGCTCTGCACCTCTCTTTACTCGGGTGTCCAAGACATACGGTCGCAGGTCTGATGATACGATAACAAAATCGATCATCGACCTGTGACCTAGGGTGTCCTGGTGCCAGGTGCACATATGGACACCCTTATGCTTGAACATGGTGTTCGTTATGGACAGACTGTGGTTAGCACAGAAGTCCAATAACTGAACACCACTCGGATTTAGATCGGGTAGGCCGTTCCTCCCAATCACCCCCCTCCAGGTTTCACTGTCGTTGCCCACGTGCGCATTGAAGTCCCCCAGTAGGACAATGGAGTCTCCAGGAGGAGCACCCTCCAGCACCCAGGTCACAGACTCCAAAAAGGGTGGGTACTCTGAAACCTCATTTGGTGCATAGGCACAAATGATGGTCAGGACCCGTTTCCCAACCCGAAGGCGCAGGGAAGCAACCCTTTCGTCCACCGGGGAAAACTCCAATATAGAGGCAGCAAGGTGGGGCGATACAAGAATACCCACCCCTGCTCGTCACCTCTCGCCCGGGCCAACTCCAGAAAAGGCCAAGCTCCAGCCCTTCTCCAGGAGACTGGTTCCGGAACCGGAGCTGTGTGTTGAGGTGAGGCCAACTATATCTAGCCGGTATCTCTCAACCTCGTACACCAGCTCAGGCTCCTTCCCCACCAAAGAGGTGACATTCCACGTACCAAAAGCCAGTTTAGAAAGCTTGGGATCAGTCCGCCAAGGTCTCCGCCTTTGACCGCCACCTAATCCACATAGCACCGGACCCCCATGATCCCTCCTGCAGGTGGTGAACCTACTGGAGGGCGGACCCATGTAACTCCTTCGGGCTGAGCCCAGCCGGGTCCCATGGGTGGAAACCCGGCCACCAGACGCTAGCCTTCGAGCCCCTCCCCCAGGCCTGGCTCCAGGGTGGGGCCCCGGTAACCCCATACCGGGCGGGGTACACTGAATCCTTGATATACAATTTATCATGAGAGTCTGTTGGATCGTTCTTAGTCTGGCCCTTCACCCAGGACCAGTTTGTCTTGGGAGACCCTATCAGAGGCAAATTGCCCCAAACAACATAGCTCCTGGGATCACTGGGGCACGCAAACCCCCCCACCACGATAAGGTGATGATCCATGAGGGGGCAATTCAATTCAATTCAATTCAATTCAACTTTATTTATATAGCGCCATTTCACAACAAGTCATCTCATAGCACTTTCAACTGTAGGGCCAATGCGGCTTTGCTGGCCCACCCAGCTCCGTCAGCATGGATAGCACTCACCACAGATGCATTGGATGTCATGGTAAGAGCTGTGGTGGAGCAGTACATCACCGGTTTGTGACAGCCCCTCCCCTTTTTCAGCCCTACTTTGCACCACAACGAGCGTTAAGTATTGCGCTTTCGGCAGAGAGTTCTTGGCTCTCCACTTGGCTATGGGTGATTTCCAATTCTGATTTGAAGGTCGTGCATTTACCACATTTGTAGATCACAAATCACTGACTTACACAATGTCCAAAGTCTCAGAATCGTGGTCAACTTGGCAACAACAGCACTTGGCCGCAATTTCAGAATACATAACTAACATCCAACATGTAGCTGTTAAACTTAACATTGCGGTGGACTGCCTGTCACGCGTGCTGGTATCCAGTCTACGTGGGTATCGATTTCTCCGCAATGGCCACCGACCAGACCGGGGATGCAGACATTTGCAAGCTCCGATCCGCTGCCACCAGATTAAAACTGGAGAGCAGGGTGGTGCAAGAAGGGTGCCCCCCACCTGCTCTGTGACGTCTCCACTGGCCACCCCTGCCAGGTGATTCTGAGCTCTTGATGCCGCCTCATTTTTGAGTCCATCCACTCCCTTTCACATCCCAGAGTGTGAGCCTCAGTTAAACTGGTGGGGTCCAAATTTGTCTGGCCGCACTTACGTATGCAGGGAAGTGAATAAATGGGCCATAGCGTGTGTCACATGCCAGTGGGCTAAGGTGCACAAGCACACCAAAGTCTCCCTCAAGCCATTTCAGATTCCAGCCAAGAGGTTCGACCACGTACATATGAATTTAGAGGGTCCCCTTCCGCTGTTGCAGGGATTCACACACCTTTTAAAAAATCGTGGGCCGTAGTACATGCTGGCCAGAGGTGGTTCTGCTGAATTCCACCACATCTGCTGAGGTAACCCACATGTTTTTGTCAGCTTGGGTCTCATGGTTCGGATCCCCGTCAGACATTACTTCCAACAGGGGTCTGCAATTTGTTTTGGAACTCTGGTCTGTGATGGCCGACAACCTGGGGGTCAAAATTCACCGCGCCACCCTTTACAACTCACAGGCTAACGGTCTGTGTGAGTGTTTTCACAGGTCGCTTAAAGCAGCACTCAGAGCCTCACTAATGGATGCAAATTGGGTCGACCACCTGCCTTGGGTCCTACTGGAGTTGCGCTCCACACCAAAGGAAGATTTGGCAGCTTCCCCAGCAGAACTTGTTTTTTCTCAGCCATTGCAGATCCAGGGGGAATTTTTGCTAGAGAGCCCCACGCCCACTACCGATCCGCCCGCACACTTTTTTTCCGGTACAGAGGCTGCCAGCGTTCTAGGCCCCACGCACCATTATTTTCTCCACATTTTTGTTCCAAAGGACCTAGAGAATGCCAAATTTGTTTTCGTCAGGCACGACGCCCATAGAACCCCACTGCATCCACCGTCTGACGACCCGTTCAGAGTGTTGGAAACAGAGGAGAAACACTTTGTGTTAGACTTGAAGGAGGGGAGGGGGGGTCAAAGGAAATTGTTTGCATAGACAGGCTGAAGCCCACTTATGTGTTGGCAGATGAGCAGGTGGTGTTGGCTCAAGCTCCCCGGCGCAGGCACCCACCTACAGTGGTTCTGCAGGTTTGTGTTCCCCCTGCAAATAATTGTTTTGACGGAACTAACTCTTTCCCTTTCCCACCCTTTCTCCCTCCAGGGAATCTTTCCTCCTACCCACCTTGCAGGAAGGCGCTTCGACCGGCCCGGATGCTCCACACTACAGCCGCTACGGGCACTTGCTCAAGCCCAAAGGTCCAGAGGATGAGGACCCCTTCTGGGTGTTTGGTGGGGTGGGGGGGCTGCAAAGTCAACAGACTGCAGGCTACTGACTGGCCAGGGCGAATGTCACTGAATGTGTCTTGAGACTGAGACTTCATCACAAGAATCAAATCCACCATTAAAAATCATTGACAGACAGAGTGAGTGTAATCAACGAGATAAATAGCTACACAAATCAACACCGTGGTCCAACGACGAGGTGCATACTTTTCTGTGCTTGTTGGCTGATGAGAGAATCCAGAGGGAGCTAGACAGTGTGACCCGAAATGAAGATACAGCCACCGGACAATGAATAACGGAAGGCAGACTGGCGTGGACCCGACCATGGCATCATTGTTCAAAACCATGATAGAGGATGGGGAGTGATGTGACATGATGTGATATTACGCATCTTTTATGTTATTTATCCCAGTGGTGGAAATATCACTTTGAACAAACAGCAACGTTGTCTCCTGTATACAGACAATGATCTAGCTAGTTATCCATCAATGCTAATTCCGTGCTCTGGTTCTATTTTGTGCTTGTGTCGACAAAATCTGAAGAAAAGAGCTAGTGCTAATCCTGGAAAAAAAGTTGTTGGGTTTTTTTTACATGTTGCACTTTCATGCTGTGCATGTACTTAAGTTGTGTGTATTTTCATTCTAGAGTCCGACCAGCATCTGCTGTGACACTGGCAATGTAGCACAACACAGCAACGTGTTATGAGTGGTAAGAAACAAGTTGCACACCCCGTTGTTTTTAGCAGTGGTGGAGGAAGTACTCAAATTCTTTGCTCTTTAAGTTAAAGTTCAGATGACGTGCCAAAACTAAAGTAGCACAATTTAGAAAAGATAAGATAAGATAAGCCTTTATTAGTCCCCCAATGGGGAAATTCCAGGATTGCAACAGCACAGGGATAGCAACACTCAATCAGAAGGCAAGAAAAAACAAGAGCAGCGAGTATACATATGTACGTATAAACATAAATATATAGACACACGGTGCGGAGCATTGTAGCTAGATGGAATAAATATATAGATATATAAACAGTGCGGAGCATTGTAGCTAGATGGAATAGATATGTAAATATATAAACACACACAGTGCGGAGCATTGTAGCTAGATGGAATAAAAATGTAAATATATAAACACACAGTGTGGAGCATTGTCGTTGGATGGAATAAATATATAAATATATAAACACACACAGTGCAGAGCATTGTAGCTAGATGGAAAGAAACAGCATAACCGTCTACTTAGTTATCCTACATGGTATGATTATGTACCCATACATATTGTCACCCTCCGTAGCTACCAGTATTTTCCTAGTTGTATACCGGAGGGGACCATTGTGTAAGTCTATTGCATCTTTTGCAATCAATACTATTAGGTTGTCACGTCTTTTTTGCTATCTCTGCCAGCAGCCCTGCTTAGGTTATACAGTCTGACAGCCGTTGGTAGGAAGGACCTGCAAAACCTCTTGGTTGTGCACCTAGGATGATGTAGTCTGCTGCTAAATGAGCTCCTTAGTGCATTCAGTGTGTCCTGCATAGGGTGGAACTCGGACTCCAGCAGAGACAGAGACAGTTTAGCCACCATCCTTCTCTCTCCCATCTCCTCCACTGGGTCAAGGCGCTGCCCCACGACAGAGCTAGCTTTCTTGATCAGTTTGTTCAGTCTCTTCCTATCGGTTGCTGTAATGCCACTGCCCCTGCAGACCACTCCAAAAGTGATGGCTGATGCCACCACCGTGTCATAGAATGTTCAGCAGCGCCCCTTGTACACCAAAAGACCTGAGTCTCCTCAGTAGGAACAGCCTGTGCTGTCCCTTCTTGTAGAGTGCGTCAGTATTGTGTGACCATTCTTTGTTCAGATGAACACCCAGGTACTTGTAGGATGTCACCATCTCAATGTCTGTTCCCTGTATGTTTACTGGTGCTGTGAGGGGTTGTCCTTGCCTGCGGCAGTCCACCACCAGCTCCTTAGTTTTCCTCGCGTTGATCTGGAGGCAGTTCCGATGGCACCAGTCCACAAAGTCCTGGATAAGCCCTCTGTACTCAGCTTCATCTCCATTGGAGATGAGGCCAACGATCGCAGAGTTGTCAGAGAACTTCTGTAGATGGCAGTGTGTTGTGTTGTGTGAGAAGTCCGCAGAATAAAGGGTGAACAGGAAGGGAGCCAAAACTGTTCCCTGGGGGGCCCCCGTGCTACCGATGATCGTGTCGGACACACAGTCCCGGGTTCTCACAAACTGTGGCCAGTTTGTGAGGTAGTCCAGGATCCATGATGACAGGTGCTGCTTCACCCCTGCGCACAGCAGCTTGTCCTTCAGGATCATCGGTTGGATGGTGTTGAAAGCACTGGAGAAGTCAAAGAACATGATCTTCACTGCATTACCGGGCTTCTCCAGGTGGGACAGAGAATGGTGAAGGAGGAAGATCACCGCATCCTCCACCCCAACACCATGCTGGTAGGCGAACTGGAGTGGATCCATCGCTGGTCCCACCAGGGGGCGGAGGTGAGCAAGGAGCAGTCTCTCCAGGGTCTTCATCATGTGGGACGTCAGGGCCACTGGTCTGTAGCTTGTCAGATCTTTGGGGTGGGAAGTCTTTGGTACAGGTACCACACAAGATGTTTTCCACAACTGTGGTACCCTCCCCAGCTTCAGGCTCAGGTTGAAGATGTACTCCACAATCCCACACAGCTGGTCTGCACAGGACTTGAGGAGCTTTGCACTGATGCCGTCCGGTCCCGACGCCTTCCTCGCCTTGATCTTCCTCAGCTCCGTCCTCACCTGGGTCTTAGTGAGGGTCAGGTTGGTGGGGCTGTGTGTTGGGAGTGGGGGGGGGGGGTGATGGTGGAGTGGGGAGTGGGCAGCAGGACCTGATGTCTTCAGAGGCAGCAGTGGTTGTTGTGCAGTAGGGGGGGGGGGGCGATTGGTCAAACCCCCACAATTTGTGGCAGTTAGTCAACCGCCACAAAAATCCCTCAATTCCCACTTCAATAAAAATATTAAAGAACTCACTTCCGAATGTACTTGAAGTACAATAGTTGAAGTATTAGATTCGATTCAAGTGAATGTATTATCTCATTCTGATTGCTGAGGCCACAGTAAAAACAAATGATTTTAAACATAACCCAGCCCTTGTCAAATCTAGTTTACAGAAGTGCAGCTACATGAAAATTGTGCTTAAATGCAACAACGAAGCACTTTTTTTTGGTCACATTTCACCATTGGCCTTTAGCAACAAGTGTATTTCCCAAATATGTGTTTTAAACTTGCTTTGATTAACCACCGCCCATTTCTGTCTTTCGTCTAGGCAAGAGGAAAACGATCCACCCCAAACCAGACCTTACAACACTATTTACAGAGATGAAGGCTGAAGATCTGCTGAACATGGACCAGCGTGAGTGACACATCCAGTTGCTTCTAAGTAGCTATTTTTACATGGACACAAGTAACCGGATTAAAAGCCTGATCGGAATAAAAATGCTTCATGTAAACACACCAATCTGAATATTCTGACTCAATCACACTCATTCGGATCAAAATTTCCTTCCAATTGAGACGGGTGGTTTATGCTGATTGTTAATCCAACTGGTGCGCATATAAACACTTATTCAGAAGTTTGGTTAGAAAATATGTTAACTGTGCATGTCAGTATGTCAGCCACACGTTGACGTGATGTATTTCCGCCTTTACAGCAGCTAGCGGAAGACATGGCAGGAGTAAAACAAATCTGCTCTGTATCGTCCTGCAGTCTCCCTCTGTTCGTCATATGCAGAAGTATGGACTGCTGGGCTTGTAGCTTCATTACGGAGACCAGCAGAAGCAACAGTACAGTCTGAATAACACAATACAGGTCTATTTCAAAAAGAGAAAGACACGAAGCAGGGTTTATTTACATCGGAAGTTGCTTCTTCTTCTACTATTTCCGGAATGTCGGATAATTGTGGGCATGTCATAAGGATTTAGTCTGTTCAAACGTGTGACACATGGAAACGCACGTCCTAATCGGATCAACTTTTTCAGGATCCATGTAAACAGTAAAGTTCTCAGAATCAGAATCAGAATCAGAATCAGATTTATTGCCATTGTTCATGTAGTACACAAACTAGGAATTTGTCTTGGTGCAATGCTGCAACATTAAACATGATAAAATAAAAGAAATAAAAAACTATACATGCAATAAAGTGTAGAATAAGAATGAGTAATACTAGTCAGAGCAGTTTTTAAATATATTAGCGAGCAGCAGATATTGTGGAGTACCACATAGTGCAGTCGGTAATGCAAAAAGAAAACAGTGATGATTGACATGAGTCTGGTTGAGCTGCTGTACATAGTGCACGAGAGTCAATAAGTCACTTAGTGTTCAGCAGTCTGATGGCAGAGGGGAAGAAGCTGTTCATGTGACGGGAGGTTTTAGTCTGAATGGACCAAAGTCTTCTACCTGAGGGGAGGGGGACAAACAGTACGTGACCAGGGTGTGAAGGCTCGGCTATGATCCGGCCTGCACGCCTCTGGGTCCTGGAGATGTACAGGTCCTGGAGAGATGGGAGCTTGCAGCCGATCACCTTCTCAGCAGCGCGCACGATGCGCTGCAGCCTTAGTCTGTCCCTGGCAGTGGCTCCTGCGTACCACACGGTTATGGAGGTGGTGAGGATGGACTCGATGATGGCCGTGTAGAACTGCACTAACATCTTGGTGGGTAGCTTGAGCTTCCTCAGCTGCTGCAGGAAGAACATCCTCTGCTGGGCCTTTTTGATGAGGGAGCTGATGGTCGGCTCCCACTTGAGGTCCCAGGTGATGGTGGTGCCCAGGAAGCGGAAGGAATCTGCAGTGGAGATGGGAGAGCCTGTGAGGGTGAGGGGGGGCAGAGGGGTTGTGACTTTCCTGAAGTCCACAATCATCTCCACTGTCTTCAGAGCGTTCAGCTGCAGGTTGTTGTGGCTGCACCAGGACACCAGCTGGGCCATCTCTCTCCTGTAGACGGTCTCGTCGCCGTTGGAGATGAGCCCGATGAGGGTGGTGTCGTCCGCAAACTTGATCAGCTTGACAGACTGGTGGCTGGAGGTGCAGGAGTTGGTATAAAGGGAGAAGAGTAGGGGGGAAAGTACACAGCCCTGGGGTGATCCGGTGCTGATGCTAACAGAGTCTGAGACAGTCTTTCCCAGCCACACATGCTGCCTCCGGTCCGTCAGGAAGTCGGTGATCCACCTGCAGAGGGAGTCAGGCACGTTGAGCAGAGACAGCTTGTCCCGGAGCAGAGCGGGGCGGATGGTGTTGAATGCAGAGCTGAAGTCCACAAACAGGATCCTGGCATAGGTTCCTGGGGAGTCCAGGTGCTGCAGGATGGAGTGGAGGGCCAGGTTGACTGTGTTGTCCACAGACCTGTTGGCTCGGTAGGCAAACTGCAGCGGGTCCAGGAGGGGAGTGGTGATGGACTTGAGGTGGGGCAGGACCAGGCGCTCAAAGGACTTCATGACTACAGAGGTGAGCGCTACAGGTCTGTAGTCGTTAAGTCCAGTGATCCGTGGCTTCTTGGGGACAGGGATGATGGTGGAGGATTTGAGGCAGGTCGGTACGTGGCATAGCTTAAGGGAGGTGTTAAAAATGTCTGTGAAGACAGGAGTCAGCTCTTTTGCACAGTGTCTCAGGGTGGAAGGAGACATGCCGTCCGGACCGGGGGCCTTGCGCGGGTTCAGTCTGGAGAACTGTCTGTGCATGTCCTGCTCACTGATGACAAGTGCAGAGGGGAGGAGGGGGGGCCGCCTTTGAAGAAGTAGGGACCGTGGAGGCAGTGGAGCTGGGGGGAGGGGGGGAGTTGGACACAGCTGACGAGGTGTCAAAACGGGCATAGTGTTGGGATAGTCTTTGACAAAGGGCTTTGTCATCCTGACCTTTAGAAGCCTGAGGCCGATAGTTGGTGATTTGCCTCAGTCCTCTCCACACAGGAGCCGAGTCGTTAGCAGTGAACTGCTGCTGGAGTCTATCAGAATACACAGATTTAGCTCTCCTCAGCTCTCTGTTAAACCGATATTTAACCTCCCTGTAGCAGTCCCTGTCTCCACTTTTCAACGCTGCTTCCTTCTCCTTCCTGATCTGTGTGAGCTTAGCAGTGAACCAGGGCTTATCATTAGAGTACCTCACCCTGGTGCGCGATGGAAGAATGCTCTCCTCACAAAAGTGGATATATGAGTTCACAGTGTCTGTGTACTCATCCAGATCATGCGTGGCTCCTTTAAACATGCCCCAGTCAGTTATTTCCATGCACGTGTTCAGCTTCTCCCCAGCTTCACTGGTCCATTTCTTCGTAGTGCTCACAACAGGTTTAGTGAGCTTCAGTCTCTGTCTGTATGTGGGAATGAGGTGGACCATCACGTGATCAGATAGTCCGAGCGCAGCGCGGGGAACAGTGCGATACGCGTCCTTCACTGTAGTGTAACAGTGATCCAGTGTGTTCTTTCCTCTGGTTGGGCATTTAATAAACTGTTTGTATCGGGGGAGATCGTGGCTTAGGTTGCTCTGGTTAAAGTTGCCAACCACAATAACCAGAGAGTCTGGAAAAGTCCGCTCCGTATGTTGAATGTGATCTGCGAGCACGCGCTGAGCCTCGCACGCGTCCGCGTCGGGCGGGACGTAAACAGCGGCCAGGATGAATGAAGCAAACTCCCGCGGGGAATAAAATGGCTTGCAGTTAATGAAAAGATATTCCAGGGCAGGAGAACAGTGTTGGGAGAGCACCGTTACATCAGAGCACCAGCTGCTGTTAATGTAAAAGCAGACTCCTCCTCCTGAGGCCTTACCGGAGAGCTCTGCGTCACGATCAGCACGAAACAGCTGAAATCCCTCGAGGAGGAGCGCGCTGTCCGGTGTATTTTCCCTGAGCCAGGTCTCAGTAAAACAGAAGGCAGACGAGGAAGAGAGGTCCTTAGATCGCATCAGCAGTCTCAGTTCATCTACCTTGTTAGAGAGAGAATTGGCATTGGAGAGAAATATGCCAGGCAAAGCCGTGCGCATGCCTCTCCTGCGAAGCCGCACGAGAGCGCCCACTCGCCTTCCTGTCTTTCGCCGTCTCACTTTTTGAGCTAAACAGTGAACTAGATTGGCGGCAGGAGCTAAAAAAACTGGGAGTAGGTCCGTGGGAGTGAAAGTCCTGATATTTAGTACCGGTAGCTCTTCACGGGTGTAAGAGCAGGCAGACACACAATTGACAAACAAAAACAAACAAAGAAGGGCGCAGCGAAACACCATGGCGGCCGCTGTGGGCGCCATCTTGGATCAAAAAAAAAAAAGTTCTGATCTGAATTGTAATCAGACTGAAGAAATTTTGCACATATAACCGTGGCTAGTGAGCCAAGGGAGCATGAAACTACGTTGTAAAGGGAGGAGACGGCTTAGAATGCTGCTTTCAATCAAGCATTCCTTGGTGTTTTGGGTGACCTTGCAAAGACATTGAGTGGCCGGGGTGTGCGATCCATTCTAAGTTTTTTTTTTTTTTAACAGTTTAGAGTTTGAATTTTGCACTTTCTAAATAACCTGGATTTTGCTGCTGATTGTAATAAACAATTTAGTGACTTATGTGTTTGCATCACGATTTTCTATTTTGTCTGTTAAGACACCGGTGGGAAAAGAGTCAACAGTACAAACCATTTATCAGTGACATTGAAAATAATGGCTCATTTTTTAAGAAAAAGTAACCAAAAACAATTATTTCATTTACTGAAGACTGTGTTGTTGGATGTGCTAGTGCAGAGGACACTGCACACTTTACTGAGAGTACCAGTATATGGAGGAATTCTGGGCCATATTAGCATCTGGATTTTCTAATAATTGGTTAGGGTTTAATGGGATTTAATATTTTAGCACAAGCTGCTTTATGGTTCATAATTCTGTTGACAGACTTACACCAAAGCAAAAGTATTTTCTCAAACTGCTGGATTATTCTTAGACAGCTTTTCCAATCTTTTAGCATTTAATTTATGTCACTTGATAACCTTCACAAATTAAACAAAAGTTGAGACACATCTGCAAAAGGTACAAAAGTTTATTGTCAAAATTCCTTGTGCAATACAAAAGGAGTACATAGTACATTATTCACACAAAGAATATATATTTGCCTCTTGCCCAAAGATGCTGGGATAGGCTCCAGCCGCCCCCCCCCCCACAACCCGGAAGGATTAAGCGGTAGAAGATGGATGGATGGATGGAATATATATTTATACATTATCTACAGTAAATCCATATATTTTCCATGTTACCTTGTGACTGCTTTATTTTAATTGCTTTTAATCCTAGATCAAGTTTGTTTTGGGATAAGAGTGCATCATAATTGTTAAATATATCTTATTACACCTAACTCAGTACTGTTTACATGTTGAAATATATATTTACCACTAATATAACCCCATAACTTCAATATGGCACCTGGCGATCAAGTTTTGGCAGCTGATTAATTTTTGGCATGACACCACCACAGGCTGGAGTGCTGCTAGAGCAGGTACATCCCATGATGTCTCAATAGTCTCTGTGATTTTCACACAGATCAGAGCAATTTTTTGCACAGGAAGCTGAATGTTTCTACAGACATTCTGAAGTTCTGCAACCACTGCGCGTTCGTGAAGCTGGGGTGACATCCCACTACTGGGAGGCTTGGTTGAACACCCAGACCGATGGTTTGGAGTGATAATTTTGCCACAAGAGAGCAATTTAAAACACACACACAGCATACATATTTTAATACCGAACAGCAATAACTTGCCGCCAATACTATGTAGTACGGGGGACTTATTAGTGACTGTAACAAACTAGCATTAGCAATCATTAGCTTACCCTCACATGTGATCTAGATTGTATATTCCCATCTTCGGCTTTATACTACTCTATGGCTTCCTAAACTCTCCAGTACTTTTCCAGAAAGCCATACAGAGCAAGCAGCAGGTATACCATCACCACGATATCCTCCATCTTGTGTTTTGCTTGTGTCACATACAAATGACGTCACGGGAGTGTTAGGCCGCCTTGCCGTAAAGATCCCACCCACTTGAGGTGGTACTCAGTTGTAAAGGAAAACCAACCACACTGTGTTGAGCCGAGTAGAGTCGAGGCGAGTCGAGCTGAGTAGGTACTGCTACTTCCGTAAATCAGCAGTAATATGGCAGCCTGGGATTTACCGGGGATTGGGGGAGCTGGCGAACCACACTTCTGGTGGTGACGCTAGCTGGGGTATAAGAGGCCAGGGGCG